>JARHVA010002206.1:810000-872500 GCA_037957365.1 Torreya grandis
ACTACAACTATTTATTTTTCATTAAACTTTGGTTCTTTTAGTTTTGGTGTTTGGAAAGATTATATCGATATCGGACTGCCAACTTCCTCATTGCAACTAGCATTGGTACTAACAAATATGCTTAGAAGTTGTTTCAAAATGTGCATGTTATTTTGGAATGGATGTATTTTTCTATTTTTGTAAAAGGGGTTTGGTAAATCTAAAGAGTGAAAATTGGTAGTCGTAACTTACTCAAAATCTATGACCACTAATATCATACCACTTTTAATGCACAAAGCACTCAGTAAAAATAACCTGATATTTTTTGTGGAGGTAGTTTTAGAATTGGTGTGTTCATTCAATTAACATGGAAATGAGTTGTGCAGGGAGGAAATGCTATGTTTCAAACTGATCTTGAACAATCGTGAAATAGTGGGGAAGGGAAAGGCTATACATAGTATAAAAGTGGTCAAATATTTCAAGATGGGCTAGGTGATGATGGTGAGTGACAATGATGGTATTTTAGGTGATGGACTTGAAGAAGCTCAAGTAGATATATGTCTTAGGTACACTAACATGTCACATTAGTCAATAAAATATGTAACTTCCACCAAACTATTTAAATTAGCTAATACATGATTTAAACAAGTGTCATATCAATGAGAACATGTGCCAAATATTTAATGGCACATCTCAAAATTTAGAGAATGTACTACGTGTCAATTTAGACGAGTCTAACAATAATTAGAAGAATGTTTTGACTACTTTAACTATATAAAAATAATTTGACGACTCTAAAACTAATTAGATGAAAAATGGAAAATGCTTATTCAATGAATTATGTCTCCTATGTAATCTAATCAATAGATGTAGGATGACATATGCAAAGAGATACACATACAAATATTTCTAAGCTTTTCCATTTTCATTCTTAGGAATCCTAGTTGAAGACATTGCATTCATAACAATAGTGCACAATTCTATTTATTTGATGATTAGAAGAAATATAAAAATTACAAATAGATCCACAAACACACCTAATTTTAAATAGTTTTTGGACTTGGGTCTGAATCTTCACCAATGTTTGTGTATTCTATCCATGTGGTATTTTAGTTAGACATATCTCAAATTAATTACCACTCAATTATTATCACTTTCCTTGTAGATGATGCAACTGTGATATTGAAGAGTGTAAGTTATGTCGAAGGGGATATAATATTTTATTTTAGTAAAGCAAATTTGTGTAAAGCGTAAATATGAAAATCGATATTTGTACCTCACTCAAAACTTATGACTGCCAAACCCCATCTCAAATTTTATGAATGAAGTTTTAAGAAACAATAATCAATCACTCACTCACTAACACACACACACACACACACAAATATTATACTATTAATATTATATATGATTAGTAATACTATTAATACGTATTAATAAATATATTAAGATAATATAATCTATAATTATATTATATTATTTTTATTATATAATAAATTTATAATATAGCTATTATAATTGTTATATAATTATTCTAATGAATACAAATTTATTATTAGAATATTATTATATATAAATATAGATTATAATTTATTATATTATTATAATATAATATATTATAATAATAGACATATATATAATTATATAATATTAAATATTACTAATAATACATATAAGAAATATATGATAAAAAATTATTTTTATTATAGTATTAATATATAAGTTAATATAATATTAGACATATTATGTTTTTTTTAATAAAATTTAAATATAGACATTAATATTTCAATATATATTTATGATTATAATAAATGATATATCATATAACAATTTATATTATTTTAAAATTATATATATATATATATATATATATATATATATAAAATACATTATTAAATATATTAATTATTACTATAATATATGAACACTCTTTCATCTTATCAACATGTTTTCTATCATAGGATTAAAAATTCTATCCAAGTATTGTAAAGTATTGTGAATTCCTCCTGGGAGAAGAATGTAGATATGTTAAAATATAAGGAGGCGGTCCTCATTAGTGAAGCCCTTGATAGAACTAGTTGAGATCTGCGTATGAAAAAAGAGCTGAACACACAAAAATTTAAAAACACACAGATATTATTTGTACTACATTGATACAAACCATATGGAATACAAATATATAGGAAATGGCATTCCTATATTCAGGATAACAAATCCCTACAAACTCTCACCCAAATCTTCCATAAACTAAAAAACACTAATAACACACTAAAATATGAATATATTTGTGAATCATAATATATTTGGCTAACTAAAATGTATACTATTAATGTAATATTGTTAACAATATTATTTACTTCGGTATTAATAATTTAAACATAAAACTATACCTCAACATTCACCCACTTGTGAACATTATTAATCTTATCCTATACCCCCTTAATTTTAAAATGAGGAAAATAACTCTCCCATATCTTCACCTAGACTCATGACTTGATGATTTTCAGAGGATAATCAAAAACCTCACATGATGGTTTTACAAATGGTTGACCAAAAACCAAAACAATGGTTTTACAAGTGGTTAATCAGAAACCATAAAGAATGCCTAATGGTTTTACAAATGGTTAACCAACAATAAAAATAGTTGTTTTACATGTAGCTAACCAAAAAATACAAAGCAATGGATTTACAAGTGGCTTACCATAAACCACGTCCTAATTCACAGTATAGATTTTAGCTCTCATCATTCTCATATTTTAGAGAAGTTACATAAAATAATATAATTCAATTATGAAAAATGTGAACATGGATACAACATATGTTCTTATTAATACAACACTATGCTAAAAATAAACACACCATATAACTCAAAAAATGCCATTAAATTAGAAAGTGGCACCATTACTAGTGGCTAATGAGAGACATAGAAAACCTCCATCCTCCAGTATTCTCCTTCCTTCAGTTGGTGATTCTTCTTATTCATTTGATGAAGTCAACATATACTCTGATGGTTTTGATAGGTTCTGTATTAGTTGCTTCCATATAAATTAAAACCTTCTTCATAAATCAGACATCCCATACAAGCAAAAATCTGTCTGTAAGGCAATTTATTTTTTTACAATTTCGATAATGGACCCAAAAAAATTTGACTCTAGACTTGACACTTTTAATATTTTTGATGAATTTTGACTTTTGACAATATGAACATTTAAAAAGTAATTAAAAAAAAAAACTTTTTAAACAATAACTTAACTCTTTTATATAGACAAATTTATAAAATATATAAGTAATATAGATTTTTTTAATAAAAGAAATTTTATGAAAATGCATTAACAAATATCAAAACTAAATCGAGACACAACTCTAAATGACTATAATAACAAAGGCCTTACTTCTAAAAGACAATTAACTTAAAATTTTCTTAAACAAAACAAGACTAAACTTACTATGAAGACAACATTAATAATGTACTTTATATATAAAGACAAGACAAAATATATATAATTATAAATACTACCTAAACCATGAATAAACATATAAATAAGTAGATTCATAATCAAAGAAAATATAAACCAAAACACCTAATTTTATGGACAAAATGGTGAAATGGTAGAGAGCTCAAAGATATGAATAGGATCTAAAAATGAATACCATCATGAAGTACATAGTGATCACATGTCCATAGGGAGTCAAGAATGCATACGAATCAATCCAAGATGCCATTGAATTTGCTCTTGGAAAGAACCATTTCATAGATCATACAAATGAAATTAAAGATTGGTTGAATAGGTTATGGAAGATAGGAGTTGAAATATGAATTTATATGGTATGAACTGATAAAATTATATCTATAGGAGTATATCATTGATCAAATATGAGTTGTGAAAGGCAGAGAATCCTATTATCTGAAGGATTCATCAAAGTCATTAGGATTAGTTTATTGATGGGTTAAACCAAGTGTGAATGAAAGCTATATCTAAGACATCAAATCATGCTGGATGTGATTGGTTCAATCCAAATTTTTTTGAAAAAAATAGTCAACCATTTACCAATTAATATGGTCATGATATAATGCCAAAAAAAATGAATAGTGGGCATAGAGACCAAGGTAGAAATTATTAAAAATGACATAGACAGTCATTCAAACTATTTGAGTGGTTCTTCATAGACAATCTACTAACTTAAGGCATCCCAATCTACTATCCTACCACATCTCAATGGACCTTGAGTCTATTTTGAGGCCACCTATGGAATTTGAGCTTCAATTAGAAAATAGGATATGTGCTTAGATATGAATCATGTATTTTGGTGTGATTTTGACTTTTGAATGTTTATTTTGCCTTTTGATCATTTCATTTTGTTTAAATGATTTATATTTTAACTTTTTAATGGTTTTTTAAATTCTTCTTGCATATGGATTTAGAATAACCAATAATGAGTGATAAAAGTAACAGATGCAAATGAATTGTTGGCTTTGGTTATAAGAGACAAAATTATTAGAGATATTGATATGTGTTTATAAACAATTAAGTTTTCCTAAGAATTAGCATGTAATCTAAAATGTTACCCTTATGTGTGCTTAGTATGAAAAATAAAATAAAGGGGAATAGATGGAGATCAAAAGTGATTTATTTATGTAGTGATACAATGAGAGGTATGATTGTTTACTGATCATATGGTTTAGAAAATATAACTAAGGGATGTGTGTTTCAGAACCAAATCGGAATAATAACTATATACATATATATATATATATATATATATATATATATATATATATATATATATATATATATATATATATATATATATATATATATATATATTAAATATTAAAATAAGCATAAGATGAAGGTTTTGAGGAAAAAAATAAATTATCCAAAAAGCGACATTAATTCATAAGACTAAAACATGAGATATCAATTTTAAATCAAAATAAGTTGAAGAAGAAAAAAAAAATAACCCATGATACCTAATAAATAAACAATAATACCCATATATTCTCATAAATCAAATCTAAATCAGTTAATAATGTGAAAAATAAAGTGAAATAACACCATGATGTGTTTAAAAATACTGATATATCTCACCACAAATGTGATTCATAACATGTGACACATCCTTATGTAACTGAAAGCTAATGTTAATCAGAGTCTCATCAATTCTTGTTCAAAGTCATGAGAATAAATTCATGTTGTGTCATCTCTAAAGATGAAAGTAGGTATGTTAGAATCAGTGTGATGATCCTAAGGTATCTCCTATGTGGGAAACTCAACATGAGGAATAGGTGTCAAAATGTGAATAATATTTGCATATTTGTGTAGAGGTATAGGCAAAGGATGAGCAAGACCTTTCATCTGTGAGTGATCTATAACATGAGGTTTAATTGGTACAGGTGTAATTCATGGTAAATCCTAAAATGTTTATTGAAGAACTCGATATATATTTGTATGGTGTGTAGTGTACTAATGCTGAATATATTAAAACTCCCCATATTGAGGAATATACTTTATAAATACCTTTCAAGGTGTTAAATTGTTATTTTTAAGTTTTGCAATAACTCAATGAAGTGTATCAATGTATGTCCTAAGATGACAGTACTGAGTAGAGTAATGGTTAAATGTAACATGATAGTAATAAGTACATCTAATAGTGGATGGTGAAGGTTAGATATATGAGTTAGTAGAATAAGGTGCCTACTATTATTGGTGTTCACTACAATCTTTGGACTAAGGAATAACACCTCTATAGATCTCGTAATAAGGCTCATCTTCCCATCATGTTGGTAAAAGGATCATGCTTAAGTAAAGGTAGTATGCCATCACCAATTGGAGAACTTATAATAAGATCAATACTAGGTTGAACCATAAGAATGGTTGAACTCACAATAGGATGGATTAGTGTAGTTAAAATCTCATGTGGAAGCAAGCTATATGGATCATGAAATATAGAAAATCAATAGGTTCCTATCATGGCATAGACCATAAACATACTTTAAAGAGGCTCAATAGTGATTGGACATTTAGTGTTTGTGTCCTCCATCTTAAACCTATGAACATAATATGAAGAATGAATATCGATTACTATAGTAGGAGAAAGAACAATAGGAATAGAACTGAGAGAATGTTGTAAAGAAGAATGATATCTATATATCTTTCCATTTTTATCTTAAGAAAATTCAACTAAAAATTGGTCATCTAGAGAATATCCATCATCATAATCAGGGGTGTAATGATAAATAGTACATTCATCAATGATTTTATCAGTCGAAGAAGCATGGTGAATGGAATTCTTAGTTTTTCCTAAGGTAGCCAAAGTTTCATCACATGGTTGTTCATGAGATTGAGATCATAGAGAAGGAGGTAATTAAGAGATTATATAAAGAAAAATGTTAAAAGTTTTTATTTTGATACTTTTATCATCTAGTTCATCATCATCTGAATCTAAAAGGTTAGGTGGTATGTTTCTTATTAACTTGAGATGACCATTGTAACCTCCAATAGAGTTGAAAAGGTAATTAAAATGTTGTGATTCATGAAATGAGATGCTAGATAAGGGTTCAAGGTTAGGTATTTTATACATGCCTCTTTATTGGAATTGTTCAAAATTTCAAGGGTTTGTATCTCCATAAATCTTGTATATAGAATGGTTATAGGGAAATTTAACAAATTAGCATATTGATGGGGCAATTGCTCTTAGGTGATATGTCCAAAGTCAATCAAGAAAACTATTTTAAGAGAGTGAAAAGTTAAATATCATGAATTTTACATACACCATGATCAAAGGTACTATGATATAAATCTAAAAAAAACCTAGCAAACGAATTTATCTTAGATACTTTACATGGATTTAAGATTGCATTCAGAATATCCAAGTATTTTAATGAAATCAAGAGAAGTAACATAGGTCCCTAATCCTTCATCGATTAAAACATATTTGAACTGGATATATACTATTTGTACACTAATACATAATGGTGGATCATTCCCATGAATTTATTTCTCATTGGGAATCACATAAGAGATAGTAAATTTGAGTGAAAGAGAAGTGTTTATTATTTTGTCAAAATGGATAAACATTTCTTCATACTGATGGAAGATTTTATCTTTAGATCTTAATATCATAGATTCTTACCCCACAAGTGGGCTGAGGAATTTTCCTTCAAATAATCAATGCATTAATTTATTTTTATGTCAATAAGTCCTCATATGTCATAAGAAGTGAATGTTAGATGGTAGATATCATAGTTCTGCTATAAGATCCCACTCATCATAAGTTGTTAGAGTATTATTGGATAGAGGTGCATAATGTTATGGTAAATACTTTCAAGGTAATTTAGAATTACATCTAATTTATTTTGATAATCTATGTTTGGTTTATATTTTGTTAAGATAGGATGATTGTTTGTAAGCACTTGTGCTATCTTAGGTGTTGTGGTTGAATTTTTTGTAACTTATTATGGTTGAGTAGTTGAAATATCCATTGATGTTTATGGGGAATCCACTTGAGGAGTCCTATTTTTAAGGGTAGTATATCTTATGTCAATGGTATGCAAAGTATTGTCAATTTGTATTATTGGTGTTATCACTTGCACGTTTGTTGGTTCTCCATGCCCTAAGTTTTTGAGATGAGATGTTTAAGAGTCTTGAACAATGCAAAAAATTGGGAATTTATTATATTTCGAGGCTAGATATTGATTGATATTTAAGAAAATAATCATCTCTTATTATTCATGTTGATAACATTCTCATTGTTGATGTTACGATCTAATTTAATTTCAATATTTTTAGTATAGGAGGTTGATTAAAGTTATTTTGATGGTTGGGAAGAGGATCATTATAAATAGCTAAGTGAGCATTGGCTTGATTTAAATATTCATTATTGGTTTTATATTCATGAGCCTTAGTTACTATCTCATAAGCTTGTTTTCAGTTACGCATAAGTGATTCATGATCAAAGATGGATCTAAGGAGATAGTTCATAGAAAAGTTTCATAACTAGCAAAAAGTTTCATTAGATTGGCCCCAAATTGTATGAAATAAACAAAATTTATGAGGATCATACTAGTGTTTAATAGGGCATGTAGGATCAAGATATCATGGGGAAGGTAATGGAAGATGCTTTTGAATTTCCACTAGGAAAAGAGGTTTGTGTACATCCATAATATTTCCTTAAGAAAATGTGGAACTAGGATGAGATTTTTTATTTGTTATTTTATGATTATGATCCATGGCATTATTTGGAATAATAGTTTGGATGGTGTATATGGAATCATAAGTATATGTAGCACCATAATTTTTTGCATGTCTATTTTTAGCTTTTACAAACATTTGAGATCACGTGGAAGGGTGTGGTTCAAATTGGCATACAAGTAAATCATGATGTTTAGCATGGCCAAGGTCCTCTTCTAATGATTTTGAGGAAAGCATTATAATGTGATATTTTAATATGTTTTCATCTGACATATTATGCTTAATTTTGTTAGACAAGTCTTTCTATTATTTAATGAATACTTGTGTCATTTTATATTCTAATTATTTAGAGTTGATAAAGTGGTCTAGGTTATTTTACAAAACATCCTTAGTTTGGAATTATTGGACCAAAGTGCTGATGAGGTTTTAGAAACTAGTGATTGAATGAGTTTTAAGTTGGTTATAACAATCTAGAATGTTGCCTGAAAAGGTTTTAGCTAAACGTTTGGTGGAAACCAAGGTATTATGTTTAACCTAATATTTATATAGATTTCTAAAGGTTTTTAATGTAAAGTTAGATCCGTAGACCCATTATAAGTAATAGTATGAACAATTTCCTCTATGCAAATATTTTTAATTTGAGGAACAAGAGGTTCATTTTGTAAGTGTTTAATAGTTTTTTAAATATGTGCGGGTTATTGTTTAAAGTTACCATGTGAATGTATAAGGGGAGGTGGGGGAGCATTATGATTTTATGTTCATCATTGAGTAGGTTGAGGATGGTTTTGGATATGCAATAACTAATCTTGCATTTGCATTATTAGTTTGAAAAGTAGCCATTTGGTTAAGAGTTTGTAATAGTATATGATTAGTTTGAATACTATTTTAACTAATGGAAGAAGTGTTGGATGCGTTAGTATTGTGTGAAGTATTAAGAGTTTCATATGTTCTAGGGGCATGAGATGTATTAGTAGTACGTGATACACTATTGAAATGAGAATAAATAGTATTATGAGTCATATGGCATTGGGTATTATTGTGGGTGTTTTGAGAAGACTGACTAATGGTCAAACCTACCATGTTTGTGTAAATACTTGGAATTGAATTGAAATAAGACATGGATGATGACATCATATTATTATAAAGAGACATGATAGAATGTAAAGGTATGTAAGAAATCATGAAATGACTTGCCCCAAATATTGTGGAAAAACTAGGTGACGGTGAATGGGGTTATCCAATATGAGGTCCCATCATGATGTTATAAATGACTATAGGATCCTTACCTCTATGTAACATATTTTCATTAATGAAGAGAATCATTTCAGCCATGTATTCAATGTCATTTTCATATTCTACAATTTTCATGAATAAGGGGTTAAGTGTCATGGAATAGGGAGAAGAACCATAGTTAACAATTTGAGTGGTAACATGGATATTAATTTGATCTGGGTTAGTTACAATAAAATGTGTTTTTGGAGGTTTATTAGGATTAGTGAAACTCATCATATTAATTTGATTTTTATCTATAGCATCATCAAATAGATGTTGTATGTCAAAAGGATGGAGTTAATATTATTTAAAAAAAAAAAACAAGATAAAATGTATTATACTAGGTTAAACAGGTTGACATAGTTCTATAAGAAGGATGAAAATAATAACTTGTAAAAGACTAGGTCAAACTGGTTGACTTAATTCTATATAAAGGATAAATAGAACAAATTGTAAAAGACTAGGTCAAGTTGGTTGACCTAGTTCTATAATAAGTATAAACATAATATCCTATAAAATATTTGGTTGATTCGGTTGACTTAGTTCTATAAGAAAGATAAAAAATACCTTGTAAAATATTGGGTCATGTTGATTGACTTAGTTATGAAAGAAAGATAAATAGAATAGCTTGTAAATATTAGGTCGAATTGGTCATCTAAGTTCTGTAGGTAGAAAAATAAATTTAAATGGTCTGAATCTAGATGATTTATTTTTTAGTTATAGAAAATATAACTAAATACACAGGCAACTAGGTCAAGTTTGTCGATGTAGTTGCTACACACAACATAAACCTTGTAGTAACACTGGCTAATATATGGTTATAATACAACATAGAATAGAAAATATCAAGCAAAAATAGTGATTTTTAGATGCCAACTAATTAATTTCTCAAAAAATAAGGTCAATAAATTATATTATAGGTTTTGATTGCAAGTATATGTTCCCAAATTTAATGAATACTTGTGTCATTTTAGATTCTAATAATTTACAGTTGATAAAGTGGGCTAGGTTATTTCATAAAACATCCTTAGTTTGGAATTCTTAGACTAAAGTGTTGATGAGGTTTCCCAAAATAGTGATTGAATGAGTTTTAAGTTGGTTGTACCAATCTAGAACATTGTCTGAAAAGGTTTTAGCTAAAATTTGGTGGAAACCAAGGTATTATGTTTAACGTAATATTTATATATATTTCTAAAGGTTTTTAAATGTAAATTTAGATCTATAGACCAATTATAAGTAATAGTAGGAACTATTTCCCCTATGTCAATAAATTTGAGGAACAAGAGGTTCATTTTGTAAGTGTTTAATAATTTTGTTAATAAGTGGGGGCTATTGTATAAGGTTACCATGTGAATCTCTAAGGGGAGGTGGGGGAGCATTAGGATTTTTTGTTCATCATTGAGTAGGTTGAGGATGGTTTTGGATATGCAATAATTAGTTTTGCATTTGCATTATTAGTTTGAAAAGTAGGCATTTGGTTAAGAGTTTGTAATAATAATTGATTAGTTTGAATACTATTTTAACTAATGGAAGAAGAGTTGGATGCATTAGTATTATGTGAATTATTAAGAGTTTGAGATGTTCTAGGAACATGAGATGCAGTAGTAGCATGTGATCCATTATTGGAATGAGAATAAATAGTATTATGAGTTAAATGGCATTTGGTATTATTGTGGTTATTTTGAAAAGACCCACTAATGGTCACACCTACCTTTTTTATGTAAATACTTGGAATTGAACTAAAAAAAGACATGGATGATGATGTCATAGTGTTATAAGGAGACATGATAGAAGGTAAAGGTATGTAAGAAATATTGAAATGAATTGCCTCAAATCCTATGGAAAAATTAGGTGAAGGTGAATGGGGTTCTCCAATATGAGGTCCCATCATGATGTTATAAATGACTATAGGATCCTTACCTCTATGTAAAGTATTTTCAGTTATGAAGAGAATAATTTCAACCATGTATTCAAGGCCATTTTAATATTCTACCATTTGCATGAATAAGGGATTAAGTGTCATGGAATAGGGAAGAGTCACATAGTTAATAGTTTGAGTGGTAACATGAATATTAATTTGATCTAGGTTAGTTACCATAAAATGTGTTTTGGGAGGTTTATTAGGATTAGTGAAACTCATCATATTAATTTGAGTTTTCTCTATATTGTCATCAAATAGATGTTGCATGATGAAAGGATCGAGTTAAAATTATTTTCAAAAAAATGATATAAAATGTATTATACTAGGTTAAATAGGTCCACATAATTCTATAAGAAGGATAAACACAATAACTTGTAAAATACTATGTCATACCGGTTGGCTTAGTTCTATAGAAAGGATAAATAAAACAACTTGTAAAAGACTAGGTCGAGATGGTCGACTTAGTTATATATGTTGGGAAATAATGGAAGCACACAATTGATTACCAAATACAAGCAACTTAACATGCGGAAATTAACTAGAATCACAAGTAACTAGAATTTATAAATAACACAGAAAATGAGAGACAATACACAACTTGTATTAAAACTCTTCCAGAAGGAAATACAACAAAGAAGGTTGCCACAGTTCTTCTTCCTTACACACCTCTAGGGCTCCCACACCTCTAGGGCATAAACAATAAATCATCACTCAAAGCTCTCTCTCTTAGGTCCTAACACACAACTCAAACACAGAGTTGGTGTTCACCTCCAACCAGCCAGTATCCACTACTACCAATACTCCTGTGCTCCACGCACACCACAAGTGCTCCACGCACTCCAAGTACACAAACATACTTCAAGTAGATCTCCCCTAAACTGCAACAACCTGCAACCCAATCTAATCTTACTTATGGAAGGAACTACCTTGCCTTCCTCTTTGCTCTGAGTACACACCTGTACTCTAAGTAGATCCTGCCTGATCCTGCTCCTTGTTGTGTTGCTGTCCTCCCTAATCTTGCACACCTGCAAATCAATCTGGTTCTATACACCTGCAAACCTGGATCATGCACACACATACACCTACAGATCAATGATCTTACTTACCATGTAGATCTCCTAAAGTAGCCATGCACACCTGATGACCGAGATCCTACACCCCTGAAGAATCCTGTTGACTCTCCAAAACTAGCACCCACCTTGGTACTGCTATGGAACTAGGAGGAACACCCTTGCTCACCTCACACACAGAAGGAGCTAAATTTTCTCAACTCAAACTAGAACACCTTACAATACAATCCATGAGTCTATTATATAGATCTCATCTAAACAATAATTAGACACCTAATTACAATAATTAGATCCGCAGCTCCTAGTCTAAAATTAGCTCTTGACATGCAAACACTTGGTTCATTAATAAACTGCTCGTAACACTCATAGCTTAAATCGCACAGGTGATCGATGTCGGTCCTTGTCTACCTGGGAGTGTCGATGTCGGCCAACTTCTGACCGACGTCAATTGTCTTCCTATCTGTACCCTACCGACATCGGTTGGTCTGACCGACGCCAGTGCCTGACACTCAGCAACCTTCTCCAGTAACCTCCTCCATGTCTGCATCAGTGAAGCTTTTAGCTCCATAACCTAATAATCTCCCACTTGGAGATAAATAGCTTCATTATACCTATACCTGTACCCCATGTAATCTATTTCCTGGCTTGTATCCCTCTTCAAGATCAACCTTGAAGACCACCCACCACACAACCTGTGGTGCACCTCCTATCATCCAAGTACTCTGCCACATCTAAACCTACAAACCCATGTAGTGAATTCCTGACCCTGCATGTATACCTGTTGTTGGTCCCTCTCAAATACCTGAGAACCCACTTCCCCGAATTGGCTCCTAACTCTCTGACAACACCCATTACTTGGGCAAACTCAGGTCTATAACAGACCTCATGTGATTTTAGATACTGAACTGTCCAGCCCTTAGTGTGCTCTAGCTATGCATCTTGAACCTCATCAACACCTAATTCCCATCAGCTCCCACTGGAGACAAAATCAACCTGTGATCTCCATGTCTCCCATGCCAAATAATTTCGCTGCTCTAAATTCCTCATGACATGCCACTGAACTAACCTTACCCTTAGCTCAGCAAAACCCTATATGTACAACCCTGCTAGCGAGCATACCATCCACATATAGTAACAGGATAATGTTGCAATCATCATCCACCTGGTAAGACAAACCACAGTAGTTACCCTGACATTGGCTAAAGCCATGCTTTGTCATCCACCTGTCAAAACCTGTATCAATGTCCTACAGCTTCCTCAAGAACATATGACCTGGTCTTCCATCTCACATGTCCGTTCACTCTATTCTTCAACTAAGGAATCCATTCATCTCTGTGCTTTCTTTCGGCTGGCAACCCTACCAAATCTCTCGTTTGGTTCTACATCATATTTCTACCAAGCTCCCACTGTTTCTTGGATCCTTCTTGCTCTGTAGTCAGCAACTAGTATAAAGAAGAGGAACAACAAATTTGAGGCTTACTTACCACCTTTAGTCCTCCATATGGGCATTTGAGACTCCTCGACAGCTTGCTATCTGCCCAAAATCTGTTACAGTGACTGACCTCGATCAATACACAGTCTGCATCCGACCAATGTCAGTTCTCATGCGCCTATCCCTGACTACCAACTCTGCTAATGTTGGTGTCTCCTGTTGCCGACGTCGGTCCTCCTGACTGATGTCGGTCTTACCTACTGCCAATGTCGCTCCTCCTGACCAATATCGGTCTTACCCTGCCTGACATCACAGGCTTCGGTCTGCACATGATCGACATCGGCACCTATCTATTTGACGCCATTTCCTCCTGACCGATGCGGGCACCAGTGTTCCCCTGTGAGTGATGAATTTTTACCTGCAAGCTCCTTTGAATCAATCCCATGTCCAAACTGCCCTACTCAGAAGTATCCAGCCCCATCCATTGGTCTCTGTCCGTCATCTCCTCCAAGAACACTAAGGCTTTCCAGTTCTTAAGCCTATCAAACACATCTATCTTCTGCTTAAGAACATGCATCTCCTTCTTGCTCATGTGACCAAGCCTACAAAGCCACGTCTTCATAATAGAAGAAGAATCAGTAATATAAAAAGTAGATAAAGAGTACCTATTTTCTTACCACTAGCTAATTCAAGTGCATCCGCTGTGAGAGTTCTTATGCATCTCTCATCACCCAACCTTCCTGAATAAATTAACCACATCTCCAAGCCTAGGACCTGCATGACCTTCTTCAACACCCATATGTTGGCCACCTGCAATTTCAGCTTCACTTCCCCTTTGCCAATTCTTTGGCAAGGCTCACCAGCTTCTCTACCTGGGGCTGCATGGAAAGAGGCAACAAAATCTATAAACCAAGGTTCAACTTTATCCAAGAAACCTCCCAGAGCATCCTGTGCAACAACCCTTGCAACATTTGCATCTTCAGTTCCTTCATGCTGATCTGCTACCAACCAACAATATTTCTTTACCTACTCTTTCTTTCCATAGGACCGTAAGTGACCATTCATGCTTTTCAATTCCTCCATTCTTAGCTTACTTTATTCTGCCATTGTTCTACTCCCACTCAATCAAAAACCCTTGAGAGTGACCTGTAACCAAACACAAAACCTGCTCCCTGCAACCTTAGCTCTGATACTACTTGTTGGGAAATAACGGAAGCACACAATTGATTACCAAATACAAGCAACTTAACATGCAGAAATTAACCAGAATCACAAGTAACTAGAATTCAAAAATAACACAAAATATGAGAGACAATACACAACTTGTATTAAAACTCTTCCAGAAGGAAATACAATAAAGAAGGCTGCCACAGTTCTTCTTCCTTACACACCTCTAGGGCTCCCACACCTCTAGGGCATAAACAATAAATCTTCCCTCAAAGTTCTCTCTCTTAGGTCCCAACACACAACTCAAACACAGAGTTGGTGTTCACCTGCAACCAGCCAGTATCCACTACTACTAGTACTCCTGTGCTCCACGCACACCACAAGTGCTCCATGCACTCCAAGTACACAAACATACTTCAAGTAGATCTCCCCTGAATTACAACAACCTGTAACCCAATCTGATCTTACTTATGGAAGGAACTACCTTGCCTTCCTCTTTGCTCTGAGTACACACCTGTACTCTAAGTAGATCCTGCCTGATCCTGCTCCCTATTGTGTTGCTGTCCTCCCTGATCTTGCACACCTGCAAATCAATTTGGTTTTGCACACTTGTAAACCTGGATCATGCACACACATACACCTACAGATCAACGATCTTACTTACCATGTAGATCGCCTAAAGTAGCCATGCACACCTGATCACCTTACAATACAATCCATGAGTCTATTATACATATCTCATCCAAACAATAATTAGACACCTAATTACAATAATTAGATCCACAGCTCTTAGTCTAAAATTGGCTCTTGACATGCAAACACTTGGTTCGTTAACTAACTGCCCGTAACACTCGCAGCTCAAACCACACAGGTGACTGATGTCGGTCCCTGTCTGCCTGGGAGTGCTGACGCCAGCCGACTTCTGACTGACATCGGTTGTCTTCCTATATGTACCCTACCGACATCAATTAGCCTAACCGACGCCAATGCCTGACACTTAGTAACCTTCTCCAGCAACCTCCTTCATGTCTGCATCAGTCAAGCTTTTAGCTCCACAACCTAACAATATAATAAGGATAAACATAATATCCTTTAAAATACTGGGTTGATTTGGTTGACTTAGTTCTATAAAAAGGATAAACTAGATAGCCTATAAAAGAATAGGTCATGTTGGTTTACTTAGTTGTGAAAGAAGGATAAATAGAATAACTTGTAAAAGTTTAGGTCAAGCTAATCGACTGAGTTCTGTAGTTAGAAAAAGAATTTAAAATGCTCTAAATCTAGATGATTTATTTTTTAGTTGTAGAAAATATAAGTAAATACACTGGGAACTAGATCAAGTTGGTCGATGTAGTTTCTACACACAGCATAAACCTTGTATCAACACTAGCTAATACGTGTTTGTAATACAACATATAATATAAAACATCAAGTAACAACAATGATTTTTATAAGATAACTAATTAATTTATCAAAAAAAAGGTCAAGAAATTATATTAAAGGTTTTGATTGTAAGTATAGGTTTCATAACACACTAAACCTAGTTTCAAGGGTATGGTAGAAGTAACTTATCTATGCTAACCTCTAAGTGATGCACCACATAGACAAATGGATGGTTGGATTCCTAAGATTCAATAAAGAGGGAAATCCTTGACATTTACAAAATATCATGAAGTAGTTGGAACCTAAAGACCATGTTTAGATCTATGTTATGGCTATGAGTATTGTGGAGAACCCCTCATGCCATGATATCTACAAAATATGGACTAAGAGCATAAATAAAATATAAAGTAACCCTTCATGGTAGTAGCTAAGTAGATCTAAAACTATTGGTACATAGTTTCTATGAAAAACCAAAGAAAGTGAGAAATAAATCCAAAATTCAAAGTTTTGAAATATATTTTCAAATTTAAATAAATAGGAATCCAACTAAGAATTAAGGTGAGTTTAATTAATATTCATGTATTTTAATTCTCTTTGCTTGCAAAAAATTAGTACTAGTTCGATCTGGTTGACCTAGTTATGCAAAAGGACATAACAAGGTTGATTTAGTTAATTGTTTCTATTAAAAGATAATTTAAAATGAATGTAGTTGATCTATTTAATTAAATTTTATGTATATAAAACAAATACATAACTAAGTCTATCTGGTCGACTTAGTCTACTGTAAAGTGGTAATTTTATAAAATCAAAAAAATGGGAAAAAAAATACTAAAATTTAAATTTTGAAAAATAGAAAGAAATAATTTTTTTTTAAAATTTGAAAAATATTAATTACTAAGATGCTTAGAATGAATATGGCAGTCTAAATTAAGTTAAATGAGTTGATCTATTAATTTTTCAAAAGTTGTTGAGTTACTATTTAAAGTTTTGTTGTCCAAATGAAAGAATAAACCTACAAAGTAAAATAAAAAATATTAAACACAATTAAGTGTGTCAACTGAGTATAAGTAAAATTGATTAAATGATAAAAATAGATAAAAATATGTTGATCTAATCAACATATTAATTTAAAATGTATGTAAATAAATAAAGTAATCGATCCGATCGATTCAATTAGAAGAGAAAGGAAATAAGGGAAACTAGATTGATAGGGTCAATCTATATTTTTGGGATTTGAACATTTGTTCATAGAGAGCCAACAAATTTAACATGTTTGTTTCAGTTTCAAAAATTTGTGTACTAAGAGAATTATCAAATAGGGTTGATGAATCTATATAAACCTGTGCATAGAGCTAAAAGAAGTCAACATGGTTGATAGAGTATAGAAACCCACACATAGTGTTAAAATACATCTATAGGGTTGACTTAGTATGAAAACCTATGCACATAATTTTAAATTAGGTAGATAGTATTGATCTTGTTATATACAAAAAAAATTAAAAAATGTTTAACAATTAGATTCACGTTAGGCTCACTAGAATGTATGCAAGCAAATCCAGATAGTTATATAACTTATCTTAATAATATTAATGATATGAGAAGGTAATCAACTAATAAGTACACTTGGGGATATAGTTAAATAGGGATGGTGAAAAATAGTGGGTCTTCTAAACCTATAATAAGGGATCTCATATAACACTATGCCAAAAGAGAGGTTTTTAAGGCCTCTATAAAATTGCCATCTTTTGATACGACTAGTTAGGTCTTTATGTTTATAATAATATCAAAGAAAGCTATGCCAAATAATCTAGTAAACACATATGAAATATAATATAGTGCTCACCAAATCTTATGGCACAAGTGGGGAAGATAATAAAATGGAAAGATAAGTCTATCTATAACATAGAAAATATCCAAGGAGAGATACAATCTAACATATGGTAAATGTAAAATATATAATTATAAAAATATGAAGGGATTATTAAAATAATTTCCTTTGTTGAATTTAAATCATCATGCCTTAATCTATCCTTTGGCTAATTTTGCTTTGAAAGAGGTTGTTATGGGATTGTAAGGATCACAAGGATAAATTAGCTCTAGGCTGTAAAACTTCTCTTACGCATCCAAGTCTTCCATAAGATAAGTTCTACTACTTCAAGGGTAAAAACCTAAGTAATGATACTTCCTATTGATTGTATAAGCATTTTTGTGAGAAATAATGATTCTTAATTGACTAATCCTCTCTTAGAAATAAATTGAAATGGGGTATATATAGGCTTGGATTGATCCTAAACCCTCACATAAATTAAGCCAATGGAGTCAAAATAGTCAACCTCATTAGATGGAAACTAGAACCATTAAGTTTTAAATTATGCCATCTTTAGCCAACATAGTTTTATAACATGCCATAAAATCTAGAATGAGGTTGATGTAGTCAACCGAGTAGAAGACATGATAAAAAGTGATTTTTACTTAGGGGCTATTTCAGGTTGTGATATTCTTAGGAAAGTGTATAAGTGGGGTTTCAAAGCCTAGGTAAATGTATAGGAGTGGATTTTATTGGTTTTATGTTATGGTATAAGGGCCAACAATTCTATAAAGTAATAAAGGTTTTCCAACCTCTTTCTTGGTTCATCCCTTAAGGCATGCACTCAAAGATATTGAGATTCAATAGGTTCCTACAAGAGAGAAAACACCAATAATTTATAAAGTTTATAAATATTGTGTGTATACATATATCACATCTTACACATGGTTAGTAGTTAATGTAAAATATAGCTCTTCCTGCTTAGTCACCTTAAAAAACTATTTATCAGATACACACATTTATTTGGAACTATTTTCCACCTCATCTCCTTTGTCCTTCAATGGATTGAGTGTGAATATCTTGCAATCCTTCATAATAGTGTAAGTCTTTCCTTGTTCATCATTCACATCTCTCTTACTAAACTTCCATGGCCTTCCCAATAGAACAAGACACACACCCATGCGTATTATATCAAAAAAACCTTTGTCATTGTATGAACCAATCTATAAAATCACCACATTACTCATTCACTATCTCCTATTTCCCCTTAAGCAACTGAGAAACCTGGTATGATGTAGGATGCTATAAAAAACTTAACCCAAACTTTTATACTATTTCTTTAGAAACTAAATTATCTATGCTACCTATATTGATCACAACTCTACAACACTTACATCCAAATTTGAAAAGAGTTAAAAATAAACTCTTTTATTATGCTAGTTCATTCACCTCTTTGGTTGATTCTAACATCACTCTTTCATTTAATAGAGTCAAACCTTGTTATAGCTCTTCCATGTAATTGGGAGACCCAATGTTCTTCACATATATATAAGTTATGTGGGTTATTCCTTTACCTCTCTTAGTATTATTCTAATATTTTTTGGACAATTTTTCTCCTTATGACCAACATATTTATTACACCCAAAACACTTACCATGTAGACTTCTCCCTCTAACTCATCCATATAATCCTCTTTCTCTAGAAGAGTATCCTCCTCTCTATCCAAAATTATAATATTTGGAATTCTTCTCCTCTCTACCATTGTTTTGTTATCCTCTTCCACCATTATTTTGTCCTCATCTTCTCAAAGACATTCCACCAATACCTATAGAGTTCGTCTATTGCTTCCTTATTAGGTTATATTCCACCTTTAATACACATTGATAGGATTATTTTATGGTTCTCAATTTAAACAAACTAATTTTATCTTATACGGAAAAGAGTAGTCCATTCACATACCTTTCCACCTTTTTCCAGATCTTCCTCAACACATCCAACCCATATGTGAGTCTATAAAATTATTTTATATACTATTTCACATTCATCTCCTTTTGTGTCAAATTTATAAACTTTATAAATAGGATCAACTGATGGTCCAAGTGTAAAAATTTTAACTTAAATTTCATTACCATTCTTTCCCATGATCTAATTTTCTCCTTATTTTTTCTTTGTCTCTTATCTTGCACATTATCCCAACATAAAGAGGCATGACACTTTGACTTCATTGAAGCAAATTTACCCATATTTTATTCCTCCATAGACCCATAATAAAATAAACACACATTTTAACTATCCAATCCTTGTGTTCTTTATGATTCAAACTACCATTATAAAAGGGTATGTCTAGTCTTGGATTACTACTAAGCCTTTCCATAACTCTAAGAAATATCATCTTAGCTTCATTTTCCATATATTTAAACTTATGCTATTGACTTCCTTCATTTTGATCATCCTTACTCATGTCACCACCATTATCCCCTCTCTATTGATCTAATTCCATTGCATCCAACCTTCCCTACATATCTCTCATCATCTCAACTAAATCTACAACTCAATGTCCTCTTAATCTTTCCCCTCTCTAAAAAATGTTTATGTAGTGTACCATCTCTCCCATGATGTAAACTTATCTTTCACATCTTGCCAATAGACTTTTACTAAGTATTTTTCTATACACACTCTCCTAGTTGTAAAACACAACTCTATTAATAATTGTTACACACATAGACTAGGTTTCCAATTAAGGATATTCATTAAATCTGCAATCCTTAATTTTTGGAGAATCCATTAATTTTTTACAATCCAACGTAAAAATAAAATTTTAGAATTAAATACATGGAAACATTCTTTTTATTCATCTTAAAGGAAATCAAAACAAGAATACAAAAAAATTTAATGACAGATTGTGAATGCAAATTTATACAGCATAATGCTTCACTGATAAATAAGAGAGAAAATTAACAATATCAAGTTCAATAATAATCTTGCATCAAATATCCCCATAAACTAGAGCCAATTTTGCTTTTTAGGTGGGAATGGCTTGACTTAGATCTCCTTAAACATTCCATGGCATTTTGGCATCAAATGGTTATAAATAGCCAATAGGGAGACTAAAAGGGAAAAAGAAAAGGAAATGACTACCTATAAGTATACCTAATCATAAATTTAATGATAGTTAAAAATTAGAAAACTATATATTTACCTTTGGTAAAACTATGTGGGCTTTTGAAATCACTTTATTCATTTTGAAAGGAGCCCAAGCTAAACATGAGCAATCTGATGTAGTTTCTCTTTCACTCCTAGCTATCATATGAATTTTACCACCAAAATAGTCATGACCTAGTTAGGTTTCCACTACTACATAGCACTATGGACAACATAAAAGATTCTACATGTTTTGTTTAGGATTTGAGCCACACACACCATTAACGATTCATCATTTAGAGAAAAGATGACCCCATCGGTCCTTTTATCTTGATTATAGTTGTTTGTAAAAATAAATTAAGCCATAAATGTAGTTAGGGATTGGGCTTTGAATAGAACTACATGTAAACATGAGTAACTTCCTTGACCTAATCAAGTGTAAAATCCCACATTCCACAACCAACAATAAATAAATTTCTTGGGGACTTGATCAAGTTCCAATTCAAGAATAGCAAATTGAATTCAAATAGAAATAATGCTCAATTCTAATCAGTAAACAAAGATTGATTACTAAATCATTGGAAAGGAGGAAGTGTTTAAGACCAAATCGGTAATAAAAACCCATTATGCTCAATAAAACATTCACTAAAGTTCTAATTAGTGTGTAAGTATTGATTGCCAAAGTAGTTATTACACAATGCTTATGAATACCTAATTGGGAAGGTTAACACTATTAGCATTAAAATTAAAAATCACATTTACTACGTTCTAATTGATGAATAAAATCTAATTATCATAGAAGGCAAACATTTTATGCATCATGAAGACATAATCATCCATTAAAGCTCGATTACATTATAAAAGTGTTCTTTGAAATTGTCAAGACAAAATCAACAACATAAATCTTGATTGCCACCTTAAAGCTTGATCAAACTTTATAAATACCATAGGAAACCATGCATGTATTCTGCAAAAATGAAAGTGAGACAACATGTTTCAAAATAAATTGCAATAACACACACCAAACGAAAGGCAAAGTAAAATAATAGGAAAGTTAACACTTTGTTTTTTTGTTTACATAAGATATCCTATCTACCAAGTATGCTCTTGCTCTAGGATATCACCCAGTGAAAAACAAAAATTATGGTGTCATGGTGCACGGAATCTACCTTCTATTTCAATTTCAATATATTTAAATAAAATTATAATATTGTGATTATTTGATATTTCTTGATGAAAGAGTTATACATAGAAGTTTAGTATATTGTGTTTGCTTTACTATGATCATATGTGAAATTCATAGTGCTTAAGAAATGAAAATAATAACTTATCATTAATAGAGTATTGGAAGCCATTATGAGTGTTGTTCATATTAATTCTCTTTCACATACAATATATGCATAAGTAGTAACATGATTAATAATTTAATCAAATGATTCCATAGTGATAATTCTAGTCACATTTTATATATTTTATGTGTGCTAAATTTTAAGGGATTCCCTATCCTTTTGAAATGAAACTAGTGATTATCAACCATAATAAACATAAATGAATGATTATATTGAGAAAATAGGGTCTTTTTATGCTCTTATTTACTTAATTTAGACTAAGAATATTTATATAAATACGTGATCACCTTGAAACTTATAAGGACAAAGCCATTTGTATTCAATGTTGGTAATAATGATAAACATTTTACCATTTGTAGATAATGCATTTTTGAGATTATCTATGTGTATCATAGTCCTACCTATTTGATCCTTGTCACTTGTATCTTTTAGCCTAATAATGATATATTTATTCCAAATCATCTTACAATATTCACATGGCCACTTCAAAATATTCACCTTGACTTGTCGTCTCAATGCAAAATTAACTAATTGTTATTTAAACAAGCCAATATTCATGACCTTCCTTTATAGGCACAATATTATTTCATGTCATATAATAATTCCACATAAGATAATGTAACATTCAAATACCTTTATTAATCAAGACCATTTCATGACTCTATTGGATGAAATCAAAGGATCATGTCATATGGCACACATACCATTTCTTGGACTCACACAGTGAACACCCTTAACCTTTCTCCCTTGCAAATTTGTAGGTGCACATATGCATTGTTCATAAACTTATTTTAAATGTGAACCCTTTTCCCTTAGTAAATCTGATTAGTAAGTAACATAGTTTTATGGCTTAGTCATAATGGCCATGATAAAAATAATGGAATCACCTATTTTTATATGGCTGTGACTTATGCTTTATTTTCCTTAGGTCATTTTTTGAAAACATTCATGATTATTATCCTTGGAAGTTGATCCATCCTCATAGAGTAATCACAATTTTATAAGTACCTTGTGACCTTGAGAAGTTATGATGGCAAAAAGTGTCACCATCTCAACTTTTTTCACTTGGTCTCATACCAAAAAATATTTAAGCTAAGATCACTTTTTGTAGACCTATCACCTCATATAAGTGATTATATATGATAATGAGCATGATTGAGCCATGTGTTGAACATCTTGTGGCCTAATAGACCTCTCCACATGACCATATTGATCTCTATGTCCCTCTATGACTCCATTCCAAAATGATGAAGATAAATGAATGGTCTAATAGATTTTTTTATGATGTAAGCCACGTGTCATATTGGAATCCATTAAAATAGTCATTGATAACTGATTTTCCCCACATCCTTAGAGCTTATTTTAAGTAGAGGCCATGTGGTGTACCAAAAAACTTATAGCTTAACTAGGTCACCATGTGTACAAGTAGTCCCACTATTATTTTTTCTCAAAATTGGTGAGACTGTTCAAAAGGTTAGAGTTGACCAAGTGCTAGTTGTGTATGCATAAAATATACACCCTAATTTAATAAAGAAATAAATGTGAACTTTATGTCACTCTAGTTATGCTAGAAAATTGATTGGTGAGAGTGCTTAATTTATAGTGGTTGATTGATTCCATAAATAAGGCCATAGGTAGTTTGTGATGTGGATAAGTGGCAACCATCCCATTTCCACATGGATGGATTTCACTCGTGAAGGTTTGAGTAGTCAGCTACCTTATGAGCCTATGCACCTGAGGACTTGTGCACTATGGTTAAATAAATTTGAAGTACGTAAAGGTATCCATACTATAAAACCTTTATTATGATAAATTTAGATAAATAGGATTACCTAAATACTAATGTGATCATTTTAGAAAAAACATGGTTATAATATTATGTTTGTGTCATGGCCACAATTCTATAATTGAGTATGTGCATGTGTGCATGAGTGTGTGTGAATAAGGTTCAAATAATTTTATAATGTGGCCACCTATTAAGTTATTATTACACTGATAAGCTCTCTAGGATTCACGAAAGTTGGTAGACTATATGAATAATTATGACCTTGTGGACTTGTCACCCTCATGAATACATTATAAAGTATAGACTATTAAATAACAATATGTGGGGAAATTATTATTATATGGAGTGTAGAAACTAAAATTTGTTCTTTAATTTTTGAGAATGATAAGTTTGACAAACATTTAACACACATAAATTAAGCAGTCAAACAAGGTCCTAATTCATTGTCCTCTCACACTTGTATTCTATATTATGATTCAACCCTTCCATTATGTTGTTAAACTATTACATGAACCTCATTGTCTATTTCAAACCTATTCAATTTCCTACACATACATCTCTTGACTCTCAATTTAGTTTGCCTATACACAAGGTGGTTTCACAAACTATGGTTGTCATCACTAGTTAAATAATGACATGCACTTTTTAATACCGACCTACTCCTAACAATGGTTAATTTTTAAAATAAAACCCATCATTATGGTTATCTCATTAACTTAGCATGTTAGATTCGTGAGTTCTTATTAGATTACATTCATATAAAAACAAATCAAGGTCTCATTTTGAAATAAACATGGCACTTATATGATATACATCTATACACTATTATACATTGATCGAATATGACATATTATTCCAAGTTTGCATACATATCACTAAAACTAGTCATAAGACAAGTATTAAGCATTCATAAGCCAGGTCAAAACAAAGACTATCAAGATTTAAACATTAACTATAGACACATAATGAAGGAGCATAATCGCATGATTCTGGAGAATTACACATGGTTTGATTTATCTCCTTTGAGTATAAGATAAATAGGTAGTGGTTAATCATTAGATGGAAGTGATTGGGGTCAGCTCAACCCATTACATTTTCCTCTATTTTTTCATGTTTCTAGCAATCACAAACACATATTGGGTTTCAAGGCAAAGGAGGTTGATTTTTAGATTTGTGCATGTTTTCCTTGTTTAGGATCGTAAAGATAAAACAAGAAAAGATAATCAAAAGTGATAGTACAGTCATTATACTACACTTTTGTGCAAGTTAGTACCAACTAGTAGATTAGTAACCACCAATGATACTGCCCCAGATCTGCAATCAGTCTAGTGTAGGTAGAGATCTAGTTTTAAAACCAAATGAACCATATACTTGTTTTATCCTGATTTTATATTTCATAATATAATGATAATTATATAGTCAACCAGAAATGCTAAGTGTCGTGATCCGTTTGGTATTTTCTATATTTAGCATATTCCATAATCAAAGTAAAAGAATCATTATCAATCATTTACATTAAGATGTATGCTTAAATGTCATATCAATGGATCCAAATGGTGGGGTCCATTTTAACTTCCAAGTAACTTAGGTGAAATTGTTTCTTAAGGATCCTAACTATGGGATTGGGATCACAATTTGGTGTGTGCTTAAAAAATTAAATCATGACTCTAAGTTATCCATATTAATTCGCTAAGATTAATTATGGATGCATTCATATGATTAATTTCTCATTAATACGATATTTGTTACTTTATATATTACCATTCGACTCTAAAGTTTTGCATAATCACAATAATGTTAATCTAAAAAGAAAAATTTTGTGAATGATTTTAAAGCAGACCTAGAAAGTGCTATAGAGACCCATCCTTAACAAATTAAGAATTAATCCTACTTTAAGATAGGTGCATTTATTTTCATAACAATGATTACATTTTAATAATTATAACTACTTCTTAAGCGTTTATTATTTTAAAGTGGGCTCTGTGCATGTGAAAGTATTTATACAAAGCATTGTAGTCTTAAGTATGTTTTACATCTCATAATAAATTGTATGTGGTGATATAAAAGATCGATAAAATAATAAATAATCTTTTTCCTAAAATAAATATTTTTATTTACTTTTATTAATTAAAAATCCTTAATTCCTTAATATATTATAAAATTATCCCAGCATTATATGCTAATCCTTATGAATCTGGTGTTTAAAAGTTGATCTTTATAAGGACGGACCTCTTACAATCATCTATGATAGATCATTTGAATGAATATGTTTGGATAGATAACTGCAACCAAATTTTTTCATGACATACACGCTAGTCCATGGGTGTATAAGCGATAATTTCCAATGTTCGCGAGATTTCTAGAATAACAATCAATGGACGGGACATTCAAATCTACTATTGTTCAGGGGTCCCAAGACGGATGTCCAAATTCAACGAATCCACATGATTTTCAGTGAGGGGACGTTGATCTCATCTGAACGGCACCTTTCCGTAAATGGAATTTTGTTGACGGTGAAATGGGATTTATGGTAAGGACGGGAAAACTCTATCCACTTACATACCACTGCATTTGACGGTTTCTGAAAGCATACGTTTAAAACAATTAAAAAGTGACGGGACTGGCCATTTTTCGGAGTTCTGCCCGAACATCTGCTTGCTGTACAGTTTCATAAATTAACGAGTTCGATAAAACTACGAAATAAAGATCGCGCTTCATAGATGAGTACGGTTTACATTGTTCCATTAAAGATTCTATTATCGATAGAAGCGGAGCTCGAATACCACGTTTATCCTGAAATTTGATGCCAGAATTTTCTCAAACAGCTCTCACCTAGATAAGAACCTTCTAAAGACTGCGGTTGGTAAAGGTTTAATATGGATTTTGTTTTGGGAAGACTATGTACACAAACTGGAAATTGCTGCGAGTGAGATGGAGCAAGCTTTGGAGGGCATCTTCTCCTGTGTTCGCACGAAATAGTGAACTTATGGGAAAGACAAACCACTTGTTAATAATGTTAGTTGAATGTGTTCATGTGGTGGTGACTCAAGAGTAAAGAAGGTGGACTTTACTCAGTAGATTTCATGTCTAAGTTTCCCTTAACATTAGTAGTTGATTTGATAGGTGGCACTGCTCCCCACGAATCTTGAAAGATTCTCCTTTAAAAAATAGTAAAAAAAACCACTTCTCAATATAAAAAACAATGTTGTCGATGATTGTATGTCAATACTTGAAAATTTTGGAGATGGAGCAGACTATGAATTGTTACGACAGTGTGAAGGAGGTGAAGACGGTCATTCACGTGGTTTGAGGAAAGGGTTATCCGCACATCCGAGGAATTAACTTCGATCTCCCTCATGTTGTTCAGACTGACCCATCTATTGCAGGTCAATCCATTACTTTCTACATGTTAAATGTGAGAAAAAGGGAAGGAGCACGCAGGGGTTAAATTTGACGGTCACCCTTACCCGTCAAGAAATTTTTTTGTGACGGTTTTTAAACTAATGTCACCTTGCATGTGACTTTCATTTTTTTTTTTTGACTTTCATAATTTTGTATAGAAACCAGTTAAAGTTTGTTTTTATTGCCTATATTGCAGAGAAAGAACATTCACTACGACTACACACATTACCTTGAGGGTGCTCTATCATTGAAAGGGCTCGTGTTCCTATTTTCAATGTGAGATTGGTCTAATGGAGTTTTAATTATGTATAGGAACAAAATGAATCTTTTCTATTAAAATAGGAGCCTTAAAATTTCAATTCAACAAATAATTCCCTAAACTAGTGGGGGCTGAAAACTTCCTTCAGTAATTTTCTTATGCATCTTCATACAGTCATCTTCTTCTACCTTGCCATCGACCTCTGTTTCTTTGGCTCCTCCTTCCTTCCAACTATCTTGTTCCCCATCTCCCTTACTTCATCCGCCTTCCCTATAGTAGCACACATGTTTTTCCTTCATCAATACCTGCTACAACTATCATCTCCTACCCATTGTTAACTCCAATGACCTACTCCCTAACCGTTGACCTCTCCTTTAGTTGCTTCCCCTTCATACCACCGCCACATTCTTTCCTTTCTGCGTCTACCTGCTTCTCCAACAACATTTTTTCTCTTCTCCCTAATCTCCTACGTCGACCATCTCCTCCAATGTCTCCTTCACCAATTTTCCTCACTCCCTCTATATGTCTCCCATATGCTTCTCTCCTATTCCAGCATGCCTATCTTCTCCTTCTGTCCTTACTTCTCTCTCCCTGGGTCGCGATACAACTCCAAAAATAACACATTACAAATTACAATTTACAAGCTAACAGCTACACCTACACCACACGGCAATGCAATTATGCATATGTTTCCACTTTCCCCTTCTCCGCGTGCCAGTGTGGGTTTGAAATCATATGATAATTTTGTCTTCAAGGTTCAGGGAGCAGTTGCACGAATTTCTTTCTCAATGATTCCCAAATCCCATTCCCAATTTCCCACCGTCCAAGACTCCTGTAAAGAAATAAATGTTGATAAATTTACAGTGTGTGGACTGGGCGAACTGAAGGCAAAAGGAGATTAGGTGAATTTAGATGGAGATTCAGTGAAGATTTAAGAACTCTAGCGTGCTACGGTGCTCTTCTAATAAATCTACAAGATTTAATGTTATGGGGAGTTGGGAGTAGAGTGGTAAGACTGTTGTAAATTTGAATTGATCCTTGGCAACTTCACTTATTTAATGTATGTTGTGCTGGCAGCCTCATTGCCGATTGGTAGCTGAGGAAAAATATTTTAAATGTCGGACGGTTGACCATCGGTCCATCATTTAACCTCAAGGGCATATAGGCAGCCTTTAATAAAAACTTAAAACGGGTGCTTTTTTTTTCTGAACGTCAATATGACAGACCTTTAAAAAATTTACCGGTCCTATGTTACGTTTAAAAAAAAAAATTGCCAGTAATTTACGTTTAAAAATGTAAAAAACGTTTAAACGGGGGTCAAATTTAATGGTCCGTGCACATTGGTAAGAGAAATAGCATGATCACAGTCTGAAAGAAAACAGTCGTTGCCTTCACGTTAAATGCATTTAATGGTCATTGTTTCAAAACAAATTGTTATGCAGGTGTCGAGCACGTGGGCGGCAATATGTTCGATACCATACCCTGCGTAGACGCCATATTCATGGAGTTAAAACTGTAAATCAAAATCACCTTGTCGAAAATATTGCTTAGCGGTAACTGAAAAAACGAGTTTAATATCTTATTAATTAATAATGTTTTTGCGGCTGATACAGAACCTTCTAATCGACTGCGACTCGGAGAGCTCGTTAAAGATATTCGAAAATTGTAACCGGACTTTGGCTGAAAATGACAGATTTATGTTGGCAGTAAACGTGGTGGAAGAGGTGTCAAAGGCGAGGAAAACGCATGAAATTGTTATCGATCTGGTGATGATTGCCCTTGCAAACGGAGGAAAACAGAGGAACCAAGAGGAATGGAGGAGACTCCTTCAAAAGTTAGGCTTGCATGTCCTGAAGGTAACTCGGTTACCTGGAACGCTTGCAAGGTGGAAGATTACAGAAGGCATCAACGCCTAACACAACACTACCATAACGATTCTATCCCAGTTTATTGTTCCCACAATTACGAATCTTATCATCGTTGACAATGACATACGCAAAAAAGCAATACGATCTTATCGCTCCCAACAGTAACCCATTATAGAGACCGATGGTTAATATCAAACAGCTATTCTACGCGAGACATATACGTTGTCCATAATCTTATGGAAAAAATAATACATTTAACTACACACTATTGAGAAAACTCCAACTCTGCCACACTTATTATTAATTGCTTCAAGTAATCAATAATATAGTAAATGGGTTTAAGTGATCCTTCTATTATGAACTTGATTAAATTATCAACAAAAATTAACACAATAAGTATTTTAGAAGCCCACAAAAAAATATTTATTCCTAATATTATGTAAAGAGAAACATAACATTAAGAGAAACATAGTATTAAGTTATGCACCACCTATCTCACTCTTTTCATAAGCAACAAGCAATTAAATATTAAAAACATTCATTCGTATCACCATTTAATGGAATAATTTATAACCAACCTCAATATGAGCTTAATCACAAAAGATAGATAGATGCACATTTAACTACAAAACATGGTAAGATCTTAAAATCATTCTTAAACAAGCCTACCATCAAGTTCAAATGGTCAACAATATAGTCAATGGTTTTTCATGATCCTTCTATTACTAATTTGATTGAGTTATCAACACAAATTAACATAATAAGTGTTTTGCAAACCCATGCCCATCGTTTGTCCTAATTATTGTTTTTTCTCTTAACCATTGTTGCTTACCTTAACATGTTGTTAATGGATTGTAGCCCAACCCTGAACATTGAGCATTGGCTTATTTGATTCCCCTTCCCCAAACACATTAGTCAGAATTGTGAATGCATTGAGTAGTTGAGGTGTTCCCTACTATTGTCCATTTTATTAAAGTCTTTATAATGCCTTACATATTATTTGTATGTATAATACCCTTTACATTTTGTATAATAGTATATTTTTGTCCATCTTACTATAGTCTATATAATGAGCTACATCTTGCTTGTATATATAATGCCCTTTACATTTTGTATAATGGTCTATTGTCATCTATCTTGTTACATAAAGGAAACGAACCAATAGACTTGTAATTATTTGCCTTAACATGTCATTAATAGATATTATCCCACTGTGAAATCAAAACACCCCAGCTTGTTGAGGCCTTTTTGTGATATTTAATACTAATAATGAACAATAGTAGACCATTATATAGATTGATGGTTAATTGGTTCATTTCCTTTATGTAGCAAGAATGACTATTTTAGTGTTTGTGTGACATATGTTTGATTTCTCCACTAAGATTCATTTCATTACAAGCAAACCCAGTTAAGACCCTGCATGCTCTACTTGTTATTACACCATAACATTTTTTTTAACCATACCTAAAACTCATGCCTTCAAGTGGAGTTCACCTCCACTGAGATCCTAAAATGTGATAGGCTACCTAAATTAAACTTTGGCTAGTTCATAAGACCCATATAAATAGAAAGTGTAATCTTTCTTCACCTTGAAGTCACTACTTGAAGGGTCTTGTAATACCTTCAAAGGTACCTTCAAGTTAACACTTAGGAGATACATTTAAGTAATTATGGAAGTTTTAAATAGTCTTAAATAATGTTAAAAGGCTTTGCATCTTGTATTTTGACACTCCTAGATACAAAATTATGGCACTTGGTATCCCGTCATTAAAATGGGGTCATGAAAGATACCTCAAAGGGAATTTTCATACATTCAAGGGGACATTAAAGGTATCTTCTAGGAGATACCTTAAACATGCATAGGGATGTAATTTTCCTTTGCCTTGAAGGCACTACTAGGTGATACTTTGAAGTGTCTTATAATACCTTCAACGGTACTTTTAAGATATTTCTTAGGAGATACCTTTCAAACATGTGCAATAGTTGATTCAAAGTATCTCCTAAGAGATACCTTCAAGCTACCCATGAAGTTATTCCAAGGCATCATAAGTATTAAGTGTTCTAAAATGTATTATAGACGCATATAAACTTTATTAGTTTATCGATAGGGTTTAAAATTAAAAGGATTTGCACCTTATATTTTGGTACTCCTATCCATCCTCCAATATATGGCACTTAACATTATTTAATAAAAATGGGATTGCATAAGATTAAACATTTCTTTGGTCTATGGTGTAATGCCCTAGACTTCAATTATCCTCAGACTTCTAATATCTCTACACAAGGTGTGATATTATCAACTCGTCACCATCAAAGGTTCAAGTGCAGTGAAAGGTATGATTATGTAAATTAACAAGTTAAATCCTATCATCATGTAGAAGAACTGACCCTAAGTATGTGGTACTCATCATTGATAGTTGTCTCGAAGTCAATGACTGAACATTCAAAGATAACGATTGTTTGCCATATGAAAGGTAATTGAACTGACTAGACTTTATTTGAATTTTCATAATGAAATAGGAATATAAACCAAAACTTTGTTATCTCTATTAATGGTACATGAATACATTCAATGCTTTAATCTTGTGATTGATATATGCAAAATCTACACCAAAGAATAATTTAGCTAGTTGTTACTCTAAAGTGAACACTATCTATTTGAGCTCTCATACATTTAGAATCCCTAATTCCTCATAGGTGTTTGTGAATTGGAACCAATATTTTTGACATAATCGAATGCATATATCTAGTTTAACAATGGAATAAACTGCAAAACAATTAAATTTCCCTTATCTATATGAATTTAATGACATGATTTAATACATAGATACAATGTTTGAGAAAAGTTCTTTAGATTTTAAATTCCATGATTATTCTTCATAATGGGACGAGTTAGAATTAGTAATGTAAGCACTATCCCACAAGCAGTATATTGATGATTTGTTTCCCATCAAGGCATAGGGTATTCATCACATAGCTCTAAAATGAGAGGTTATGGCATGCATAAACTTTCTTAGATATTTGTTTTTCAATGGCACTTTTGCTAGTGATTTCATATATATTAGTAAAAATAATAAAGTGGCTATATACTTTTTACGTAGGGATTTTGAGAAGTATTTTTATGTTACCTTCCCCTAAAATAGCCCACAATCAAAACTTGGCTAATGTCTGGCTTGAACAAACCACTATAGAGGGAAAATTGAAAGTGTGGATTGTAGAAGGCTAGAAATTGAATAGCTATGGGGGAGTTACATCAAGTTTAATCATTAAATTTAGGCCTAAGGTTAGGATAGCAATGGCTCTATTAAAGATATTGTATTGATTTCCAAGTATTGCATATGTTCAGGTTAAGAGGGTTATTTTTTAGTATATTTGTTTGACCTCTTATCAATTAGTTATATTGGGAAAAATTAGTTGTACCAAACTAAAGTCCCAAATGTTCTATCTTGACTAAAATCCATTGGATGGTAGATTTTACATGATGTCTTATTTGTTTTATGTTATTATGGGAACCATTTATAAAAGCTATGGTGAGTTGTGATAACCTCCTAAAGAATATGTGGCTAATATAAATGGTTAAGACCATTCATTTATGTTCATTCATAGATATAGTTATGAAATTCAAAAAATATGGAATAAAGTTTACCCTTATATATATGACTAAATCCAAGGGAAAGTTATGCCCAAGTTATCCATTAGGGTTTTTAAGACACTCCACAAATGAGAATACTATTGGTTCTATCTAGATGTTATTGTCATTTGGATTGAAGGGACAAAGACTTCTCCATTATTGATACCATACCATATTCTAAATAATATTATTGAATAAGAAATATCTTTTTAGGTTTATAATAGTATTGATGAGGAAATAGGTTAGAGGCATGTGTATGATTATTTTAAGATTCCAATGAGCATTATCAAAATGAACTATATAGTTAGATCACATTTCAACAAGGAAAACAAAATTAGGTTAATTATAATATAAAAATGGCACTATTTAGAGAATGGGATGATAGAAAAAGGGTTAGAGGATACCTTTAATAGATTTAGGAGAATAAAAAGGTGCATGTTTCTTATGGGAATGAGGAGTATAACCATGATACCATCTTCCAAAATGTGCCTGATGATTCGAGTGTATGGAAGAATATGACAGATAAGTTGATGTCTATGGTCTAGGTTCAGGAATTACAATATAAACCTTAGTCCACTAATTAATAATATAAGAGGGCATGGAATCACCAGTGGCCACCATCCCATCCTCATGTCTCTTAGTAATGGGATCAACCTCCTTCTCCTCTAGAAGAGGTTATAAATGAGTAATCAACTGACTCTAGTGTCTGAAAGGGATCCAGTCCTCATCTCAAAAGAGATTTTATGAAGGGTATTCCAAGTCCCTAGGTCCTTTCCTTGACAATATCTCCTTACACCTAAGTTTTTGGTATAATAACTACAAGAGATAGCTTATCAACTTCTCTTGGAAAGGTATGGAAGAAATTTTTTGTGATGTGTCCCTTTCCCCTCTTAACAACTATGACCCAAGTGAGTCTTCTAGATTTTTTTGTAAGCTTATTTATCTTTCATTCTAACTTTTCCTAATTCTCCCATACCTATTATAGATATCCCTTCAAAACTTACATCCATTTGTGAAGATACCTTTACTAAATGTACCTTTAACATTTTACCTCCAAACACATTTTAACCCACCTCCACAACAACTTTTACCATGCCTTCACCACTATCTCTTATGTTGCCTCCCACCACTATTATTCATTCACCTGTGTCACCTTTGATTAAACCTTTCACTCCCCTCATATTCACTTACCAAAGGAATCCCAAGCATTCTTATACTCTTATTGAGAGCTATTCATTGGGAGAAATGCCATGTATCGGTTTATCATCTATTGAGGGTTCTCCTTAGAGGTAAACATTAGAGGAAGCTAAGAAAGACATTAAAGGAGAAACTTAGGTAGAGTTACTTGTGGAAGAATAAATAGAACTACTACCATTGATTAATTACTTAGATGATGAAGATGAATAAGATGATTCTAAGGAAAGAAAAGAATGAAAGCAAGAAAAAATTGAAGAGACTCCCCCAAATGATGAAGAGACATAGTTTAATAAAGCCAAATCCTAGATTCTGGGAGAGCAACAAGTCCTCATAGAAAAATCAAGACAATGGATTTTTGAGGTAGTCTTTTATACTTTTTATTTATCTATTAATGTTGAAATACCATATGTAAGTCTACCCTTTGTTATATCTCAAAGTTTTGTATTTATTCCTCCCAAGGATTCATCAATTTTCCTCCTCATTCAATAAAGAACCTACAGAAGAGGGTCCATTTTGAAACAAGGTAACTATGTCTATTTTTAATCCTCATATCCCACCTATTTTAAATAAATAAAGTTAGATCAAATAAGAGTTCCCATTCCATAGGTCTTACTAGTATATTTAGCCACAATGACAGTGGAGAGAACCCCTAATTTTTTAAAGTATATAATAGAGGTTTTGCCAAGAATAAATCCATCTCTAGGAGAGAGAATTATCCACTAGCCTCTACTATTTCCTACTCATACTAATACTTCCATAGTTCTTACATTAATTAAACCTCATCCTATGACTCTTTCACCTTCTTCATCTCGAGTCCAAAATCTAATTGAAGAAATAGGGGTTCTCATAGTTCCCTAATCAGTGAATGAGATGCAAGAAGTTAGATGAAAGACAAAATCTCATTGTAACTAAATTTCCCATAGTCTCCACTAGGTTTGATAAGAAGACTAGGTGAATTTAGTAGGTGAGGAAGAGGAAAGATATGTGCCTTGGTACAGGGGAGGACATAGAGTTTGATTAGAGATAATATATTTTTCCTTTTACAAAGAAACTAAAGAAGAAATCAGGGGACCATATAGAATATATTAAGAACTTTCATGATCTCATTGATTCCATAGGGGCAGCCTTGAAGGACATGCACCAGAGTATTGGGGAGGCTTTGAGAAAGTGAAAACAAATGAGAATCATGTATGCCCCTTAGCAAATTACTGTTGGTGTGGATAGTGGATCTAAAAATTTGTATGATATTTTTATAGTGTGTGGGCTTCTAGAGTAGCTCTTAAGCATAATAAGGTAAACATCACCAAGTTGTGGCACTAGATGAAAAAATTATAAAAGAGGTTAAATTTCATGATTTCATGATCAAGGAAAAATTATTAAAACCATTTGAATTTAATTTGTGGTATGGATGCATCCTGCTACTTGAATTATGTCATTGCTAAAAGAGATTCCTCTCTCAATTGGCCTAATTAGATGAAGGCATTATTGATACTCTTCACTAGATATGAGAGTTAGGCCTTGGAAATTTTAGGAAATATGAGTGTCACCCTTGTGATAAATCATACTAGTGAGTTTGTAAAAAGTCTTAATTTTAGTAACCTCTATGTACCAACAAATAATTTTAAGAATGACATAGAGGAAATCATCTACAAAACTAATGAGGAGGTTCTATAATTAGTCAATATTACTTATAATAAAATAACTAGGGTTAAATCCTTAGTAGCTAGATTTAAGAGCCTAAAAGAAGAGCAAGGTAGGTTAATGGCTAAAACATGTAGAATTCTTAAGAATTCCTTGCTCAATTTTGATATTTTAAACAGCTAATTTTAGGTAGGGGAACTTTGTTAGAGAAACTTAAGGGAAAAGAGAAAGCTTCATCTTTAGTTTCGGTTACTCAACTAGATGGAAGTTTTACTATAATAGATCAGGACTCTTAGTATTTTTAGTTTATAATAATGCAAACTCCCACAAGTCTAGTGTTTATTTCACCCATTTTTACTATTATGGAAACTTAATTTTCTTATTCAAATCCTCTAGCTATCAGTGCCACATCAACACCATGATTTGAAATGATTTGATATGTGTATGTATATTTAAATTGGAACTATAATTCCTAATCTATTTATTATATATACATATTGAATATTTTATGGATTGTATAAGTTTAGACACTTCTATTGTGCATGCATATTTTTCATAATCTTGAGCATGTGGATACATTTTTGGAGTTGTAATTTTAAGTAAAGCTGGAAGAGGTGAGGCCTTCCCATCTCAAGATTATAAATGCGTGTAACCTCCCAATCCCAAAGAGAGGAGATTTTCATATGTTTAGATTAATAATAATTTTGAAAAAGTTTTTCTTGAGTTTGTATTTATGTGCAAATATTTATTTTTCTCTAATTATGTTGATTACTTGAGACATTCCATTATTCTGGTAACTTAGTGCTTAAATTTGTGTATGCATTATCTATTTTAAATATAATCATTAATTTTAAGCTATAGATGATTTGATTATATTTTGCATACTAATCATAATCCTTTTTTAAGTAGTGAAATATCAATTTAACAACTGGGAAACCTTTGAATTTACATGTTTGAGTATACTATATTTAATTATTGGTGTGATATAGTAGTATTGATAGTTTAACTTTTTGCATTTGCATTCTATACTTTCACAATCATAATTTTACATTTACCATTTGTGCATCAATTACTTTTTTTTGTTCAAAATTTATGTATCAATAAATGGTCGTCAACTTTTATGTTTTTAAAATTACACTTTGTTCAAGTCTTGCAACCCTACTTAAGTCAAAATGCTAGTTTTGAAAGGTTTATCTTGGGCTATCCATAGGCCTTCTTTTTTGTCCTAATCTTCACTCTTTTCTGAGGTTTTTTGAGATACTACCCACCATAGTTATAATAATTATCTTTCTACCCAATCCAAGTATATCTAGGTTCATTAATAACTAATCCATGCATGGTAAACAATTTGTATCACTTACCAATATTTCACCAATATGTTGTTATAAAATTGAATACACTACAACTCATGCATTTGAGTGTTTTACTTTAGTGATACTAAAATTTTAGAGTCTACCTTGTAAAAATATATGTTTGTGTGAGTAAAAAACACATCTAAAAAATCCATCTTTACTACATTTAGTGTGATGTTTAATAGTAGGTAAGGAAGATCTTTGAATTTTTAGTGGATCAACTCTTGTTATTTTTACTTTATTTTATCTCCTTTTTTTGAGATGAAGAGAAGAGCTTAGTTTTAGATGGTTTCATTCTATGCAATTTAGTTTTATACATAGCTATTAAACTTAAAACACTAATTTTTTTAAGGAAGCCAATCTCCATAGGTTTAGCTCAAAGAGCCTTAGGTCCCACACTTTTGATTTGATCCAATTGTGTTAGTAAATCAACTTTGTTATTATGGGTGCATAATTTGAGAGACAAGAGTATATCCTAGGAGATACCTTGAAGGGTGTTATCATAAATTAGAGGGGATGTTTAAGGTATCTCCTTATAGATACCTTTAACATTCACATGAGTAGACTTTTCTTTCACCTTGAAGGTAGTATTGGGTGATAACTTGAAGGGCATTATAATACCTTTAATGTATCTCTTAGGAGATATCTTTTAAAAATTCATAACATTGGATTTATCAAATAATATATCTCCTAGGAGATACCTTCAAGTTACCCCTGAATGTTTTACAAGTCCCTTGAAGGCATCTCTAAGGAGATACCTTGAAGGTCACTATTGTACAGTCAAGGAGACATTGAAGGTATCTACCAACATGCACATGAGTGGAATTTTGTTTCACCTTTAAAACACTATTGGATGATAACATGAAAGGCCTTGTAATATGTTCAACGTACCTCCTAAGAGATACCTTTCAAACATGCACCAAAGTGGATTTCTCCTTGAAGGTATCTCCTAGGAGATACCTTCAAGTTATGCATAAAGGTATTATAAGGACCTTAAATGCATCTCATAAGAGATACCTCAAAGGGAGTTATCATAAATTCAAGGGGACTTTGAAGGTATAGACTAAAATATACCTTCAACATGCATAAGAATGGAATTTTCCTTCACTTTGAAGATACTATTGGGTGATACCTTGAAAGGCCTTGTAATACCTTCAAGGTATCTCATAGGAGATACTTTGAGTGGCTTTGTACATTTGGACTATGTGCTTCATTGATTGGACTAACCATATTGATGATGAATTTGACTATTTGTGACTTAAGTGTGTAGGTGAATGGTATAACTAAGTTGCACTCAAACATTGAGTGAGCTCATGGAATTAATCTTAAAAAAATCCTTGGTATTATGGTTATGATAATTTTAAAACCTTTCATTACCACATCATTATTGTGTTGATATAAATTAGGTAGGATTACACATTTTATTATAAATTGAGAATCAACCTTGAGATGTTTATAAAGTTAACATCAACACTATTGTATTGTGTGATAATTTAGAGTGGTAGCTCTTTCTATTATGATTTTTATATAAATATTATACACAATCTCAACCCATTGCCTTATTTTGTTAGAGTATCACCATATTAATTATTGACATCCTTAAAAAATTACACAAGACTTTAACTATAATACCATATCATTTTATTTAATGCTGAAATTAAGTTATTGATGACAATAAATAGTAACAAGATAGACCTGAAATGAAAAGAAAAAAGGGTATTTTAAGAAGCTAAATCTATTCATATATTAGTATTTGATAAAAATGGGAACATTATCAATAAGATATAAGGTATGGCATCAAAATGCATTTCTTTTTTCAAATGGATGAATGTTACTGGTTGATCCATATCAATTGGTCGAGTTATTATTTAAAATAATAAGTCTAATCAAGGAGGTTTATGTGCTCAACCTCATTTAGATTTCAAGGGAAATGCTGATTCAATTAACACAATGTGATGATCAATTTATAAAACTTGGTAAACATGGTGAGATGCCTTCAAATCATCAAGTTAGTTGGATTATGGACATGTAAAAAAATAAAACAGGAAATTTAGACAACCCTAGACTTAACAACATTAAATCTAAGAACATAATGGATCTAGTTTAGTATATATTACTTTACCAGTCTATAACAACTACTTAGAAAAAAATCAATTCATTTCATGGAAATCAAAGATAAAATGGATACATAAATTCCCAAATTATAGTTATTGAAGTAAGCCTTGATTATTGGATGGCTGAGGTAACAAATGATGCTTTGAGTTGGGTGAGATTTTTATGTTGGGATAAGATAACTATTAAAAAAAAGGGATTTTACTTGGTTAATAGTTCATAATCATATACTCACTTAGGATCTATCAGATAAAATCATTTTTATATGTCATTTCCATTGTAGTCTTTACAAATATAAAAAAGAAATTACTAATCACCTACTTTACTCTTTCCCCTTTGATGCTTACTGTTGGGCATGGATGTGTTGTAATATTGAGTGGTCTTGTGATTGGCCCTCCTCATTATTCATTGTATTTTCTTCTTGGCCAATTGGGGATTGTAAAAATTCACTTTTTGTATTTTGGAGAGTCAGTCTAGCTATTTTGGTGTGGCCAATTTGGAAGAAGAGAAATCAACATATTTTTGAAGGTAAGAAGATATCCCTTAATTAAATTTTAAAAGATCTAGATGTTTCTTTCTTAGAGGTTATTTATTCTCAAATTAAATATATAAATTTTTGTCTTTTAGCATGGGATATGAGAATTTGTGCCAAATGGAGGCTTATTGTTTAACCACCCATTAATAGGTTAATAGTAAAGTCAGGTAAAATTACAAGAAAGGACAAAGCTGAATGGATCCCCCCTCTTTTAAGGTGGTTTAAAATTAATTTTGATGGATCCTCAAGAGGTAATATTGGTGCTTCTAGAGTAGGTTGTATAATAAGGGACTATAGTGGATCTCTCATTAGAGCTATCTCTAGGAAGCTCTCAAATGGGATGAATAATGATGCTAAAGCACAAGCTATTATAACAAGGCTTGAGTTGGCGATTTAGTGTAGAATTGAAAAGCTTTTGATTGAAAGAGATTCTCAAATCTAGATTTTTTCTCTAAAAAAGAAGTCATTAACCACTTAGAAATTAGAGAAAATTTTTCTTAAATCATGGGTAAGCCTATGCATCCTTTTATTTTAGGATTACAAACATATATGTAGGGAAGCTAATTCAATTACATACTTCTTAGCAAATTATGGTATAGAACAAAAGGAAGAAATTTGAATGGATAATCAACATTCATCATGTGAATATTTGGATAGGATATCAGCCATAAAATTTGGTTATTAATATTCATCATTATTGCCCATATGATTATCACTTATGGCATTAATTAGTTTTAAAGCTATCTCATTGGCTCGTGGGAAGGGTTATTCTAAAATCATGGCCTTGTTTATGTGTATTGAGTTGGTGGTTGGCCTTAAATAATAAGGTTGTTCATGGTGTTAGCTTAACACAAATTCAAACACACATTATACTCTTGGCTAGTCTAGCATGAGTGTTTTCCAAGTCCTAGATGGTGATTAACTATGACAGATCACAATGTTGCTTTGGCGCTTGGTATCCTAGTGGTTGTAAATAGTAGTTCGATTAGGGAGATGGCCTTCAAAGGGTGTATTTATAGAGAAAGGGTAAATAATATATTTTGGGACATGATGAAAGATTTAGGCTATTATGGGTATTTTGGGGGATGATTATTTATTGAAGATCCCTGTCATTAGGGTAAATTAGGTGGTGATAACAATATTTACTAATAACATTTTGGTTTTTTGGCCTAATAAGGAAGTGGTGGTTAACATGGTTGAGTTCTTCATGGTTTTGGACCATCATCAAGGATTTTTAGAGGATATTGACATGGTGTACTCTAGTCCCTTTCCTAATTTGTCATTTTATTGTTCAGATGGATTTGATTTGGTGTTGTTATCAACATTTATAAACTTGAATCAAGGTTTCTTGCTCTCACAGGGTTTGTGGAAGAAATTTAGAAAAAGGTTTGTGATTCTACATCTTTGAAAGGGAATTTATTGTCTTTCCCTCCAATGGCTATGATCAAAAGCCTAATTCATGAGTTAGAACTATGAAATGGTATCAAGCAGAATAGGGAGCAAGTGGAGGTTGTTAGGTTCTTAGCAAATATGGTGTTCTGATTCAAGCTCACAACACCTCTTGGCTAGTTATGGCTCCTATATGGGTGGTAAAGTCAATGATGTAGGAGAGGTTAGATAACAATCGAACCACAATATTTGATAGTGGTATAAAAATTAGGCTCTGAGGGGTGGTGGGTAAGGGTCTATGTGGTGAGGACTCTTCAAAGGCTGGTGGCTCCTTTATTACAATGGTGATAGAGCATGATAAGGAAGGTAATATTTGAGTCCTATGGGCTTCTAGGTTCTAGTATCTAGTGATTTCCTTTTTGGTTTATCTATTTTATTTAGCAATATAGCTCATGGCCTTGTTATCCCTTTTGGTATCTATGCTTTTCTTAGTAATTTATTTTATGGCTCATCATCTTTTTGGCTTTAACTCAATTATGGTCTGGATCTTGGATAAGTATTTTTTAAATATTAGTTTACCACTTATTTTGGTATACTTTCTAAATAAATAATCTAGGTAGGGAACCCATTGAACCTCGATAATTATCTAAAAGAAAGTAAGACTTCACTTATAAGAATTGGTTGATGATGCTACTTGAATAGGATTTTGACATCTGATGGGAACATAAAATATATTAATTATCTTAAATTATTAGTTTATATTAACTTGTAAATGATGTGATGTGATTTTCACCATATCCATTTTAATTTTATGCATTAAAAATATATATTTAATTATGAGTCAATGCTATAATTACTCTATTTAAGTTATCTACTCTTTAATCTCACGATATTCTAAGTAAAAAGATCATTTAGACATCAATGGGTCCTTGTGAGGATATAGGATTGTCCTTTTATTGGTCTAGGTGATTATATGTAATTTTTTAAATCTAAAACTACTATATATATTGGTTAGTAATATTATTTGATTACATTTATTAAAAAATGCTAGATTTACGCTAACATTCTCCATTTGTGTCCCTATTGGTTTTCCACACTCAAGGAAATAAATAATAATCAATAGAAGTAGGTGATAAACAATCTTAATCTCCACCATTTGATTATCTCATCTATTTCATAACAATAATCTAGGTCTATTTGAATCTCAATAATTTCATAACATAAACTAGTAAACAAGGAATAAAAATGAAATGTCTGAACAAACAAATCACACATTTTAGATGCAGTAAAAAATACATTAAATAGATTAAATACCTTACAAGAAGGATATGTAGAAATGATATAAAAAATGCAATGAAATCTTCCACTACTAATGCCATAATACACCTGACAATCTATAAATAGAATTTTTTTATCCTTTTAATGGGAGAGAAAATAACTACAAGAGAAAATAACGGCAAGAGAAAAAAAATTAAATTTAGACCTGATTTCGAAACACATGGTATTTTATAAGTATAATATATTTAAATTTATATCATATAATATATAATATTATAATATTATATTGCATTTTTTTCATAGACATTCTCTACACCTAGAGATGATATGAGTAAACCTCTTCCAAAGGGATATGATACATTCACTTTACATAATGCCTCTTCCTAATAAATACATACATACATGATACACATGCGCATGCACACGCACATGCGCGCACGCCCACACACACACACACACACACACACACACACACACACACACACACACACATGCGTGCGTGTGTCTATGTATCATGTATGTGTATATATAATATTAGCTATTATATAAATATTGTATAATATATATGATAATATTTCTATATATTAAACATTAACTATATAATATATGTTAATATAGTTTATAAATCAATATTATAAATTATATATTTGAGTATAATATATTCAAATTTATATTATATAATATTATAATATTATATTGCATTATTTAGTATATATTACCTACACTTATGGAGGTTCATATGAGTAAACCTCTTACATAGGGATATAATGAGAATGCATATTGTGATTTGAAACATGGTCATAGGCATTCCAATTATAGATGTAAAATTACATAATTTCAAATATAGAAATATATGCAAAATTATCATCACAGAACTTTGGAACTGATGGTAATGATTTAGACATGAAAGACTCACATAATAAATGGAGTTTCATTGTCATATTTTGGAGATGTAACATTAATAGTATCTTTAGGAGAAATAAGTTGTGGTGGTATAGTTGATAATGCATCATCACTAGGCATATTAGAAATACATAGAATAGGTGGCATCTTTGCAACATATATGCCCAATTCAAATTTATATCAAAATTTTAAACCCAAAATTCTTCTTGGTTGCTTCTAATATTTTTACCACCATTGTAACAAAAGTAATTTATCCATTGTAATAACCAATACAACCCCTAATCAGCTACAATTGACCTCCTTATCTAGTGAATATAAGTGCCCCCTAATCAAAACTAGGGGAGTTGTAGTCTTGATCTAGAGATTGTTATAAGAGGCTATCGATTTACATAAAAAATATAAGCCATCATAGACTAAATATTTCCATGGTGATTCAGATCCCGATAGCTTTGATCCCATAATTACTTTAGATGTACTATATATGTTAATATATTTTATAAATAAATATTATATATTATAAACTTAAGTATAATTTATTTAAATGTATATTATATTATAATATTACATTACATTATTTAATATATATTCCTTAAACTTGTATAGGTTTAAATGAGTAAACATATACCATGGGGATATGATGAGAATGAATATTATGACTTTACAACATGGTCATATGTATTCTAATAATAGATGCAAAATTACACAAGTTTAAATATAAAAATAGAAGTAAAATTATCATCGTGGAACTTTGGAATCGAGCGTAATTATTTATAAATAATAGTATCTTTTATAATAAGAGTATTTTCATCCACATATTTTAAAGAAGTAACATTAATAGTATCTTTAGGAGAAATAAGTGGTGGTGGTATAATTGAGAATGCATCATCACTAAGCATAATAAGCATACATATAATAGATGTCATATTTGTAACATATATGTCCACTTTAAATATAATACCCTATTTCTAAACCCCAAATTCCTCTTGGTCACTTCCAAATTTTTTATCACCATTGTAAAAAAATAATTCCACTATTGAAATCATGAATAAAACCCCTGTTTAATCATAATTGGTCACCTTATCGAATGAATACAAATTGCCCCTAATAAAAATTTAATTATAGTTTTGATGTAGATATTAGGATAAGATGCTATCTCTTCACATGAAGAATGGATGCCATCATAGACTAAAGCATTACATGCTCATTCAGATCCTATTAGAATTATTCTCACAATTACTTTAGATGAACTCTATATTTTAATATAATTTATAAATCAATATTATATATTATATATTTAAGTAAAATATATTTAATTTTATGTTATATAATATATAATTTTATAATATAATATTACATTATCTAATATATATTCTGTACACCTATAGAGGTTAATGTGAGTAAACATCTTCCACAGGGATATGATGGTAATGCATATTGTGATTTGCAACATCACCATAGGCATTCGAATAATAGATATAAAGTTACAAAAATTGAAATATAGAAATAGAAGTAAAATTATCATCTTGGAATATTAAATTCGATGCTAATAATTTAGAAATAATAGGCTCTTGCATAATAAGTAGAGTTTTATCCACATTTTTAGGAGATGTTACATTAATAGTATATTTAGGAGAAATAAGTGGTAGTGGTATACTTGAGAATGCATCATCACTAGAAATACATGGAATAGATGGTGTTTTTACAATACACACACACACACACACACACACACACACACACACACACACACACACACACACACACACACACACACACACACACACACACACACACATATATATATATATATATATATATATATCCAAATTTTAAACCTGAAATTCCTCTTGATCACTTTTTAATTTTTTTAGTGGCATTATAACAAAAGTCATTTTTCCATTACAATCATTAAGATAAACCCTAATCAGCCATAATTGAGCTCCTTAGCTAGTGAATATAGATGCCCTTGATTAAAACCAAGGGAATTGCAATTTTGACATAGATATTGTGTGAAGAGACTATCTCTTTACATGATGAATGTAAACCATCATAGACTAAAGCATTGCATGGTGATTTAGATCCCAATAGGTTCACACCCATAATTACTTTAGATGTACTTTTTTAAAATCTAGATTATAAATAAATATCATTTATTATATAATATTATAATATTATATTACATTATTTAATATATATTCCCTGTGCCTATAGAGGTTTATATGAGTAAAACCTCTTCTCCAGGGATATGATGATAATCTAAGTTGTGATTTGAAATATTGCCATATACATTCCACTAACAAATACAAAATTTCAAATTTTAAAATACACAAATAGAAGTAAAACTATCATCATGTAACTTTGAAAGCGATTGTAATGATTTATAAATAATAGGCTCTTGCATAATAAGTGGAGTTTCATCGACATATTTTGGAGATGTAACATTAATAGTATCTTTAAGAGAAATAAATGGTGGTGGTATACTTTAAAATTCATCATCAATAGGCATTATAGGCATACAAGGAATAAATGGTGTCTTTGCAACATATATTTCCAATTCAAAATAATATCTAAGTTTTAAACCTAAAATTCTTGTTGGTTCCTTTTATTTTTTTACCACCATTGTAACAAAAGCAATTTTTCTATAATAATCACCAAGAAAAACCCTGATCAATGACAATTGAGCTCCTTATCCAATAAATACAGATGCCCCTTGATAGAAAATAAGGGAGTTATAGTTTTGTATTAGAGATTGTGCTAAGAGGCTATCTCTTAACATGAAAAAAATGAAATCCATAGTAGACTAAAGCATTGCATGGTGATTTAGATATAGATAGATTTGTTCCCACAATGACTTTAGTTGAAGCATATATGTTAATATAGTTTATAAATTGATTTTATATGTTATATATTTTAGTAAAATATATTTTAATTTATATTATATAATTTGTAATTTTATAATATTATATAATGTTATTTTTTATATATTCCCTACACCTATACAGGTTTATATGAGTAAACCTCTTCCACGGGGATATGATGAGAATGCATAAAGTAATTGATGAAAAATTGTAAAAATTAAAATATATAAATAAAATTAAAATTATCATCATTGTACTTTGGAATTTATTGTAATGATTTAGATACAATATGCTCTTTCATAATAAGTTGATGTAGATCTATAAACACTTTAATCAAAAACTTTGTTCCTTATATGGTCCTTCACTTGCAATTACTAACTCTTGATTATCAAACATCTCCTCCTTTGAAAACTTTAATACCATTATATTAATAAACTCTAAAATATTTTATTATCTATATTTAGGTCTTACACACAAGGCATTCTCATTCATGTAAATCATACTTTTCAATTCTCTATGTTTCTTTACAATCCAATTCTCAAACTAGTCCCCTCTAGGCTTAAGGCTCTCGTTAGGTCAAAACCACATAATTATTGAACTATTTATCTTAAAAAGTTTTAAGACATAAATATTACCTATATTTAATTATTATTATACTCATGACTCATATCAGACAATACTTCATTGCATTATCAATCTTACTCACAACCTCCACTAGTTTGGATAGGGTCTCATGTAGCCATTTTTCTCTTGATTTTCTTTATGTACAAAAATGTACATTAGGTTATTAGAAAAACAACATTCAATATGAATTACCTATATCCTCATTTAGTTATAAACAAAATTTCAACATAAATCTCCTTCATTAGGTCACTTTACTAGACCATTTTCACTTTCTGTTTAGGTCTATTGGAATTTTTAGAACTCTATTTAGATATAGTCCTCCAAATGTGTACCCTCCTATACAAAAATGATCCAAAATTTCCAAAATATATTATCTCATATTTTCAAGTAACAAATATCAAAATATTTCCTTATTTCACCAGTGGATTCTCTATAAATCTTCAAAACCCTAGCTCTAGGGTTTACAGGCCCTATAAGATCCTAAGAGCACTCAAATAGCTCAAATTTGATTTTTATAGGGTTTTAAAGGGTCATATAAGCTTCCTAATGTCTACATAATGTTTTTTTACCTTTCTAAATAAATATCAATGCTCATTTATTCCTCTATTTGATGGTTATATCAAGATATTCCATGGTATATCATGCAAACTCAATTAACTACATATTCTGTAAGACTGTAGACAATAAAAGACCATGTTATTAAGGATAAAAATCATGATAAAAAATTTAAAAATTCAATAGTTACTTATCACAATGCTTTGAGGTATTTTATTTCCCTATCATTCTCAATACTAATCATTTTGTCCATCCAGGATTGTAACATATAGGAAAACACAGTCTGTCTATTCAAGTTCCTTAACATCAATGAGTCTCTTTGACATTTATTGGAGAATATGATATAAAATTATGTCAAATAATCCTTATATACATTTGGAATGGATTTTAAATACACTTCTTGCATTATAATTAAACACAAAGTCTTTTGGTAACTCAAAAACAACACAGGATTCATGCAACTTCTCCCACACAGAAAACATGGACTCTTGTTTAGTTTGAAACTCAAAGAACTTGAAATAAATACAAAAATTATTTTAAAAATAAAATAATTAATCCTTCACTTACCAAACACAAGGTCCTTTAGAATATCCTCATCAAATCCTTAATAATATTATACCTTCTCAAAGTTCACAAACTTAGAATGTATATAAAAATGCAAGGTAAGCAGACTTAGTCATGAATTCTCCTATCCTCAGATTTGAAATCAAATAATTAATATATAAATATTGAAAATACTCACTGGATTCAACTTATCCAACACCATTATATTCATATGAAGATTTCTTTTACTAAAAATAGCTTACACAGTCCTCTGTCTTATCTTGGTAGACTTTCATTCCTTCAATATTATCTACCCTATTTTATCCTCCTCTCCCCTACTTCAAACAAAAAAAATCATATATTATTTTTACCTATGATTTAATCTCTGAAAACAAAATATATAACTATTTCTTTATTCAATAAACTTTCCACCATCTTGTTGCCCACGTAGGGTGGTAGACCACCACCTCATACCTTAACTTGACATATGTATTCAAAACCATTTTCAAGGACATTTCAAGAGACCTTATACATCTATTTAAACATATTCATCATGAAATAACATTAACACCCACTTAGACCACCTCAACACACTCTTAAACCCTTATTACAAATTTGAAAATTTAAATTAGATAAAAGGAATGAAACTAATTTTAGATCCAAATTCAAATTTAGCTTACCATCATGACTTCTTACTAAATTGACACAATATTTGGGTCACTTAAATATTCCTATGCACTAAACTTGGGCTACTTGATGATTACCCTACATCATAAGTGGAGTTTCATAAACATTTTTTAGATACATAATAATATAAATGGTTTTATACTTGAGAAAGCATCATTACTAGGCATAATATATATACATGGGAAATATGGTGTCTTTACAACATATATGTCCACTTCAAATTTATATCTAATTTTTAAACTTGAAATTAATCTTGGTCGCTTCTAATTTTTTAGATCCATTGTAACAAAAATAATTTTAACCCTACATACATTCAATCCCAGACATGTGAATGTCTTCTCTTGTGTATATTTGGTTAAATGAATTTTATTTTAGTTTTATTTATCCCATTTGAGAAGCCTATTTGGGCATACATCTATGTTGGTATGATTTATCATACCCACATGGATCTATGCCATGGCCATGGGTGAAGGGTTTTTGAGTGTGTGATTTATATGCTAAAATGCTCTTATTATATTCTAGGTTTTCAAAATGAGTGGTTGGTTGTATAAATTTTATATATAAAAATGAGGATGTGGTTGGTTGCTTAAATTTTATATGCAAAGATGAGTGGCATGTTGTTTAAGATTAATATGCTAAAATGATTTCATGGCTGTAAATTTTATGATGTTTGGGTGAAATTTTAATTATTGCATAATTAAAGATAAGGGTTGAATTGTAAAATTTGTAGGAATTTTCATATATGTTACTAGTATGGGAAACCTCCCCAAATCTAGATATTGAAACTTAAAAACTACTATGGCTAGTTAGTAAATTGGTAATATACATTTCCTTATCAGATATCCTTTTTGAACATACAATTTAGTGGGTATAATTACAATTATTTGCCTTGCACCATGGTGATTTCTTGGTTGTAGCCTCTTTTGAACAAGACCTCTTCATATGACTCCATATGTAATACTACAACCTAATGGCATAGACTTCCTTTATGAAAATAATTTAATTCATGCATTTTTTTTTTGAGTTGTGTTATTCCTTGTATGCTAAAATTGTGGCTTTAATTGCAAACTAGGGAAGTTAAGACCAAAAATTAACATACAAGTTAATTTACTTATTGTACATCCATCACATGTTATGTAATATTAGTATATGTTTCTTGCCTATTTGTTATGAGTACTTGATGAACTTACTACTATTGCAATTTGTATGGTTAGGTTGGTGAAGTGGAAAAATTGTTCATAGCCATTTAGTTGTGATTAGGTATGGTATGACATAACTGATGTTATGTAGATATGTTGAAATTGCTTTTGTTGCATTCTTGATAGTATTATTTAGATTTTGAATTAATTTTTAGAAAAGATGGCTATCAGAGGTTGTTCATGAAATAATAAGTGGGAACATTGGTATTTTCCTTCCTCACATGGGTTTTATTGGACCTTATTTCTTTCCTTTATTAATGGATTAAAATGTTTAAGAATTTATATTAGGCAAGAGGAAAAAATTGCCATGTACTTTTAGTTATGTTATTATATACATTGTATGGTTGCACTTCTATGGGGAAGAAATGAAATGTCGAAATTATTAGTCTTGATATTATTGAGATGGTAATGGTAATCTAAGGGCTATTTTAGCCATACATATTCTTGTTATATGCATGGTTGTTCTTTTCTTATAAAAGCTACCTTGGTTTCCATTATTTTTGCTTGTTTGGAAGTGATATATGTTGGTGCATTGATGACTATTCCTTAAAAATAAAAATAGTACAATGATAGCCTATGGTCTACCCATGATTGGTCATAATTGAAGAAAGCTCTTTTTTTATTTTCCTTCTTGTTGGCATTATACTATTAAAGTAAAATTTTATTTTTTAGAATGTTCATTAGGGAAGATTCACATTGTCAATGTTACACTGACACATTATCTAACCCTTTTATTATGGAGATTGTTATGCCAGTTGGCTCTTCCGTTTGGAAAGTCTAACTTCTTGTCTATTTTTATTCTTTGCTTATGTGATGTATTCATCATTGGTAGCCATAAAGGGTTTCATAATGATAAGGTGTAGGTTGATATTTATGTAATGCTACATCATTGCAAATGGCATATATTGTAATGAATAATACTTCAAACATTTGTACTTGTAAGAAAGTACAATGGGTTCCTTATGCATATGCCTTCAAAATTATATTTATATTCTTATGTAAAAGCTATCAACTATTTTATTAAATTATCATTTAGTTTTTACTTGTAGATGACATCCTTTTAAAGGATTGATTACATTTTATTACAAGTTCTATATTATGGTTATCCAACCATGAGTTTGGTTAGGTTCATGTTTTGGCATTCCCTCATTTTGAGGAGTATTTTTTCCATTCGGTTTGGCTTGTGAAGTTATATATTAATAGATAGAATATTTATACATATGTTAATGTCACTTGTTTGACTTCATCCATTTATTTATGTAGATGAAATGGTTATGTTGTTCAATTCTTGTTTATTAATTGAGGGATGCCTAAAGCATTATGATCATTTAATAATAATAATAATAATAATAATAATAATAATAATAATAATAATAATAATAATAATAATAATAATAATAATATAATCTTAGGGACACTTGTTGGTTAATAAATTTAGTGTATATATTATTGCATATGCATATGCATTCACATTGATTTTTAAGACTACACCATGCTTACAGTGTTGAAAACTATATTGTAAATGCAATATATTATGGCCTTGTGAGAACTTGGTTTTGATGCTATTTTCAGTGGTTTATATTTCATTTTGATTGAGAATCCAACTTAAATGTTGAACTTATTTCATGTTGTAGCTTGCCAATAAAGAATGATAACTCAAATGTGTTCCATTTGATAGCATTACATCAATCATTTGTAATTTGGCAAAGTGATGAAATAATTATTAGTATCATATAAGGTTATGGTTCATGTGACATGTCTTATGGGTAGTGTAAGTATGAGCCTTGGTCAACTGACAAGCTAATAAATTCATCATTATTAATTATAATTACTTGAAATAAATCATTATTATAATAGTTAGTGTAATTTTGGGTTGATGTTTCATACTCTACGTGATCCAAATTTTGGTTCATTATTCCTTGGATAGCATGATTGGCCATGTTCAAACAAGGCGATGTGACAAATATCTAGTTATTAAAATAATCCAAAGCTGGTTTAATTTTATGACATTGTAATTAACCTAATGGTTGAATTGACATTTCAATGATTAATTTCTCTTTTAGTTAAATCATTCTATTCTCCTAAGTTATGGAGTTGGAATGAAAAATTAGTGTGAAGATATTGGTTGATAATTATTTAACATAATTCTAATTGGGTATCATAACTAATGTTGAAACACTTTAATAATTGGTGTTCTTCTTGTACCATTTAACAACTTCATTGGTTGTGTTTGTGCTTACATAGTGGGGATACTAGGGATGTTATTATCTCCTTATGCATATGCACTATGATGATATTGATTATAATTTCCATGTTCAAATTTAGGAATTTGGAATATCTCGTGCCACATTTATTATTTTCCACTTGTTGGACCATAAATGGTGGGTTGGAAATTGTGAAGTGTTGGTGCATGCGTGTAAGAAACTCTAAGTTTATGAATCACGGCATCATGGTTATATGGGTAGAAACTTGAATCGGTCCTTGATTATGAGAAGATAAAGTTCTATTTTCATGAATTTATGATGGGTCACCTTGGTGATGGATTGATGTAACTACTCATAGACCCTTGAGTATATTAAGGTTGGCTAAACTAAATATTGGCTTGTTGGTACCTTGGTTCTCCTCTTTTAGACCCATTACACCTGTTATATTATCTCCTTGTTACTAGGACTATTTACTTAATTTTTTCCAGTGAGATAACCACTACTATGTTGAACCATACCTTATGTTATCATGTATGTTAAGGGTACCTGTGGGCTTGAGTGAAACTTACTACCTAGTGAGTCTCCAAATCATAACCATATAGGGTTATCAGATGCTTATACTTGGCTAAATATCCCTAAGTTATTTGAGAGGGAAACCAATTACCTTCTACAATTTGAAGGTTATTAGTGTTGTCTTGCACACTAATACCCCTTGAATTGTGTTTCACACTTTAGTAAATCTTTTTTTCTATGGAATCCTCTAGCGATAGTCATCATGGCCTAAGTATCACATTGAACCAATACATTATGAATTGACTACTCTTCTAGAGTAGGACCATGTTAATGCATCATACATGGTAGAGTGAAATTATGGGTTCCATATGTAGTTTTGTTGTGTACTCTATTAACAATTACTAATTATTTTTTGGGGTTGTTTCATCTGGTATCATAGATTATGTTTTGAGTATTTTGGAATATAATGTACAATTTATTTCACATCTCAAAATTTAAGATAAATGTAAATTCATTTGGTAACTAAGTTAAGTTGTATTTACTATTTGGTTTTTCCCAATTACTTTTCCATGTAAAGTGTGTAAATGGTAATATGCCTAAATAGGTCATCCTCTGATTCACAAATCAAGGATAGAGTTAGATCATATGGTGCTTGTGTTGAGAAAATCCAAGACTCAGGTGGCCTAAAAATTAGGGAGAATCCCTCCTTAGAGCTATAATAATCTATGAAGTAATTCAAGGCATGGTTGGGAACATAAGAGCATATACTGAGTAAAGTTAGAAATGATTCCTAATGTTTTACATAGATCTGATATGGATTATGCACATGATCTGGACTACATGTAAGCATCTTGATTATGGTTGACCAGGTATGAATGAGCCTAAGAAATTTCTACCACCTACTTATATGGGTGTAAACTGCTATTGGTGTAGCTGATGTAGAATGTATATACACATATAAGTATATCAACTTATAAGGGTGATAGCTATTAAGTTGAGTTGGTATTATTACATGACACCAAGATATTAGAAGTCTAATTTTACCAAAATTATTATGCTCTCTATCTTTTCCTTGGTTGGGTTAACACTTCTAATTTTTGGTTGCATTCAGGTAAGACTCACTTGTCAACCTTTGGCTTGTATGGGTGGGTCAATGGGAGATAAGTGGTAAAGGCTTCAATTTTAGAGTAAAGATGATTAACATCTGGTGTCTTATGATGGGTTATATGAGAATCATATCACTAAATTATTGGAACATTATGATCCTAGGGAGGATCGAGGGTTTAAATATAACCTAGAGGGATAGATTGGGTATGGGGAGATGGTCTGCATGAGTGAATTAGTCGAGCTTATGTTTCCCTCTTATTCGAAGAATGTCTTGAGCCTTTGAGTATTTGAAGATCATGAATGGTGGTAACCATTACTATCCCCATAGGTGAGACTATGATAATTTATTGTTCACTAAAGCAAATATCAAGTTGAATTTGTTGTAAAGAGTTCAACAATCCTAGAATTAAAGAACTAACATGCACTTTTAAGTTGTATGGTTGTAAGTGGAGTAAGGATGCCTCCACGGGTTAATATATTTATCATTAGGAAAGACCATTATGAGTTGATTTGTCATTAGGGATCCATGGTTATGGACCTTATGAAGGTATTTTACACTATTTTGTGTATGTAACCATTGCATTTACAACTGTGTATTTATGTCATTTGGTTGACTGATTTGTACCAAGTTAGAGATTTTAAATCATAAATATCCATGTAAAACATTGTTAATACTCTCTATGGTTGAATAGAAGCATCAAAGGGCCTTTCATTCCTTCTTTTGTTTATTTTTTTAACTCTTGTTGTGGATAAATAACTAGTTATCTAGTTATAAATTATTGATAGCTGAGGCAAGCATTTTTAAGTTATTTTTTTAGCCAATGTGTTACTACACCCGATGGGTTACAAAAATAAAATAAATTTATAAGTAATATGTTTAATGCTTCTTAACATTGTTTTTTCTAATTGATGGACTTATAAGATAAGTTTGGACTAGGTTTTAGGTTGGAAACTTGGTTATGGTCAGCTAAATTACAACTATGGTACCCTAGATGTGAATAAGTATTATGCATCATAATATTGAAGTACTTAAATTAGACATATATTTAGTAAAATTTTGGCTTGGGTTACTATGTGTATTTATCCCTTCAAGTGAGTGAAGGATCTTGAATTTTTGTCACTAAAAAGGCTAGAAGTTATTGAGTGTGTAGTTATGTATTTTGATTCCATGATGTGGTTGTTAATCATGGATATGTATTAATCACATTAGGAGTTTATGATGCCTTAGTTCTATTTCATCTCTATGTGATGATTATTTGATTTTGTATTGATGTTTGACATCAATGAGGATGTCATGATGCTCATGGTAATATATACCTTACATCCATAAGGATGTATTTTATCATTGCAGATATATTATGGTTGTGGAAACTATGATTTCCATGCTGATGATGTAATATTAACCTATAGCCTTGGCTAAGTTCATCCTTTCCCATGTTTTTTTTTGCATTAAAAAAATCATTTATAGTTAACATTTAACTTGTTGACACAAGTCAATTGGAATGATAGTGATAAAGCTTATTGTTGGAATCATAAAACCATATTCGATGATCATAGGTGGCTTGTATGGGTAGGCCACCTTATGATGATTGAGATATAATACTCTTAGGAGGTCCATGGATGTAGATTAATCTTGAAGGGCTGATAGGGTGAATGTGACTTACTTGCATGGCCAAGTGATAAGTTTTGGGGATATCATATTGTTATGGGTAGCATGATCCATCTATCTATGATGGATTTTTTTTAAACTCATGGAGATAGATTTTATGGGCTATGTTAGAACAAACTCTCCTTGAAAGAAGGTGTTGAGGAATTTGAGATTCCTAAAATGAAGCATGATGTTACATTTTAGATATTTTATGTCATCTTAGATGACATTTAAACATTGGATAGACTGATGATGACCATGCACCCTTTTATTACACTAGAGGGCTAGATTGGGTACAAGGAGATGGTCTACATGAGTGAATCAATCGAGCTTATGTTTCCCTCTTATTAAAAGAATGTCTTGAGCCTTTGAGGATTTGAAGATCATGAATGGTGGTAACAATTAATATCTCCATACGTGAGACTATGATAATTTATTGTTCACTAAACCAAATATCAAGTTGAATTTGTTGTAAAGAGTTCAACGATCATATAATTAAGGAACTAGCATGCACTTTTAAGTTGTATGGTTGTAAGTGGAGTAAGGATACCTCCATGGGTTAATATGTTTATAGCTGGGAAAGGCCATTATGAGGCAATTTGTCACTGGGGATCCATGGTGATGGACCTTATGAAGGTATTGTAAACTATTTTTTGTATGTAACCATTGCATTTACAACTATGTATTTATGTCATTTGGTTGATTGATTCATACCAAGTTAGAGATTGAAAATAACAAATAACCATGTAAGACATTGCTAATACTCTCTATGGTTGAATATAAGCATCAAAGGGCCTTTCTTTTCTTCCTTTGTTGATTTTATTGACTCTTGTGGATAAATAACTAGTTATCTAGTTGTAAATTATTAATAGTTGAGGCAAGCATTTTTAAGTTATTTTTTTAGCCTATGTGTTACTGCACTTGATGGGTTGCAAAAAGAAAATAAATTGATAATTAATATATTTAATTCTTCATAACATTTTTTTTTATAATTCATGGACTTATAAGCTAAGTTTGGACTAGGTTTCAGATTGAAAACTTGGTTATGGTTGGCTAAATTACAACCATGGTACCCTAGAAGTCAATAAGTATTATGCATCATAATACTGAAGTACTTAAATTAGATACACATTCAGAAAAATGTTGGCTTGGGTTACTATGTGTATTTATCCCTTCAAGTGAGTGAAGGATCTTGAATTTTTGTCACTAAAAAGGCTAGAAGTTATTGAGTGTGTAGTTATGTATTTTGATTCCATAATGTGGCTATTAATCATGGATATGTATTAATCCCATAAGGAGTTTATGATGCCTCAATTCTATTTCATGTCTATGTGATGATTATTTTATTTTGGATTGAGTTTTGGCATCAATGAGGATGTCATTATGTTCACGGTAATATATACTTTACATCCATAAGGATGTATTTAATGATTGTAGATATATTATGGTTGTGGAAACTATGATTTCCATGTTGATGATGTAATATTCACCTATAGCCTTGGTTGAGTTCATCCTTTCCCAAGTTTTGGTTGCATTAAAACAAGCATTTCTAGTTAAAATTTAACTTGTTGACACAAGTCAATTGGAATGAGAGTGTTAAAGCTTATTGTTGGAAACATAAAACCATATTCTATGATCATAAGTGGCTTGTATGGGTAGGCCACCTTATGATGATTGAGATATAATACTCCTAGGAGGTCCATGGATGTAGCTTAAGCTTAGAGGGAGGAGAGGGTGAATGTGACTTACTTGCATGGGCAAGTGAGATGTTTTGGGAATCTCATATTGTTATGGGTAGCATGATCCATCTATTTATGATGAATTTGTTTTGAAACTCATGGAGATAGATTTTATGGGATATGTTAGAAGAAACCCTCCTTGAAAGAAGGTGTTGAGGGATTTGAGATTCTTGAAACTAAGCATGATGTTACATGTTAGATATTTTATGTCATCTTAGAAGATATTTAAACATTGGATAGACCTAGATGTGGACCATGAAACCTTTTATTACACTTTTTAGTGTGTTTAAATGTTGTGATATGGAATACCTTGGTGTAATATACTAATATATTGACCCTCATGTGTGTCACTATATTGTATTTCCCTTCAGTGCATGTAAATTATTGTTTGATGTGTAAGCATTTTTACATCTTGTTGGTTATGTTAACCATGTTAACTTATAACTTCTTATTTTTTGTGAGTGTATTTGTGTTGTAAACCACATATTGTCTTGAAGATATATATTACTTATGTATATGATTGGGTATTGTGATGTGATTATGTACCATCTTATGATGTAAATTTACCTTCTTGTAACCTCTTTTTATTGGGAATCTGCCAAGGTATAGTGATTATGTTAATTAGTGTGATCTTGTATCACTTCTCTAGTATTGAGTTTTGATACAAGTAGGAGGTTTAGGGTGAAGATAAAATTATATCCAATATTATTAGACCAAATTCAATCTAGGCAATGGAGTCTCATGTAGGCTTAAAATCTACTTCTCCCCTTTAAATGAAGTAGCCACCTGATTCATTAAGGATGTGCACCATGACTACCATATGATGGTCATGGGATCTTTGTGTGTAATGGTCACCTCTTAGATTGAGTGTTCCTTCAGCCACTTCTTTAAGGTTGTTGTACAAAAAACCTTCTGAAAATTGTCTACATAACCTTGTAAAAACACTATTTGGTCCTGGAAATGGGACTTTTATGAAAAATCAGCAAGACTAAACTTGCTGAAATACAAGTACATGTTGAACTATAAAGTCAAGGATACTATTTTTTTGGTAATGGTTTAATTACCTATAAAAAATATTTTGATATGCATATTCTATGTTGCTGACATGGGTTGATTGGTAAGTGCAATCATGTTGTGTATAAGGTATTATTGTATATACCTGATATTATTTTTTAAAAATATATATTTTTAATCATTTAAGCATGGATGAAATGCATGCTAATTTTTATGCTTGGGTAGAGCAATGTTAAGGGATTTTATTTATTTTTGTATTTGTTTATTTTGCCATCAGGTAAGTGCAGTGCGATGATCGGATTGTAATCCCTATAACCATCATGTAAGCTCACAAAAAATTTGTTGAGAGCATGCAAAAAGCCTTGAGATTGCATGTGAATGCCTAGTATGGCTTCTTCTATGTTTGGGGTGATTGGTGTAGGATGCTACACTAACCCATAAATGGTAAATGGTGAAAGATAAGTAGTCATGGTTTGATGATTTTTTTTTTTGCTAACATTCTGTGATGAATGTGACCAAGAAAGTATGCATGCACCACATGTGTGGTGGGGACCATGTTAGTATGGTTGTTATCTAATTTAAATGTTGTGAGAAGAAAACACCATAAATCTAAAGAATTTAAGAAAATATGTTGAATTTGTTGATTTTGTAATAATAACTCCTCATAGCGAGGAAATTTTTGGTAAAACTATTTTGCTATAAAATTTTTGGTTATATGTTTGTAACTATGAGGGAATTCCTTCATATGGATTTGTTTTGTTATGGGAAAACAACCATGAATTTATGGTTTAAAGAGTATTGAAAAAATCTTGTATTGTTAAATATTGAATTATATTTGATAGCTCCAACCTTTGATACATATTTTTATGTAAATTGACTAATTTTTAGTTACATGGGTGGCTAGAAATCAGGTAAACTTTAATGGCACTATGTTGAGATCAGTAATTTTTTGATAATCTTGTCAAGATATAGGAAAGGGTAAGATGGTAAAAATTATTATTTTAAGTGTTAAATTTCTTGAGTGGAATCATGGCCTTTTAAGGCACAAGTTTTAGATTTTTATTTAAGTTTGAGTTCCATTATTAAGAAAATTCCATGGATGGTATAGGTGTGTGCATCACCTTATTTTACTCACCTTGAATTTATAAATAGGAAACCCAATTAAAATGGGGCAATTTCTTAACCTAGTTAAATGAAGGACATTGTTGTCCTAGAGACAACTTATGGATTTCATCAAGGTAAGGTTGTGTGTTTACTCACATTGTGAATTGATTAAGTTTGTTTGTTATACCAATAAGGCAAGTTTATGACAATATTTACTATTTTAGTTTATGACTACATGTTTACATCATATGCATGACAATATTCCATGTCATAATAATAGACTATGCAAGGACATAGTAGACATGGTTTTTATTTTAGATGACAATTGATAAAGTTACCAATCTTGTTATTTATATTCTTGAGCTATTTGTTGATTCTTGTAATGTGTTTACATTTTTTGAAAAGAGTGATGATGTACATGTGTCTTGGTTATGGATTTATTTTTAGGATGACTCTTTTATAAGGAGGGGAGGATGTCATGACCCCGCTAGTTGGCATCCACCATGTTACTGAAATGACAGAGTCTCATAAAGTATTTTATTGGTCACCAATCAGAGTTAGACCAATCTCCCTTATGAATATGTGTGTGTGTGTGTGTGTGTGTGTGTGTGTGTGTGTGTGTGTGTGTGTGTGTGTGTGTGTGTGTGTGTGTGTGTGTGTGTGTGTGTGTGTGTGTGTGTGTGTTTGTGTGTGTGTGTGTGTGTGTGTGTGTGTGTGTGTGTATGGCATAGAAGCTTATGTGGTAAAGGTGATTTTAAGCCAATAAAACAATTGAAAACCTTTTCCCCTAATGATCGATCTATATGGAGTTCACCTTTACTCAGGTATTGAAAAGAAATAGAAATATTTAAATAAAAACTATGTTTTCCTTTTAATGTAAATTCATATGATGGGCATGACTTTATGTTTGCCTGTTAACCATGGATTTGAAATAAAAATTAAAATTGGCTTGGATTTGTGTTTGGGGTTATATGGTTGATCTTTCTTTCTTGTTTTTTTATTTTTATTCTTTTCTCTTTAGAAGTTGTCGATCCTACTAGAAGAGAATGGTGTAGGGTTTGAAAAAAGGGCAGCACTATGTATGAGGAGTTGGGGAGAATAGGGGTGCCAAATATACATAGGATACCATGGAAAATGAAGAAAGGAAGAGTGGAGGAGGAGATCTTGGAGAAAACAATAAGATTTATAGACTTCAATTTTAAACCATTATGTTGGGCATGAGAGCAGGGAAAAAGGGGTAAATATAGGCATAGGGGTGTACTCAAGTTGTTGTTGCTGTGTGGTGACATAAAGGGAGAAGGGAAGAATTTAAACACTACATAAATTCAATCCTAGACATTTTAATTTATTTTTTTCATATATTTGGTTAAATGAATTTTATTTTAGTTTATTAAGTCTGTTTGAGAAGCCAATTAGGGTAAACAATCTATGTTGGTATAATTTATCGTACCCACATGGATCTATGCCATGGCCAGAAGAAGAAGGGTTTTTGAATGTGTGATTTTTATGCTAAAATGATCTTATTATATTCTAGGTTTTCAAAATGAGTCGCTAGTTACTTTAATTTTATATACACAAATAAAGATGTGGTTGGTTGATTAAATTTCATATGCCAAAATTAGTGGCTGGTTGTTTAAAATTAATATGTTAAAATGATTTTATGACTATAAATTTTCTGATGTTGGGGTTGTAATATATCTGGGAAATTTTAATTATTACATAATTAAAGTTGAGAGTAGAATTTTCATATATGTTACTTGTATGGCAAACCTCCCCAAATCTAGACATTACAACTTAGAAGGAAAACTACTATGGTTAGTAAATTGGTAATATACATTTCCTTATCAAATATACTTCTTAAACATAAAATTTAGTGGGTATAATTACATTTGTTTGCCTGGAACCTTGATGATTTCTTGTTTGTAGCCTCCATTGAACAAGACCTCTTCATATGACTCCACATGTAATAATGCATCCTAATGGCATAGACTTCCCTTATGAAAACAATGTTATTCATTCATTTTTTTTTTAAGTTGTGTTATTCCTTATATGATAAGATTGTGGTAATAATTACCAACTAGGGAAGTTAACATGATAAATTAACATATATGTTAATTTACTTGTTGTACATCCATCACATGCTATGTAATCTTAGTATATGTTGCTTGCCTATTTGTATGAGTACTTGCTAGACTTACTTTTTTTATAATTTGTATGGATGGGTTGGTGAAATGGAAAAGTGGAAATATTTTGTGTATCCATTTAGCTATGATTGGGTATGGTATGACATAACTAATGTTATGTAGATATGTTAAATTTGATTTTATTGCATTATTGATAGAATTATTTAGATTTTGAATTAATTTTTAGAAAAGATGGTTGTGAGAGGTTGTTCTTGAAATAATAAGCGGGAACATTGGTTTTTGCCATGCTCATGTGGGTTGTATTGGACATTATTTATTTCCTTTATTAGTGGCTAAAAATAACTAAGAATCTATATTAGGTAAGAGGAAAAAATTTCCATGTACTTTTAGTTGTGTTATTATATGCATTATATGGTTGCACTTGTACAAGAACAAAATTAAAGGTTGAAATTATTAGTCTTGATATGATTGAGATGATAATGGAAATCTATGGGC
>JARHVA010002206.1:880000-882500 GCA_037957365.1 Torreya grandis
ATATGTATACTTAAAATTTATATGCAATTTCGAAACCCAAAATTATTTTTGGTGTCTTCTAATTTTTTAGTGCCATTGTAATAAAAGAATTTTCTCCATTACAATAACCAAGGCAACCCCTAATTAGCCATAGTTGAGCTCATTATCTAGAGAATATAGATGTCCCCTGATCAAAACCAAGGAAGTTTAGTTTTGACTTACATATTGTGTTAAGAAGTTATCTCTTTACATGAAGAATGCAAGTGATCGTAGATTAAAAGAATGCATGGTGATTCATATCCCGATAGGTTTGTGCCCATAATTACATTAAATGAACTATATATGTTAATAAAGTTTATAAATCAATGTTATATATTATATATTTTAGTATAATATATTTAAATTTATATTATATAATATATAATTTTATAGTATTATATGACATTATTTAATATATATTTTCTAAATCTATAGAGGTTGATATGATTAAAACTCTTCTACAAAGATATGATGAGAATGCATACTATGATTTTCAAGATGATCATAAGCATTCCACTAACTGATACAAAATTATATAAGTTCAAATATGGTAATAGAAGTAAAATTATCATCATGGAATTTTAGAACCAATGGTAATGATTTAGAAGTAGTAGGCTCTAGCATAATAATTGGATTTTCATCCATATTTGTTAGAGATGTATGATTAATGGTATCTTCATGAGAAATAAGTGGTGTTGATTTACTTCAGAGTGTGTCATCACTAGGAGTAAATGGAATAGATGGTGTCTTTGTAATACATACATACATACATACATACATACATACATACACACACACACACACACACACACACACACACACACACACACATATATATATATAATTCTAAAACCAAAATTCCTCTTGGTTACTTTTGATTTTTTTACTACCATTGTAAATGAAACAATTTATCAATTGAAATCATCAAGACAAACCCTGATTAATCATAGTTGATCTCCTTATCAATAGAATATAGATACCCATAATCAAAACTAAGGGATTTGAAGTTTTTATGTAGAGATTGTGCTAAGATGTTATCTCTTTACATGAACAATACAAGCCATTGTAGACTAAAGCATTTCATGGTGATTCAAATCCCAATACATTAATGCCCATAATTACTTTAAATGAATTATATATGTTAATATAGTTTAAAAATAAATATTATGTTTTATATATTTTAGTATAATAAACTTAAACTTAAATTATATAATATTATATTAAATTATTTAATATATATTACCTACACCTATAGAGGTTTATATGAGTAAACTTCTTCCACATGGATATGATGAGAATGCATATTGTGATTTGCAATATGGTCGTATACATTCCACTAATAGATAAGAATTTACAAAAGTTTAAAAATAGAAATATAAGTATAATTATCATCATGGAACTTTGGAAAAAATGGTAATGATTTAGAAATAATAGGCTCTTGCATAATAAGTGGACTTTCATCCACATTTTTATAGATGTATGATTAATAATACCTTTAAGAGAAAGAAATTATGTTGGTATACTTGATAGTGCATCATCAATAGGCATATACGGAATATATGGTGTCTTTGCAACATATATGTTCACTTCAAATTTATATCTAATTTCTAAACCTTAAATTCTTGTTGGTGTCTTCTCTATTTTTTTTGCGTCATTATAACAAAAGAAATTTATCCATTAAAATCACCAAGACAAAACCTGATTGGCCACAATTGATCTCCTTATATGGTAAATGCATATCCCTTTTATCAAAACCAAGGATCTTGCATTTTTGACATAGATATTTTATTAAGAGGCTATCTTTTTACATGAAGAATACAAGCCATCTTAAACTAAATCATTGCATGATTATTTATATCCCAATAGGTTTACACCCAAAATTACTTTAGATGAGATATATATCTTAATATGGTTTATAAATCAGTATTATATATTATATATTTCAATCTAACATATTTAAAGTTATATTATATAATATATAATGTTGTAATGTTATATTACATTATTTAGTATATATTCCCTGCCTCTATAGAGTTTGATATGAGTAAACCTCTTCTATAGGGATATGATGAGAATACATATTGTGATTTACAACATGGCCATAGGCATTCCATTAACAGATAGAAATAGAAATAAAATTATCATTTTGGAACTTTAGAATTGATGTTAATGATTTAGAAATAATAAGATTTTGCATAATAAGTGGAGTTTCACCAACATATTTTAGAGATGTAACATTACTAGTACATTTAGTAGAAACAAGTGGTGGTGGTATACTCATGAATGTATAATCACTAATCATAGTATGCATACATGGAATAGATAATGTCTTTGCAACATATATGTCCACTACAAATTTATATCTAATTTAAAAATCCAAAATTCTTCTTGGTGTCTTCTATTTTTCTCTAACATCATTATAGACCAAGACAATTGTTGATTAGCCATAGTTCAACTCCTTATCCAATGACTATAGATGCCC
>JARHVA010002206.1:887500-940000 GCA_037957365.1 Torreya grandis
CATGCGTCGAGCTGAGAAAGGGAGTTAAACATGTAAGAGAGAGGAACGTATAATATACCATGAAAGGTATACTCGAAAAACTTTCCCTCAAAGCATGAAACTCCTAAAATGTGATGTAGAAATCTTCAATTACTTGCTTAGAAAACTGCATTCATCATTTGGCCTCCTTAAAATTTCACACAACAAATTAGGGATAGATGATATTATTAAATTAAGATGGAAGGGTTATAAACAAGCCCCAAAATGCAATGGTTTCATCCCTAATCATTGAAATTCTTCTGAATATGAGTTATCACTACTTGTAGTTTAAATAACTCCTCTTTCACTCACCTTCACACTTGGCACGAAAGTTGTCTTCAATTTTATAATCCAATATATAAATAGGAGTTTATGACACTCGAAAATAACCCTAAATTCCTTATATTCCTCAAATAGACATTAAAAGGCATCCCACTTAATGCTATCACCTTCTTACTTGCTTGTCCACTATTCTAGTTTGGATTGGCTGAGATGAAGGCACTTTTAAAATCACTTCTAAGATTTATTGATTCATTAAATGGATAATAGGGGTTGAATTATGTCCCAAAATATTTCTCAATGGTCACTTTCACCTTTTTAAAACCCCTTTGTACCTACACAACATAAAAAATAGTTAACAAAATCCATTTTCCACCCAATTCGTACAATTGGGGTACCACTCAAGTTGATGTTAAGGAGATATAAATATTCCTATGTAATATTAAATAATCTCCATGCTATCCCTCTTAGATGATTCTCTTATTCAATCTTTCCAATTGGGTCACTAGCAAGGGCTTTAGAGGGCTTAAAGTAAATTTTCCCTCTAAAGATTATTTATATACGTCTGATGTCCAATTTGTAAATAAATTCCATAAAATACATATTCAAGACCTCCTTAAACATTTCCGAACACCTTAGACTCCCATGCAAAGTGTCTATGAAGGTGTGATCATCTCAAGTTAGCCTCTCAAGTCATTTCATGCATTATGTACACCCTATGATGGTTTGAATTCAAAAAATGGCTTACCTATGGCCTAATCTACATCCCAAAATATTTAAAACACCTAAAATCCCCATATGAATATGTTATAACTAATTTTAATGTTCATATAGTGTCAAAAGTGGTGGCAGACCCCTAAATGGGTAATAGGCCTTGTCTAGACCTAAGGGTGTTGACTGTGTTCCATCACTTACAAGAATTTTGTATAGCTTACATCACCTATGAGGGATTATAATGTTTAAATATGTATATAATAGATAATTACATCTTCTTTAAAAGTTTCCATATCTTCTATCTCATCTTGTCATCTCATTTTCTCAAAACTTGTAGGTTTGTATCCTTGGGGAGTGTCCTCTGTCTGAGACAAAATAGAGGGCGCTTACCATATTACCTAATTTAAAAAGGTAGTGTGAGGATATTATCCAAGTTTTAAGGATTATATATGCAATATTTTAGATATTTATCACATGAATAAATCCTTTTAAACTCATAATACCTAAAGATAGACTCTTTGAGTACTCAATATGCAAGATTTTTAAGAGTTGCGTACAAGTACATCATGAGAATGGATTTCATGCTCTATTTAATTTCTTAATATTATCTTATGAGATGGTCATAATCATACTAAAGGTGCTAATAATTATTAAAAACTCCATATTATCCATGCTTGCATCCTCAACCCATATCCTTAATCTATTAGGCTTGACTGGTAGACTGATTGTGTTTTACCTCATAAAAAGGGCCTACTTGTAGATGTTGATGGAGGTTCATACTCAAAATTTAAACCCTTCTTGGTAATATTTGAAAGACAAATGTAGTTATCAGTCAATAAGAACACCTAATATTAATATATGTTATCACCTTATAATCTTCTTAATGAAATCACTTGGAACTTGAAATACTATAATAAACATTGAAGAAAAACAGTGAACAAATATGTATGTTTGAAGCCTTCTAGTATGGACCCATATTGGAAAAAAATCCAACTCTCCTTTTAAATTTTTTACAATAGGATAGGGATACAAGATTAAAACATTTTATTTTATCAGATCTCTATATGACATCATCATATACTAACACCAAAAGTGGTTGGGGATCTATTTTGGAGATTTTAGGGAACTTATCTCTAAACTCAGATCTCCAATTTGAACATGGCTTCTAAATTATGCCTACCAATATAATGATTTACTCATGAATTTAATATTTTCAGCCAAATATAAAAACCTCATGAATGTTTAAAATTATCTCAAGAGTCTCTATATAACACCTTTATGCCTCTATGTCAGTGACATATAGGTGGACGTTGCAATATACAGACAGTGGGTATGAATATGGGTAGTGTACATTGAATGTGGAATTCAATGAGTTTTAAACCCTACATAAACTTTCAAATGGTATAATTTCACCATGGATAACCTCATTAAATTTAAATACTTCCTTTCAATGTGATTAGCATTTGTGAGGCACTTGTAGGCATGCATTAAGTTGCAAACTAGGTAGTGAGTAGAAACATGAACAATGCACATAGGGAATGATATTATAATAAGTATTGGAATATTAAATAAATATTAAATTTATGTTTTTTTACCATTAATATCTTGAAACAAATTTCAATGGTCCCATCTTAATGTGATATGTGTCATATAGGGGCACATCCATGATGTATGATTGTGCATAGAACTTACATTGACTATCACAGTTTTTTATATACCATTTAGAGAGCTTGGATTATTTAATGAAGATATAAATATGTGTTAACCATATTTAAATATTTAATTATACCTATATGAACGTTCTCAAAGCTTCACACTCCATGAAAATAAGTGGAAGTAAGCAGAGAGCTGACTATATGTAGGAAATTGATTATATATCATATCTTGACTGCAACCTTCATGATGTTATCCTATGAGATTATTATTGGAAGGATAGGGGATAAATAATACATTGTATTCATTAAAAAAAACACCTCTCATTGACTTAAACCCATTGCATGAAAATAAACCATCTACAAGTCATGAAACATGCTTGCAATTAGATAATGGTGACATTATATAGTAATATGATCTATTTGGCTCATGAAATCAACTTAAAACATGAAAAATAATATATAAAACATTAAATGAGGGATTACATATACTGTAAAATCAATTTCAATAATTGGATTGTATGGACCTACTCATACAAGAGGGAAACCTACAAGCTATGGGAAATAACAAGTAGAAATGGATAAAAACTTGTTTAGAGTGGTTCATAAAGTATACATGACCATTATTCAAAATATAAAAATGAAAATTAATTAGAGAAATTTTATGATCCATGACCAATAAAATTTGACCTAGAAGTCCTCCTATTGGTCGTACCATCCAAAGACCTATTGACTAGTTTTTATTCCCTAGTGGGTGATGGAGAGATAAAATGGTTTTGGTCTAATTTTGGCACTTAAAAATTAGATAAATCATATAAATGGAGTTATTTAAGTTTAAATTTCAGTCAAAAATCTTCTCTCACATGCAACTCTCTTTTTTAGGCTATTTAACCTTTAAAATGCCTTTTTCACTTATTTTCTTGATCTGAAGTTAACACCTAAAAGTTTTTAGTTATAAAGTAACATATCTCATAGGTAATAACATATTGGATGTTATAAAGGAGTTTATAACACTTTTACACCTTGGAAAACTATACCACCTTCATTTATGACCCATATATGGCCCCTAAATGACACAAAATGACATAAGGACTAAAATGGACCATGAGCAAGGATAATATCATATTAAATCACATAAAATGAACCATGACACGCCTTATAGCATTATAATAGACCCTATATAATGGTTTTTACTATAAGGTGCTGACTCATTTTGAATTTTGATCAAAATGGTCAAAATTCTTGGTTATTTCTCAAGGTTGGTATGCTTATTATGCCAAGACTATTATCCTAATATTATCTATTGCGCCATAGAGTCACCTATACACTAGGTTGACACATAATTTAAATTTTTAACCACACCAAACATAATGTAAATAACAAAAAACAAGCCACACCAAAGGAAACAAACATGTGCTCAACTATAACACTTATGGAACAAAACATAACAGTTGAAAAAAATAGGCACACACCTAATCTAGTATTCACAAAACCTCACTCTTGATGTGAAAAAAAATCTTGCCAACTTTAGCCAAGGTCAAATTTGGTTCCTATTACATATTTGTCAATCCATAAGGGAAATATACCATGAAAATCATGCTCATCATCAACCACTTATATATGTAGATGATTAATAAGCCTATCACCTTTGGATCTTCTTAGGTCTACAAGTGGACTATTTGGGATCTTCATGAATGTTCTTCCTTATGATCTAAGAGTGCTGATTTTATATTCAAATTTATTTATCTTTGTCACATCTGATTTACACTCCTCAAACTAGAGAATAGGAGTGATGACAACTACCTTATCTTTGTGCTCTTCTAGGTCAAAATGTTCTATATTAATGGAGTAATCAAGATATTTTCTTTTATATCCCAATACATATAAATGTGGTTCAATATCAAATGGATATTTTTACTATCCTTGAATTATAACTAAATCTTCCTTGATCTCATTTTCCATGTTTACAACTTCTTGGGAAATAACTTCATCAAACTCTTTCATGGCTATAGACCATTGATTAGCACATTGATTTTCATGTTTGAAAGATCAATTAACAACTTTCTCATTAGTCTCATTATCAATTTTTACATTAGATATGCAATCTATTGGATGAAAAGGAGTCATACACAACTTATCAAACTCTTTACATATGGTATTGAACCTTTTCCATAGTTTATCCTCATTAACAACATGACACTCTTTTCCATGCTTTGTGAGACACTCAACATCATGTTTGTTAGAACCATTGGTAAACACATAAAGCATATACCTATTATGAGGGGAAACATCATTACTTAATTAATCATAATATTGACATATGGAATTGAATATTTTCCATAAGTCATCCTCCTCTCCCTCATGAGTATCATCATCAAGGGAAGCTTCATCAATATTAGGTAGAAAGACATCATTATTCCCATTATTGTGTTCAATTAGGTTCTTCAACCTATAATAATCATACTCATGAACCATGTAGTTACCTTCAATATCTTGTAAAAAAGAATGTTTGACACTTACCTTAGCTCCCTTAAATGGCTCTTCATGCATGATATAAGTGTCAAGGTTAGTTTGTTCAAAGTATGCATAAGGATCATGCTCATAAGCATCTACACCATACTCATCAAGAAACAAGTCATATATGACCTCAAGATTGGAATATAGCAATCGTCCAAGTTATTTTCTTATTTCTCATTGATCACACAATTCAAGTTAAAGATTGCTACAATGCAGGGTTCAATATAAATCCTTGTAAGAGGTTGAGTTATTATGGTCACTCTAATTCAATACCTTGTCCTAAATTCCAACAAGGACCAATTAATTGAGATATATCCACCTATTTTTTATGCAAAGTTTATTGAAATAAAAATTGAAAAATGAGCAGGAAGGTCAACAATAACTATGTCTTGGAGAATGGGAAAACTAGGTTAGTCATGGAGGAAAACATTAAAAAAATTATCAAACATATTGTATTACTAGGTGTATCATATATATAAATAAATAATTTGATATTTGGTTCATATTTTTGGCAAAAATTATCAGATATAACCTTGGGTATGACTAATGTAGAAGTACCACTATCAACTATGTAGTTGTGTACTAGCTTGTCACCTACTCTAAGAGTGAGGTAGAATTGTGGAGGCTTCTCAGCTTTAGCAGATGGTTTAACAATGGTTTTATGGGAATTTTTAATATAAAAATGAGCAGAAATTTTAATTGAAGTTAAGGGATGAGTAAGAATAGTGGATAGTTATTTTTTCAAAAGCTCCTTTTAGCCAAGCATATAAAGTACATCCCACAAGGAGATAAATGCTTTGACACTTTTCAATGAATCTAATATTTTAAAGACATAATTACTCACCTTATCTTGAGTTTATGGAGGAAAATTATTCCTTGAGAATTTATAAATTAAGACACTTTGCTTATATCTTACCACATTCTGATTTGAAGGAGGTGTAGCAGCATTAGGGACTGCCATGCTTTGCTACCTTGTAGGAGGATTATATGAACTTGTAAGAATGAAATTATCACCTACTAAATCCTTTCTCTTGGATACATATTTTTCTAAGTATAGGTTCATTGATTGATCACAAAATTATCTTCTACCAAAAATTAAGTGAAGCTTTCTCCGTGAGGCTGCCAATCCTCATTTGCTTACATCATGACTTCATCTTCAACTGATAGGAGAGGAGTGACTCTTATTTGATCAAATAGATCTTAATCTACACCATCAATATCATCCATTAATTTTCCTTATTCCCAATCTCTCCTTATACCATATTTCTATGCACAAGTACCATCTCTCTTAGATTAGAGGTGGAATTGGGATTGTACACATTGGTAGGCCTATTGAAGTTAGGTTACCTTTGACCTCTTCCTTTCCCATATTATTGACCATATTGTTTTTGATATAGATAGGGGTTTTGATTCACACCTTATTTCATTTTCTATTACCTAAGCTTAGATTCTAATGTTGGAATTCTTGCATATGGATCAGGTTTATCTACCTTCTTAGGAGTAGTCATAGGCTTAGCATTTGCATTAGGAATTTCAGAAATATTTGGAGTATTAATAAGATTATTAGGAATCAAGGTAAGAGACACCTTAGGATGATTTTTTTTTTCTTGAATGAATCCATTCTCAGCTCTAATGGGAAGTTTATATGTTTCAATAAGAGTGAAACCACGGATGGATTAAAGTATGATAGAAATATATGTACCAATAACTCTCAAATATGTAGGAATACAAAGCTATTAAGTGGTCTCATGGGAGGAGATAATATATACCAAGTAATTTGAAACCTCTCATTTAAGTCATGATTTTTTTCCTTGGAGGATCTTTTCATCACTTTGAGATGATGTATGAAGAGGTATGGTCTCTTTCATCATCAAACCCTGAAGCTAGAAACACTCCAAAGTCATCTCATGATGTGATGCATCCATTGGAAAAATTCCTATACCAATCAATTGCTTTCCCTCCAAGGGACATGGAAAATATTATAATGGTAATATTCTCTTTAGTTTCATTATGGCAACTACAAAAACTTGAGATATCATTGATGTGTTCATTAGGTATTACATGACTTTCATCATTGAATGTAGGCACACTCTTTGTAGCATTAGGAGGACTGGCATCATAGCCCTGAAGGTGAATTAAATTTTTAGTATTAAAGGTAGAAAAGGCATGTTACCTATCCATGTTTTCTTCAAGATATTTAATTTCCTCAATCTCTTGACAATCTTGGCTAGCAAAATCTCCTTGTTCTTCAAAATACATATTAGGATGAGGGTATTTAACTTCAATAGAAAGTTTAGGATGAATAGGTGGATTGATAACATTGAGAACTCTACTAGATGATGAAATAGTAAGGACCATGAAGTATGAGCATAAATTTATGACAAAACAATGGCCTCGAACTAGATTTTACCTTTAATGGAGTTTCCAAATGTTGAGTAGCTCACCAATTTACAACTAATGTTGTTAATACAAACATTCACGTTGACAAGTTATCTTAAGTAAAATGTTCCCACAAAGCATGCCAAAATTATTTTCACCAAATAGTTCATCCTAGAGGAGGGTGTTCAAGCCTCCTCTATATTTGGGCAACATGGGAATACTTATAGGTATGTGGGTTTACCTATAGTAGAATTAGACCTCCACGTTTAAAGGCTAGCTCCTTAAATATGCCTTGAAGTTATTATCACCTACTAAACTAATTTTTTATGGGGAAAAATATAGAAGTTTGCATGAGAATAAAATAATCTGAGGGGGTGATACACCAAAAGGGTTTTGATAAGACCATCATACTTATTTCACTAATCAACAAACTTATAAACCAACTTCAATGTCTGAAGAAGTTATAACATAAGTGTTTCAATATAGAGGTGATATGTATGAGACAACACAAGGTAAGTGAACCAAATGTCATATTGCACACTCTAAGAACAATTTTACACTTTAAAGGATCCTAATACACTAGCTACACTCTATATGAGTTGTTAGAATAGGAACTTTTGCATAAACATGAGAGGATAAGGAGAAGCATGGATAATAGATTATCACTTAACATCACCATACATCACTTTACACACTTATAAATTTTTTTATGAAATCATAAAAATATACGCATTTATTGTTCAAATAAAATTAAAATTTCAAAACTAGTAGGACTTCATCGTACATGGTGTCATATTAGTCTACAAGAGCTAAAATATCTACTACTTATAGAATTTGACAGAGAAGTGAGAAGAAAAAATACCAAGAGTCACTAGACCATGTGTCAAGATGATAAAATGAGTTACATATTCATTATAGAGGATATTGAATAGGCCATGTAAGGTCTACTTTGATAAATATACTTTAAATCATTAAACTCCTAAAATGTGGCATAAGACTCGTAAATTGCTTTCTCAAAAATATGCCTACATCATTTGACCTTGTTAAAACACCCCAAAAAAGACTAGGGATAGAGGATATTATTGAAATTATAGTGGGGGGTTATAAAAAATCCCCAACATGCATTGGTGGCATCACTAATCAGTGATATTCTTTTGAACATGAGTTATCAGTACCTATACTCCAAATAACTACTCTTTCACTCACCATTCACAATTGGAAACATATTTTTATTCAATTTTCTAATAAAAACCATACATATGAGTGTATAAACTTTTAAATAACCCTCATTTCCTTATATTCCTCAAATAAGACTTAAAAATCCTCTCACTTAGAGCTTTCACTTTCTCACTTGCTTACTCAATATGCCAGTTTGGACTGGCTGAGATGAAGGCACTTGCATTATCACTTATGGGATTTAATGATGCATGAAATCAACATGAGGGGTTATCCTATCTCTCACCCTATCTTTCAAAATTACTTGCATCTTTTGAAATACCTTTGTACTTACACAACACAAAAAAGTCAATAAAAGCCATTTTCCACCGTTCTCATACCTCAAGTTGATGGGAAAGATATTTAAAGAGTCCTCTTCAATATTAAATCATATCCTAGGACATTATATCCCTCCTAGATTCCATGCTTACTTCGTCCTCCCAATCAGGTCACTAGTAAGGGTTTTAGAGGACTTAGAGTACTTTTACCCTCTAAGGATTGTTCATATAGGTCTAATGTCCAATTTGTGAAAAAATTACACAAAATCCTTGTTCAATACCTCATTAAATATTTCCCAACTCCTCAAACTTCCATGAAAAATGTATATGTATGTGTGAGCATCTCAAGTTAGCCTTGCTAGTCTTTTTATGCATTTGGCACACCCTATGATGCTCTTAATCTAATAAATTTCTTACCTATGGCCTAATATGAATTCCAAAATATTTAACACACCTGAAAGTCCCTTATGAATATGTTATAACTCATGGTGACTTTCATCTAGTGTCAAAATTGGTAGCAGACCCCTAAATGGTCAATAGGCCTAGTCTACACCTAAAGGTCTTGACTATGTTCCGTCACTTATGAGTATTATGCATAGATTACATCACATATGAGGTATTATCTATGTATATCTATGTCCATAAAATCTCATGAATTATTATTAAAAATTCTCCATAGTTTCTATCTCACCTTGTCATATCCTTTTCTCAAAACTTATAGGTTTGCATCCTTGGGGAGTGCCCTCTATCTGAGATAAAATAGAGGTCACTTCTTCTACTACCTCATGAAAAAGGTAGCATGAAAGGCTTATATAAGTGTTAAGGATGACCTATGAAATGTTATAGGTCTTAATCACATGAATATCCCCTCCAAAACTCATAATACCTAAAGAGAGACTCCTTAAATACTCACTGTGGAAGACTTCTAAGTGTTGCTTGCAAGTACACCCTGAGGATGGCTTTCATGCTCTATTTACTTGACTAAGAGTATATTATGAGATTTATATAATAATATTGAATGTGTTTAAAATTCTTAAAAACTCCTTATCATCCATGCTTGTATCATCAACCCATGTCTTTTCTCCATTAGGCTTGACTGGTAGACTAAATGTGTTTTACCTCATAAAAGGGGCCTACCTGTAGGTGTTGGTGGAGGTTCATACTCAACATTTCAAACCTTATTGATAACCTTTGAAATAAAAATGCCATTCTAAATCATAAAAAAACACCTAACATGAATATATGTTCTCACCTTATTATCTTCTTAATGAAGTCACCTAGAACTTGAAATACCGTAGTAAACACTGAAGGTGAGTGAACAAATATGTAACTTTGAATCCATCTAGTATGGACCCCTATTGGCCAAATATCCCATTATCGTTTGCAATTTTTTACCCTAAGATATGGATATAATATGTAAACAATTTATTTTATCAACCCTATATTTGACATCATCATATACTAAGGCCAAAAGTGGTTGGGGCTCTATTTTGGAGCTTTTAGGGAACTTGTCTTTAAACTTAGATCTCTAATTTAAACATGGATTAAAAATTATCCCTATAAATATAATTCTTTAGTAATGAATATCATAGAATCATCCAACCCCAAAAACCTTATGAATATTTCAAAACATGTCAAGGCTCTCAATATAACACCTCCATGCCTCTATGTAAGCCACATGTAGGTGGACATTGTAGTATATAGGTAGTGGGTATGAATATGGGAAATGTACATAGAATATGAAAATTCAATGAGTTTTAGACCCTCCATAAAATTTAAAATGGAATATTTTCACCATGGATAACCTAATTCAATTCAAATACTCCCTTTCAATGTGATTACCATTTGTGAGGCCCCTGTAGGAATGCATTAAGTTACAGACTAGGATGTGAGTAGAAGCATGAACAATGCACATAGCGAGTGATCTCATAATCAGTATTATAATATTCACCAACTCAAAAATTTATGTTTTTCACCATGAATATATTGAATAAAATTTTAATTCTCCCATAATAACGTGATATGTTTCTTGTAGGTACACATCCATGATGTATGATTGTGTATAAGGCTTGCATTGACTCTCATACTTTATTATATACCATTTATAGATCTTGTATTGTTGTTTTATGCTCTAATAATTTTTTCACCATATTTAATCCTTCCATTATACCTATATGAATGTTCTCATAGCTTCGCACACCATGATTTCAAGTGAAGTAAGTAGAGAGCTGACTTTATATCACATCTTGATTCTAATATTCATGATGTTAGCTTGTGCGATTATTATTTCAAGGTGATGTGATCAATAATAAATTATAGTCATGAAACACAACACCTCTAATTGAATTAAAACCATTTTAGATAAAGAAACCTTCTTCAAGTGGTGAAACATTCGTGCAACTAGACAATGGTAACATTATCCTACAATCTAATTTGCTTGGCTCTTGAAATCAAATTCAAACATGAAAAACATAATGGAAACATGAAATTATGGATTAAAAGTCTTTTATAATAAATTTAAATAATTGTGTTACATGAACCTGCTCATATAAGAGGAAAACCTATAGGGTGTGGGAAACAACAAGCATAAATGGACAATCAACTTATTATGAATGGATCATAAATTATAGGAAACCATTATTACAAATCCAAACATTAAAATAAATTATACCAAAATTAATATCCACCACCAATAGAATTTGACCTAGAATTCCTCCTACTGATCATACCATCCAAAGACCTATTGACTAGTTTTGCTTACCTAGTAGATCAATGGGGAGATAAAACGATTTTGGTCCAATTTTGGCACTTACAAAGTAGATAAAGTGAGTAAATGGAGTTAGGTAATTTTAAATTTCAATTCATAATATTCTCCCATGTGCCACTCTCTCCCATAGGTTATACAACCTTTTAAACTTCTTTTCCACTTGTTTTCTTGAATTTCAGTTAACACCTACAAGTTTCTAGTTATAAATTGACATATCTAATAGGGACTAACATATTAGATGTTGTAAATTATTTTAGAACTCTTTGATACATTGTAAAACTATAACAACCTCATTTATGACCCATATATGACCCTTAAGGCACACAAAATGACAAAAGGACTAAAATAGATCATGACCAAGGCTAATAGCATATTAAATCAAAACAAATGAACCATGACACACTATATGACATTATAATATACATACATATCAATTTTTGGACTGTAGGAGTTGATTCAATTTAACTTGTGGTCAAAATGGTTAACAATTTCATAGATTATAAATTTGATGGTTAAAAAATAAAAATTACAAGTGTTATTTCTAATTTATGAAATGTTGTAACAAAAATTACATAAAACGATATTATATATCTACATGGAAATTGGAGTGATTAAAATTCCTTGGTTTTTATTTGTATTATTTTTTTTCCTATAGTTTAACAATGGCTATTTCATTTAAGTGTTACATATTTCTCAAGGATGTTATATAATTATAAAAGATGACAAATGTATTATATGAGTAGGTATTGGCATATAAGTGTGATTAAAATATAGGAGTGTTATATATAGTATATATTTCATAGGGATTGATGTGAAAATATGTGCATTGAGAAGGACATAAAGGGGTAGATAGGACATGAAATAAAGATAGGTAGATGGGGTGACTCCTACACTATGCAAATGCACAAAGTTAACCCTAAATGGAGTGTGCCCAACAATGAAATTATCTCTCCTTCTAGTAGTGGAGTGTGCACATGACTAATGGGATATTCAAACTCCTACTGACAAAAAAAATAATTTAAAATTATTTATTTAAAAAGAGATGTAATTATTATTTATAGGTTTGCAATTTAGTCTATGGCATGGAAAAGGAAAAAACACTATTTTTACATGAGAAACACATAAGTAATTATGTTTATGGGCTCACTGTATAAAAATCATTAAAATTTCATTGAAAATTATATTAACAAGAGGTGGCCTAGGTTTGTCTTGTGAAATAATGAACCCTACAGTGATGCCCAGTATAGGTGGGTATGGGGTGCCCTCAATTATGCTTAGGTGTGTTTTTCCAATAAATGTGCACATCACTACTAAGTCTTGGTGTACATAAGGGATAAATGGTGGGGTGCCATATGTTTTTCTTGCATATGGGATTAAATTTAATAGGTGTTTAAGCATCACAAGAACCATGACCCAATACACATTGAGTTTAGAACCCAATGAGATATTTATGTGATAAATGTCACTAAAATTTGCCTTCATGATTTGTAAAGACACAATGTGTGAAAATGGTCTGTAGAGATGAGCTCCAAGACTGAACAAAATAGAGAATAGATGTTGGAATAATTATTAAAATAATCAATTCAACCTTAATGAATAGAAATTTAATTTCCTATAAATAGTCTTCTACTCCACTAAATGTGTTTTATTTACTGTTTTCAAATATCTCTATGCATTCACTCTGTATATCTATAACTCGACTATCCCCTACATGCCACAATTATATCAGAACCCTTGAAATCACCATTAAAATAAACATTTAATGTATTAGAAGGACCTTCAAGGTTTCTCCTATGAGATACCTGAAAAAAATTTAAATTATGTGCATGTTCAAGGTATCTACTATGAGAAACCTTGAAGGTACTACAAGACCCTTCATGGTATCTCTTAGAAGATACCTTGAAGGGCATTGTATTACCTTGAAGGTAGATTCTAAGAGATAACATTCAAACATATATAAGGGTATCCTTGAATGTATTACAAGTCCATTTAAAGTATGTACTAGGAGATAACTTGAAATAAAAATACAATCATGTGCATGTTTAAGGTATTTACTTGGAGACCCTTGAAGGTAGTACAAATCCCTTAAAGATATCTCCAAGGAGATACCCTAAAATAAAATTTCAATCATGTGTATGTTCAAGGTATATATTAGGATAACCCTTGAAGGTAATATAAAATCCTTTATGTTATATCATAGAATATGCCTTCAAGGGTACCTTCAAGGTATCTCCTAGGAGATACATTTCAAACATGCATATGGGTACCCTTGAAGGTATTACCCAGTAGTGCCCAAAAAAATACTTTCAAGGGCCTTATTATATCTTAAAGGTTATCCTTATTCATGTTTAAAAGTTATCTCCTAGGATGTACCTTCAACATCCCCTTGAATGTAATACAATGGACTTAGAGGTATCTCTTAGAAGATGCCTTAAAGGGCCTTGTAATACCTTCATGAATAATTTGGAGGTATCTCCTAAGAGAAACCTTGAAGAAAAAATAAATGCTTATTCATGTTCATAAGGTATCTCCTAAGAGATACCTATAAGATGCCTTTGAAGGTATTAGAATACCCTTTAAGGTATCACCTAATTGTGAATTTAATGATATAGTTTTCTAATGTGCATAAGCATACCCTTGAAGGTATTACAAATCCATTCAAGGTATCAACTAGTAATTCCTTTAAACATACTTTGAAGGGCCTTGTAATACCTTCAAGGGTACCCTTATGCATGCTTGAAATGTATCTCCTAAGGGATTCCTTCAACATCCCCTTGAATGTATAATAGTTCCCTTTGATTTATATCGTAGGACATACCTTCAATGTCTTTGTAATACATTGATGGGTAACTTGAAGCTATCTTGTAATTTCTATCTTAAAGTAAAAATACACTCTTGTTCATGTTTGAAAGGTATCTTGTATGACCTTTAAATATATAATAAGGCCCTTCAAGGTATCACCCAGTAGTAATTTCAAAGAGAAACTTTTTCAAACATGTATAAGGGTACCCTTGAAGGTATTAGAAGGCCCTTTAAGGTATAGCCCAATATTGACTTCAAGGACACACCTTTAGAACATGAATAATAGTACCCTTTAATGTATTAATATGGCCTTCAAGGTATTAATATGGCCTTCAAGGTATTAATATGGCCTTCAAGGTATCACACAATAGTGCCTTAAAAAATAATTTTAAGGGCCTTATAATACCTTTAAGCATACCCTTATGTATTTTTGAAAGGTATCTCCTAGGATAAACCGTTAATGTCTCCTTGTATGTATGACAAAACCATTTGAGTATCTCTTAGGATATGCCTTCAAGGACCTTTTAGTAATTTTATGGGTGAATTAAACGTATCTCTTAGAATGTACCTTGAAGGAAAAACATACTCTTATTCAAGTATTACAAGCCCCTTTCAATGTATTTTTATCAGTCTAAATTGTACCCTTGAAAAAGTTGTTCGCACCTCCCCATTTAGGTGATAACATAGAATTACCTCTAGGTTATGGGTTGCCTAGTCAATGAGTTAAATTTATAGATTGGGTTAGCTCCCTTCATTCTTCACCTTTAAATTACTATTAAACTATTACTTGCTAGGGGAAAATGGTAGAAAAGGACTGAAATTAACGAAATTAAACTATAGGTGATGCACCAAATTTATCTCATCTAATTATCAATGTTTACACTATTTGAATGATGTATTATAAGATAATTAAAATATTTCTTGACAAATTATTCCACATAAATAATTTAATATGAATGCTACATATACACAATATTCAAAGTGATCAATCAAGATGTCTGAAAAAAGTGCTAATGATAATCCAACACTTGAATATAGTAAACCATATGATGCACTTCAGATGACTTGTTAAAGGCATCTAATTCACATAAAGTAATGAATTGGAATGACAAATACAAATAAGAAATACACTATCATTAACATTCATCAAAATAATACATAAAATTCACTAAAATGTGAAATGAATCAGACATAATCTAGATTGAATTATATTCCATAGGAAACAACAAGTATCAATTTTGGTAGGGCTTCAACTTACACACTTAAAAGATGGTTTTATAATGAAAGACCCTAGATTATATAGGAAATGAGAATCCCTAGGGATATTTAATACAAAATAAAGAATGGATACTATAATCAAGTGTGATAAAAGATACTTGGGAATTATAGGTCTTCCATGTAAGGAAATACAGACGACCAAAATTACATGAAAACTATTAATTTATCCTCAAATCATTGTGATAATCATATTGAACTCAAACCAATTATTTTATCTTATTCTCTCATTGATTGGAGAACAACCAATATGTAATATTTGATGATCTCATAGTTTAGATGTACATTTCAAGTGTAAAAATGTGGTTGTAGTTAATGTTACTTTACTAGAAACCTCAAAAACATGGTTAGCATTAATTATTTGATCATGATCCTATTTCTCATCATATTTAAAATGGCACATTGTAAGTTTGAAGATTCTTATTCTGACTAAGATCCTTTTGGTGGACTATATGGATAAATGACCTATTAACTTTGTGCATGTGCATTATTGATTGAGTTTCCATTATGTCTCCTTGTGTGGGGTCTTGAACACATGGTCCATCATAATGATTTTTCATACTTGGTGTAGTTTTGAATATCTCTAATTACATATCTATCTATAGTGAAGGGAAATCAAGCCACATGGCTTGATCTCACTCAGCCAAGTCCTACTACACTCTTGTATATATATTAATAATGTCAGGATTCTCAAGACCACTAGATCGAGACAAGTGGCATCATCCTAATCATGTAAGGCTCTATAAATATACATAGATGGATTTTGGGATCTAGTTCAGTGATATTATACCACATAGAAGCATATTGTTAACCCATTACTTTATTTGACCTTATTAATGTGGGGATCATCAACATTTTTTGAAGGAAATGACTAAATGTCGAGTGACTTTAGAACATGTCTTAGGGGTGAAGAATGTTGACATGTGGCTCTCTATAAAAGGAAAAAATGGCTAAGTTTCATTTTGCTATCCAAATTAAGAGGGGATCAAAAATTACCACATTAACTTAGATGATACTGCAAAAATATATAATAAAAAATGTTATCAAATAGAGTTACTCTACTTAAGATCTAGACTCAGGATGACTTGGGAAGTGTCTTAGCTAAACTCAACTAACTTAGATAAAAAAAATTGGTATCACCACAAATTGGCTCAAATAAACCTAGAAAGATGCAGGTTAAAAATAGATATAATTAGAATAGACAGGGGACTCAACTCAGATTAGACCTTGAACCTATAATGGACCTCAGCTTAACTCATTTAAGCTATCCTTTTATTGTTTTGTTAAAGGATAATGGTGACTAAAAAATGGACAACAAGGATAACCCAATATTACCTTCAAGGAGATACCTTTTGAACATGCATAAAAATTTTAAGGTATTACAAGGCCCTTTAAGGTGTCTTAAAGGAGATTCCTTGAATGAAAATTTTAATCATGTGCATGATTAAGGTATCTATTATGAGAATTCTTGAATGTAATATAAGAACCTTCAAGGCATCTCTTAGGAGATACCTTTCAAAGATTCATGAGGGTATCTTTGAAGGTATTAAAAGTCCCTTCAAGGAATCACCTAATAGTCCATTCAAACATAATTGTAAGGGCCTTGCAATACCTTCAACAATACCCTTATGAATATTTGAGATCTATCTCATAGGAGATACGATGAACATCTCCTTGAATGTATGACAATGCCCTTCAAGGTATCTTTTATGAGATGCCTTCAATGGACTTACAATACCTTCATGGGTAATTTTAATGCATCTTCTAGGATCTACCTTTAGTGAAAAACACACTCTTGTTCATGTTTAAAAGGTAACTCCTAAGAGATACCTTGATGGAAAATTAAGATGAACATCAAAAAATCATTATTAACCAAGGAGAAATAAGTAATCATGAGATATTTTATTATTTACTTATAATATACATAAATGCACATAGTTATAAGAAAATTAATATTAAACATAAAAAAGAAAATTTATAGTAATGAATTTACAATAAGATATTTCAAAGATAATTAGAAAAATTTAAAGCAAAAAGATCCTTTAGACAAACAAATAAATAAAATATATATAAGAGAAAAGTTTTAAACATCCATTAATAGGTCAATCTTAAATGGAAATTTAAATTGAAAGAACAAAATTAGGAATGGTATTGATTGGCATGCTCCAAAACTAGGGTGGTTCAAACTCAATTTCGATAGAGATTGTCAAGGGAACCCAGGGGCTTCTAGGGTTGGGTTTATGATTAGAGATTGTAGTGGGTCTCTAATTAGATAAATGTCTATCAAGATTTTGGATAGTATAAATAGTGACATTGAATACCAATCCCTAATGGTGGGAGAAAATCATGGACTTGAATGTGGTGTACCTAAGCTAAAAATTTAAGGATATTTTAAAGTTGTCATTCAAACCTTGTGTAAAAAAAGGGGTAAATCCTAGAATTTTAATAACATCCTTGAGAATTTTTAGTATGATGTCTCTATAATATAAAACTAGAAGTGTTCACATTACTACAAGAAGGCTAATCTAGAGATTGATTTATTGGATGATGTTGCAATCAAGCAGATTAAAGTTAGATGGGAGGACAATGATAGTAAATCATGGGCATATTTAATAGATGTGGTTAACCTTGATTTTTGAATGACAATTTATATCTTTTATACAATTTATATCGGTGATCTAACATGAAATTAAGATTATGATCTTAAATTTAATAGATAGTTTTATCTCATCGTTTAGGCTTATGAAAAGATCAAACATATTGCATTCAAATGGGAGAATAATGATATATCAACCTAAAAATAATATTGAATATTTATAATTGATATAACCATACTTATTAATCACAAGTTACATGAAATTTCTATTGCATATATTAATAAACTAACCTACTGGTTAGATAAAAATTCATAAACACTATAACACAAAGATGAAAGAGAGATAATGAGTCATGTAACATAGATTTGAGAACAACCAATATATGTGTGTGTGTATTAAATAACAAACTTTTTCCTCCCTTTAGAATGTAGATGTTAAATGTATTTATAGATAACGATGGGGATTCCTCATTACACAAGCCATTTTCAAAGTTTACATCATTTAAGATATCTCACGAAGAGACAGATATGACATGCATGGATCAAAGATACCATTAACATCCTATAAAATATAAGACTATCATAAAAAAAATTAATTACAACATTCACTAGAATATGATAAAGGAATATGTCTAGGAGGAATAAATTACATTGAATGATGTTGACAGGATGGCATTTTTTATTGTTGAATTTGTTGAAATGGTGGGTCTAGCTATCAAAGTTATAGGTGATATTGAGGTGGATAGTGGAAGCAAAGTGGCTTGACAATCTTTATTTCTTGCTTGATGTTCAATTAAAGGGCATGGATCACCTAAAAATCAAATTCTATTACCCTAAAGTCCAACAAGAATCTCTTAAAGAGTTGGGGCAACGTATCCATTAACATTTTATGCATCTTCAATATAATTTCAAGTTCCACATAAAGAGTATCTATATTACAGAATTTACCGATAGAAAAGTTCATAAATTATAATAAGTCATCCTACATTTTATAAACTATGCCTTTGATCTCCATTTTAAAACTGATGGATCTAATGACTAGTTCTCCTACCCCTCATATCTAATGAGTTGGAACACCAAAATTTACATATCTTGATGCCACTTGATTAAGTCATATCTTCTCACAATCACATAATTTTACACTCGTGCTACATCATAATAAATGTTTTAATTTAGATGATCATATGTCTTGTTCCTAGATGCTTGGCTTAATAAATAGAGTTTGGCCTCAATTTTATTCATTTTATTAGCAATGGGAACCACATCTCACCACTTTGGTTGTGACTTTCTCTTGACACTTCTTATTAGTTGGATAACATTATACAACTTCCAATATGCCCTTGAATACTGTTAATGAGGTCCCTTGGATGCTCTATGGTGTTTATCCCTTGTAGAGTCCCCATGGCCTAGTCATAGCCTATAAACATTTACTTTATCACTCCCACCACTAAATCCAAAAAATAATAAGTATCTTCTATTGAATGGCCTAGGTTAGAGGGGAGCACTTTTATCCTCATGGTTATAGACAAAACATTATCCTTCTACTCTAATTCTATCTTTTGCCATTCATCTATCATTATTTTCCTCTTGATATTATTCATTGTCTTGGTTTATTTATCATGTCTTCCCTCTTCTTCCCACTACATGATTTGGTTATTTATCCATTCATACACATTCAAGGTGATTGCTTATGTTATAGGCTATGCCTACTTTGGAGGAGTAAAAGAAGGGGATTGACTTGGAAGAATATTAGTTTTTGGAGAAGGGGTCACCATTCAAGCAAAGGGGGGAATAAATTTTATCCATCTAGTGACATTTTTAGGGGTTAGTGTATCAATTACTATCCTTCCTTCATCCAACCTTTTAAGTGATGTAATGGTAACATACTTTATTCAATTTGCATGGTTCATTGAAAGACTCAATTGAGTAAATGGATAGGGAAGGGAATCCAGGGAAGTAAAAAAATTAATTGAGATAGAACACTCAAAATGCACTTTCTCATTGTGTCTAGAGGCATGAGTTTTTTGGAAAGTAAAAAATGAATAAGTAGATGGTATTTTCAACAACTCTTGGAAATAAATAGTCATAGACTCATTAGTAACCCCATAAGTGTTTATGGAAGGTGAGATGGGGGAACTACTACATTCATCATAGGGGTTTTGATTGGGGTTTTAAAAATTAACACCATATAAATTTGATCATTATTTGAGCCTATGTTAGGGAAACAGTTAGAATAATACTATCTATCACATCAGTGGTTGTAATAATAGATGGGGAATGAGAACCCTGAATAGTTATCCCTTGTTTATAAATAGATAGGAATGTTGCTACTCCAAATAATATTGTTATGCTAGATGTTTTTAGGTTTGAAGGTATGCAAACTAGTTATCCTTAGGTGAGAGGTGGAGGCCTAGAAACTGCCTTAACCTCATTATTTCCTTGTAAATTTCATAGTGGTTTAGTTGAAACTAGTTTATTCCTTAGGATATTAGTATCCCCTTATTAGGCTTGCTCTTCTAAGAGCCAGACATTATCCAGGTCACTTTTAGTGGTCTCACTTATAGTTTTTGAGAAGGATTTTTAATTTGTATCCTCCCATTATTATTTAATAGGCCATTCTATTTCTACGAACTTCTTACTTTCTTCATCACTACCCAACAATTCCATAGAGACTTTAGTTCTTTATAAACTTTACCAATGCTTAGTTGTTCCCTTATTTGTCCTTTAGGGGATGCCCTCATGAGTGAACCTTGAGGAGAGATAGTGGGTTTGATGGGAATAGGATAAGGACATTGAGATGGAAAGTGTGGATAAGTGGGAGCTTTAGTGGTTATTGGGGATGAATTGGGGGATGAAGGTGAAAGAAATCTATTTAAACTAGGAATGAAGGTAGAATCAGACTAGTAACAAAAGAAAGGAAATATGGAAGTCTTAATTTTTGTGGCATAGAGAGTTGAGTAAAGGGAAACATAGATAATGGTCCACTTAATTGATCCATACATTAGGAACCTTATGAAGTAGTAACCAACTTAGGAAGAGTAGAATCTAGATTGGTTATCATTTTTGTAACCACTAGGCTAGGATGTTGAAGAGGGGCTTGGATGACTCTCTACCTCTCCTCCACATGTGGTTTCCCATATGGACCATCATGTTCTTATATCTCAGATTATGAAAGGGGTATTGGAGGAGGTTTAATGCCTGAATGTTCATTTTCAAATCTCCTAGCATCTTCTTTGGTGGTCTTTGGGTTATATGGTATATACCTAGCCACCAATAGAGACATTATATTTATTCATCATCTTATGAAATTATATGTAGTTTAAAACATCCATGAATAATATGTCATGTTGATATGAAACATGGCCATAGTCAATATTCACCTTGTATCAAACTCTATCATGATGGTTCCTAACCCTTTTCTTTGAATCCTATGGTCTATATAGTGACCATTTAAAGTTATATGAAGTTTTGATTCTACCCATTGGTTGAAAATGTTCACATGTGAAGTAATAGATTAAAATAATGTTGAGGGGATTTGTGTGGAATTTCCCTTGCTTAGCCCTCCTTAAGGTGACATCCATAGAATCAACTGATTAAGCTATAATCTCTAACTTCACCACCTTGTCTTGGACCAATCATAAAAGATACATGGGAAGGGCTCTAATCCCTTATATCATTATGATTGTATAGTCTAGGTAAATCTAGATGTTACCAATCTTCTCAAAAATTCTTATGATATGATCAAACACTTTAGGCATATCCCTTCCATAAATGACTTAGTACACCATAGGGTAAAAAATCACTATCATCCCGGTCATGTTTTTCCTAAAGCTGTAGATGTGAATAATGTTGAATTCATCACAAATTATATTCTTGGGATACTCAGAATATAATTCCAAGGGTTATTTGACGGATGAGTGGACCGTTCTATTTATTACATCCATTAAAGAAGACATCATTTAAAAGTTACCATCTGACCTATTATCTGAGCTACTAACTTGGGGAATAAATTTAACACTAATGATTTAACTTATGAAAATGATCTTGGTGGAGTTGAGAATGGTGTCCATTAGGGGAATCCAAACCTTATTAACATTGGTTATTCTTGGGAAGCCACAAATTCTATTAAACAAGGCCATGGCCATCTTGATTCGAGGCATGAAAACAACAATAGGAGAGTAGATATGGTTCCCCAAACTACAAAGGTGATTGGGTCACTTTACCACTCTTGTAACTTATTAGTTATATTGTTTAAAGACATCCACTACTTAAATAGGTATTGATTGTCACATATTTTTGGGGATTAAATTTTTAGTACTTCTCAGAAGCTTGTCCACTAATATAGGCTATTGGAGCATTATGTTGGAAGTGTAGAAGCTTGTCATAAAGTTATCCATTTATAAATAAAACAAAAAATAAGTCAATATAGGGCATTACCTCAAGTTTTTACATTGCATCATCCAATACCATAGTCTTTATTACCACCAATTCTTTTCTATATTGTTCTATGAAGGTAGAGAGTTACTTTATGGAACCACATGGTTCTGCGACTTTGATTTCTTCTCATCTAGTAAAATAGTTATTTAAGTCATCATTGAGATAAACCTCATCAAACCTTGTGTCAGTATATATCCCTAAACTGATAAAAGAGTACGTAGAGAGGGTAAGTGGAAGATACAAAGTAGAAGCCATTATTTTATCACTCAAGTTCTAGCTTTATTAAATAATAAAAAAATTGGCTTGGTCATGACAGAGCTCAAATTTGCTAGGCAATATATAACTTGATGATAGTTTAATTTAAATTGACTTAGAGGATCTCCTATACTACATTTTGTATTTTTAAACCATGGTAAATTAAATGCATTTACTTGAATAATTTGTGTGGATTAATGACTGTAATAGCCCTTTGCATTTCCACACTTTACTTATTTCATATTTTGAATCTTGCCAACGAAGTGCCACCTTTTGTGACCCCCACTACCATGTGGCTTCTCCTCTATCTTTATTTCATAATTTTGTCATCATTAATTAACATTTTTCATATGGTTGGCTCCTTTCAAGAGTTTTATTCCACTATTACCTGATCAATGTGTTGTTTCAAAGTCACATGGCAAAATTTCACCACTAAGCTTTTTTTCATCTCTTTTATTTTTATCATTCACTTTATATCCCTATGATATTAGGATCATGATACATGGAATAATATAAATGATTTACTCACATGATATTATCGTATACCTTTCTAATCTGGAGGATTTGAAGACTTATCTAAATGCTCTGACAATAGCGGGCTAGTGGGATCATGACACATGGATGCTTGTCATTGCTCTATTGATCTAAAATGTTCCTACAAATTAAATTTAACCTTGTCAATCTCTAGGTGAATGGGATATGAACATGTGTAAAAATACTAATGATCTACTCACCAGCGAGTCTTTTTGGTTTTTCTATGTGTTTAAATGGCCATGGACAAGCGGGTAGACACCACATGCAAGAGTTTAATGAATTGCCAATTTTCCAAGAAAAATGGAGAAAAGAATCTAAGTAAATAACAACATGCATGAGTAAATAAAGACACTTTGGTAAATTTGTTAACTACTTAGCTCAAAATAAATATAACATGGAAGTAGGAAGTTGCATAGAAGTTTATAAAATGTAAGATGTTCAAGATAGATTATGGAATTCTATCTTGTGCAACTTCAAAAACCTATGTACACACAAGTATTTTGTTAACCATTAATAGGTTAGATCAAATAAAAAAGTATTGAATACTAAGATAAGAAGGAAAACAAAAATTCCAGTAAATGTTGGAGAAGTGCATATTAGCAAAAAAATATTCATCAATAAATGATTACTTTGGAGACATTATCTTTTTAATTATGCATTCAAATGTTAATAACAAATCTCACATCAAAATTACTTTCTTTTCAAGATGTAGTGGGTCCCTATTCAAAACAAATTTGAGAGTGGGGGATATCAAGTACAATAGTACCTTGAAGGTATCTCCTAGGATATACCTCTCAAACATATAGCCTCTTTTATGCTCTTAATACCAACAGGTATCACCCAATAGTGCCTTCAATGAGATGCTATTGAAAGGGGCATGTGGAGATCCAATAAGTATCTCAGATGAAATACCTTAAACGTACCCTTGAAGGTATTATAACGCCCTTCAAAGTATCACCCAGTAATGCCTTCAAGTAGATACCTTAAAGGGCATTTTTTAGTACCTTCAAGGTGTCTCATAGAAGATACCTTTCAAACATGCATAAGCGTATGTTTGAAGGTATCACCTAATACTTCCTTGAAACATACCTTGAAGGGCTTTGTAATACCTTCAAGGGTACCCTTATGCATGTTTGAAAGGTATCTCCTATGAGATACCTTCAAATTTTTGGGTTCATCGTAGAGGTTCAAATCACATACAAGATCTCAAAATATAAGTAGCTAATCATTTTTCATGATTTTGGTCAAAACCCCCATTTATCAATATCAATTTTTATACTATTAAAATACATGGTTGAATGTTGATTTAATTAAATATTTTTCTCTACTCATCTATTCCCCTCATATATATGTTTGAAACATATCTCCTAGGACATCTTAAAATTAGGATAAAACAAGGATTGAAGTATGTAGTATATAATATGGAAAGCCATTATTTTTTAGGATTGACATAAACGACATCATTAAAAAATTTGTGATACATTACCTATTAAACATATTCAAGTTTTAACATATCTCTATGTTTGAGTCATGGTATAACTAAAGCTTTAACTCGTACATATATGTTTAAATTGAACTAATTTTATAAATACCATGATGAAGAAATATTCTCATGTCTTTTGAAAATGTCCAAGCTAAAATAATGGTAAGTTCATTGGTGAAGGAATAATTCATAAAGTTATAGATCTAGATGCTGACCCTTTTGAATCCTTAAATCTCTCTTCCACATGCCAAAATGACAAAATACCTATTGAATGTGTAAGTGTTAATGTCACAATTTTTTTTTATCTGACTCTACCACTTTCATTGCCAAGAAATTTTATGGATAATCTGGAGGATGTAATTGATAGTTTTACTATATGGAACACAAGAATGATGTAACGTGTCATAGTATTTTTCTATAGAGGTTGACATGGAAGAAGGACATAATAATTTTAGTTTAGTTATACATATATAACCATTACAACACGAAAATCCTTTCTTGGATTAATTGGTTTGATATATCGATGATCCTACCAAATTTTAGATCCATAGAAATGATTTTATTGGGAAAATGGTACTTTTATTGCACAAATGTACAACCCTTGAAAATGATGTATAAAATTCTTTTGGTTTTACTAAGTAATTGACAACTCATATGGTATTGGTTTACTGCTACACTCAATGTTTGCATCTTTTGAAATTGAACATTATGAATCTATCAATTATTGTGCAGTTATGTGCAGGTTGAGTAAGATATCTAAATGATTTTAGTTGTGTATGTTGTCAAAGTCATGGATTCCAAACATGTTAATGTCATCTATTTCAGCATTTATAGATAGATGTGTATGAGATAATATTTCCCACTCATTCATTTCCATGACTTGACATTGTTTTTTTATTCTATAGGTATTCACTCAGTATGCCATGGATTGTAAGAATCTTGTATTCATTATGAATGCCTAATAATGTCTACCTTATTCAAACTATTTTCCACTGCATGTGGTCAAATACATAGACAAACCTTTGGGGGTCTATGGCCAGATGTAAAAATATATTAACATATGATTTAAATATATTATAAATGTATAATAACTAGATTTACATTTATGTTATTAATAAAAGTTTATTTTATTACAACTTTTAACAGCTTTGTCAAATTAGTTGGCTAGATTTAATTTCTAATTAATTAAGCTAATATTATAGATATTAAGTACTATAATTTATTATAATGTTTTATATTTATATTATTATTACATCTATTTTTAACTAATTTATACAATAAATATATTATACAATAAAATATTTATATATACCATATAACTAATATACAATATACAATATTACTATAGTAATTTATATAATTATATATTTATATTTAGTTAATATATATATATATATAATAAATATATTACAATATATAAAATTTATATATAATATATAATATTAAATATCATGTGATAATCTAATAGCATGCACCTCAATCGCCCCTCTTTTGACATTGCATATGCTTTAGCTTTGTTTGTGGATAAAAAATGAAAACAATCAGTGATTGGTTCTATGGTTTTCAACAACACTTGAGTCCACTCCACCTTAAATGGAGTATGCACTTTGATGATAATCTTGGATTATATAAATAGTCTAACATGTGTAGGTAACATATCTAAAGGCTACTCTATTCTATTAAATTAGAAAAAATTTATGCATATTTTATCATCATGGCATCTTAAAACTGAATATCTTCATGGTTATGTCATCTATATGGTATGGACTTTATTAAAATATGAAATAGGAAAAATATATATTACATTTTTCTAGACAAAATTTGCACCATTAGAAGTAATTACTAATATGAATATTGTGAACTTTGATGGAAAAAACCATGTAAATACTTGGAGCAAGATCAAGCTCCTATGAATATTATAAAAAAATTATTATCTACATAGTGGCCACTTTAAAAATGATGAATGTGGGCATGGGGAATCATAATAAACATTGGACATCAAACCAAAGTCTTTTTTTAAGAGTTTCAAGAAATTTTAACCTAAATCTTATCCCATTAGCTTAAATAAATAATCCCTAAAATTCAATTAAGATCCCTACGGAATTTAAATAGTAGATAAGTAATTTGAAATTTGAATGTTAAACCCTCCCCAACATGTGATCATCTCCCATTTGATAGAACAATGACCTACATATCGATTTGACATAAATTTGGTCCATTTAATATACCTGTAATCAATGGCCAAGCCTCAATACTTACGTTACCCTAAATAATTGGATTTTAGAGGCATTAATATTATCATGGTAACAACACGCTAAAAGACTGGTGTCAAAAAAAAAACATAATTGGCCTTCAAACCCTAACAAGACAGAGATATGATATAACATATTCCAGGATAAATCTATTTACTCCACTGAACCTCACCATATGAAATCATCATCATTCATGGCTAGACAATCAAATGCATCTACCTCATCTTCCTCTTCATTGCTATGCCATTTTTTCTTACTGAACATGTTTTAGTGGGGTCAAATTGAATTTTTAATTTGGTAATTTCCTAATCTAGTGCGTAATCTAATGCTCTGTGGTAAGACTCGAACCCAAATCTTATGATTTGGGTGCCATGTTATGTCTTTTATTTTTATTATCAATTATTATTATGCCTTTAAGTAAAGTTTCAATACTGGTTGTTTTAATCATGTGCTTGAAATTTCCATGATTTGTCCTTTTGAATTCTCATTTGTTTTCCATTACCTCCTATCTTTTCTTGTGGACATTGTCATGTGGTAATTTGTGGATGCTAATATATTTTCAATTTAAAATCTTTATCTATCACTTAATAAATAATAGAAACATCACTTCCCTATTATTTATATATATATATATATATATATATATATATATATTACAATTACTTATATTAGAGATTAGATTAAATAATCTTTACCAATATCAAATCATATCAATTCCCTACCTATTATTTGATAGGTTGAACTACACTTGGAGGTAATTCCTTTACCAATGAAGGGGCATAAGTAATCCCAGTTGCGAATTCAAACCTAGTGCAAGCCCCACCATATGGGATGTTTACCACTATAACTGCCGTAAGAAAATCAAAAGGGTCAATAAAAGGGGCTAGGGAAGGCAATAGATCCATCTAGTCTTCAATATGGAGAAAAAAGAGAGAAGCAAAACCAAAAGGCTCCATCAAAATCTATAACAGATTATATAGATTGATAAAATGCATCTTTGAGTCCCAAAAAACTAGAAGAGGAATCCATCCTACACAATCTGATCTAGAAAAAGGAAGAGATGGCCTTGACAAAGAAAAGAGACTTGAAATTCAAACCTGAAAACCACTCTAAAAAACTTGATGGGCCACCTTTTCCACTACCAATATTATAAATTCTTCATTTTTAATTGTGTGCATTAAATTGCTAGTGAAGCTAACCACAGCCTCTAAATTTGACTTACTATGCTTTAGAGAATGCATGTAATTCTAACCTAAAATAAAGTGAATATATTTTAGCACCTCACAAGATGTCACATAGAAGATATTATAGATCTTCCTATTAGAAATGGGGTCACAAAAATCATCTCCTCTTTACAACCAATAGATGAAAAATAGTCCCGAACATGTTGATGGTGACCACGAAGTGATAAGATATTGGGAGGAATGTAAAAACTAAAGCTGAGGGGAAGATGATGTAGGTGCATCCAAATATGTTGGTAGGGGTATTATAAAATTATTTTCACTTTCTAAACTTTTTTAAAAAATTTAAATTATTTGTCTATAAAAGTCAAAAAGGGTAGTAATATAAGTCAGATGGGTTGACAATAGTTATTAGAGTCTAGAATATTTATCTAATGAGTTAGCAAGTTGTTAGTAAAGATTGTCAATAATTCAAGATAGGTCATATCCTAAAATCTAAGCTTATAATTTGGTTAATAATTTCTCTCAACAAATGGATGAGTTTTGTTTCTAGAAAAAAGGGTAAGTAGTCATTATAAATAACAAAATTTTTTATTTTGTATGGCTTGGCATGCTTAGAAACTTTAGTATGTTGGACATATATATATATATATATATATATATATATATATATATATATATATATATATATATATATATATATATATATATATATATATATATATATATATATATATATATTAAACTAAATAAAAATAACCTATTGAAGTGCAATTGCATGAGTTTTAGGTCTGATTAAGGAATATCAAAAGGAGTATCCTAGATCCAAGTAAATCAAATCAACCATAAGTGAATAAAAAAATAAAAAAAGAATTATGTTTGTTAAGAAGATTTAGATGATGCCACATAAGGAGTCTTCCTTTAATTCTTAAATAATGTCCAGCATTACAATTTATTAAGGTAATAAAACTATTTACTTATAATCTATTTTTGTTCACTCAACTTGAAGAGTTTGATAGCCCAAAAAATTGATAGCTATATAATCGGGTATGGTGAACGTTCTATTCTTCATGGCCTAAGATCTTGTTAGGCTGCATCAAAACTATTATTTATTTTGTTATTTTTTATTCTCAATAAAAATAGACTATGGTAGCCTACCTATGAGTCGATTAGAATGCAATATTAATTTTTTTGGACAAATCTTATAAATTGGAATTATTTGGTGGTGTATAATAATTTCTAAGACTATTGAAAAAGATAAAAGGGTGGAAAAAGATATTTATATTATATATTATAAGTCACCTTTTGTCCAAACTTACTAAATCAACATAGAATGCTTTGTTTTATCACTATCCAAGATTGGTAAATAGATGTGAATCGATTTATTTAAAATAGTTATTTGGATATTGAGTTTTATAATTAAATCAATTCATAATCATGTTTTGGTTATAAGATTTTGTAGATTTTGAAACTAGCTGATTGAATTCAAATAATCATAATAGTAGAATAAAAGCAATTAACTCAAAGAGAGAGAGAGAGAGAGAGAGAGAGAGAGAGAGAGAGAGAGCATATCATACATGGTTCTATATTTTTGTAGATTATATAATTATTTCTTTATTCATCATAATTGAATGTTGTTGTCAAAATATATAACAACAAACAAAATTACAGGATGTAGTCTTTACATCCAAAAATCTTAAGATTAAATTAGACTCAACTAAAAAGAATTGAGAAAATCATTACATGCATATTCCATGGATTTATTTATTGCACTAGAAGATTGGTAGTTTGATAAAAAAAATTTTTTTATGAACTTAAATTTAAATTAGAAACAAAATATATTAAAATCTAATTTTCTAAATTATGCATGATATAGAAACATGTAGATGACATGGTAAAACTTGACGATCCAACATCAATTATCAACATACTCCCCCTTGATGCTGAGAAAACTCATAATATGATCTTTAAGTGTCAAAAATTGATTTGTTGAAACTCCCTTTGTGAAAATAACTACCAACTATTCTTTAGTGTTGATATATTTCAATTCTACTCCCTTCTTCTACACTAAATCTCAAATAAATGATGCTTAAATGAATTTTTTTTCCTCCTGTGATGGACTAGATTCTTGGTAAATTTGATGGCACTAATGTTGTCACAAAAAAATACTATGGGTTGGATTCTTATCTCTCCAATTTATTTAAGATTTTTTCTAAGCCATAATTCTTGTGTACTTATTGAAGTGAGTGAAACATACTATACTTCTATAGAATAAATGGAAACTATACTTTACTTCTTTGAGCTCCAAGTAATCAAACTAGAACCTAAAGAAAATTAATTACTAGATGTAAAATTTTGATCATCCAAACTACCTCTCTAATTAGAATCACTAAAACCAACAAGATTGAACCTTTTATAGTAATGAATACCAAAATTTAGAGTACCTCCCACATACCTCTAAGTTCTCTTGGTTGCCTTCATATGTATTTTAGATGGCTCTATCATGTCCCTTGAAATAAGTGAAACTAAATAAATAATATCAGGGCTTATGTGAGTTAAAAACATCAAGCTTCCAACATTGCTCCCATATATTGACTCATCAACTATTTCAGCACCATCATCTCTACACAACATAACTTCATGAGCCATTAGATGTAGACTGGTTTACAATCAACCATATCAAATTTCATCAACATATCTTTGGCATACATTATTTGACAAATGAAAATTTCATTCTCACTTTGATAAACCTCCATTTCTATAAAATATTTCATGAGACCTAAATCTTTCATCTCAAATTCATTCATCATAGCAACTTTGAATTCATCCTTCATCTTAGAACTACTACCCATATATAATAAGTTATCAACATACAAACTTATAATAAGAATATTATTACCTTCTTGTTTGTAGTAAACGGTAGGTTCGCTCTTATTTGAAATCCGTTTTCTTGGAAATATCCACCAATCCTAGCATACCAAGATCATGGTGCTTTCTTGAGGCCATACGAAACCTTATTCAACATGTAGACATGTTTTTATTTTCCTTGCACATCAAAATCTTGTGGTTGTTCCACATATACTTCCTCTTCTAAGTACCCATTCAAGAATGCACTTTTTTCATCTATATGATGCATGCTCAAATTATTTTGGGCTACTAATGAAATCAACATTCTAATGGTCTCTTGTCTTACTACTAGTGAAAATGTCTCTTCATAATAAATTCCATACTTTTGTGCGAAGCCTTTAGCAGCTAATATTGACTTATGTGTTTCAACACTTTTATCACTATTATACTTAGTCTTGTATACCCATTTGGTACCAATATTCTTCTTGTCATGTGGAAGCTTTGTAAGCTCCCAAGTGTCATTCTTGTGAATAGAATCCATCTCTTCTTGAATTTCTTGCATGCAAATGTCATTAGTACATGCATATTTAAAAGATGATGGTTCAAAATCAGCCTTTGTAAGTAAAGCAAAATTCGCTATCTCACTTCTTGGATTTTCTTCATGTTCCTGATTTTTACTCCTTTTATAGATGTCACTCAATCTTCTTACCTTCATTTTAGAAATAGGACTTGAATCTAGACTTACACTTGGAATTGAACAACTAGATGAGAGGCTACTTGGTGGATTTTTATCACTTAGAAAATAAGTATTAATGGTTTACTCATGATCAATATCATCAATAATCACATCATTTAAAACAGATTTTAACTTCTTCATATGGCCTTTTTGATGACCATAAATTCACCCTTCATAAAAAATTACATCTCTTGATACAATAAGCCTACTAGTGAGAGGATTATATAAAATATAAGCCTTACTTTCATCACTATATCCAACAAAAATACATGACTCACTTTTACAATCTAAATTTTGTCTCTTTTGATCAGGAACATGAACATATGATAAACAACTAAAAAGTTTGAAATGATTAACATTTGCCTTTTTCTCATATGAAGCTGCATACAAAGTCATCTTGTCAAGTGCACTAGTGGGACTCTGATTGAGAATATATATTATTGTAGTAACTGCATCTCCTAAAAAAATTGCTTAATATCTTTTTTTATAACATACTCCATTCCATCTCCATCAATGCACAATTATTCCTTTCAACTACACCATTTTGTTGAGTTGTGTAGGCAGGGGTGAGTTATTTTCTGATGCCGTCCATATCACAATAACATTGAAAGGATTTTTAACAAAATTCTCCTCCACAATCAATTTTTAAGCATTTGATTTTGTACCCTTTTTAATTTTCCATAAGGGATTTAAACCTTTTGAATGTATCAAGGGCTTCACCCTTGGTCTTTAAAAAATAAACCCAACACTTTTGTGAGTAATCATCAATAAAAGTGATAAAATATGATGACTTAGCCAAACTCTTTGTTTTCATAGGACCACAAATATCTAAGTGAACAAGTTGAAGTGGATAATGGGCCCTCCATCCATTTCTCTTTGAAAATTTCTCTCTTACATGCTTTCCTTTAGCACAACCTTCACAAATTTCCTTGTGCTCTTCAACCTTAGGTAAACCAGAAACTAATGCATTTGATGTTTGAATCTTTAAACTATGAAAATTTAAATACCCATACCTGAGATGCCATAATGAATTTGTATCCTCATATGCCATATTGGAAAAACTATTGTTATGTTCACCAAAATTCAATGGGAACATCCTATTCTTCATCATAGGCACAACTGTAACCATCGTATTGCCTTGATTCTTATATATAATTATGCATTATTTATTTTTAAACACCACCTTATAATTTTTCTCACATAATTTCCCAACACTCAATAAATGATGCTTTAGTTGTGACATGTAATAAATGTCTTTAACACTCTTCATACCTTCTTATGTATGGCCTTCCATAGCTCCTTTTGTAGTAACCTCCAATGATTTTTCATCACCAAGCTAGATCTTGGATTTGAAATTTTTATCCATTGTTGAAATAAATTCTCATTTCCTAACATATGGTTAGAACATCAATAATATAAGTACCAAACATCTTCACTATTAGTTTCAGCTTTGAAATAGGATAAAAATAAATAATCTAGAGGATTCTCATCACCTTCTTGAGCATAATGAACACTTTTACATTATTTTAATCTATAATCCCTTTCAAGGTGACCATACCTATTACAATGGTAACATTGGACATTTCTTTTATCAAATTTCCCTCTATCTCTTCCTCTGAAACCACCTCTACCTCTATTTCCTCTTGAGTAGTTCTGATTTTGACCTTTACCTTGGCCTTGATTGCTTTTGGTGCTACTATTGGCATTTTTATTCTTTATGATTTGTAATTTTGAGGAAAAGACTTTCTCATCACTGTTTCCAAATGAATTTCTCAATCTTCCTTCAAGAGACATCAAAGATCCAACTAGGTGATCAAATTGAAGGGTGGACAAATTCTTGCTTTATTCTATTATTATGGCAACATGGTTCCATGTTGGTGTGAGAGTCCTCAACACCTTTTTGATCACAACCTCATTATTTACAATTTCACCAAGTTTAGCCATCTTATTCACCACATCTTTTACTCTGACATAATAGGAACTCACAATTTCAACATCTTGCATCTTCAAATTCTTGAATTCTCTCTTTAATATTTTTAACTTGATAACTTTCACTTGATCACCAACTTGGTAAGCTTCCTTTAGAGTCTTCCAAGCATCTTCTATTGTCTTTGCTCCTGTAATTATTAAAAATAGGCTCTTATCTAGAGCTATTTGAATATGAAATAAGGATTGAACATTGTTCTTCCTAGCCTTCTTCTTAGCTATTTTATCATTGGTCGTGAGGGTATACCAATTAGCTGGCTCTACATAACCTGATTCAACAATCTCCCGCAAATATTTTCTTATAAAAAAATTCATCATTTTGATGCACCAATAATCATACTCATTTCTATCAAATTCAGGAATAAGCAAAGAGTAAGAATTTGACATAATAAACATTTGACAAAATTCCAACCACTAAATCTTTAACACAAATGAAAATACATGCTCTGATACAAAATGTAGATTTTTATCCCTTTAACCAACAAATTAAATTCAAATAATCATAACAGCAAAAAGAATAAAAATAATTAACTAAGAAAAAGAAAGAAAGAGCACAACATACATAGTTCTATATTTTTGCAAACTATATAACTATTTGTTTAATCATCATAATTGACTACTGCTGTCAAAATATAAAATGTCGAATAGAATTATAGGTTGTAGCCTTTACCAGCAAAAATCCTAAGATTAAATTAGAATTAACTAAAAAGAATTGAAAAAATAGTTACATGAATTTATTTCATGCGTTAGAAGATTGACAGTTCAATAAAAAACAAAGTTTATCAACTGAAACTTAAACCTGAAAAATAAAGAAATAAAAAAACTATAATAAAATCTAATTGTCTAAATTGCGCATGATATACGGATCTAAAGATGACATGGTAAAATTGGATGATCCAGTAGTAGTTATCAATAGATTTAATATGTTGAGTATTATTTGAAAAATGTTGACTTCAATATAGCCTTTCAGCACCAATATTGAATTGATATACATAGATGGCTGATGTATCAGATGTGAGGGAAAACACTTTAGAAAAGTAATTGATTTATTGATTTCATAAATTAATTGGATCGATTTGATTTGCAGTGCAATATTTGCTTTATTAATTATATAAATAAAGTGTATCAATTTGTGATTTATTGATTTCATAAATCAATTGGATCAATTTGATTTTAAGTGCAGTCGCTGATTTCATAATTGTAGAAGACAATTGTATGAGAAGAGATGGATTGAGGAAATAAAAACATATCCAGACAATTATAATAAAACAGTGCAAATTTAGAAGCAGGATCCCTACCTTCCCTCCATCCCGTCTGCACAACTGACCACAGAAACAGAGGTTGTAAATGGCTTTATCTCATATGAGACAAATCTTTGTTAGAAACTCAAGATAATTTCTACACATGCAAGCAGTTACCTACCAATTAGGAATCAGCTAGTTAACTGACAGTTAGAGATCAACTAGTTCAAGTAGTTAACAATCAATTAGTTAAGCAGTTAGAAGATTCGTTAAGGATGAGTTAAACAATTAGTTTATTTTTAGTTATTTTCGAATTCAAATCTATTTAAAGATGCCTTGGGTGTAGCATTGTGAGCAAGGAAAATTGAAGATCAATAAAATTCTTATTTTCAAGAAATTGCAGTAGCAATTGGGTTCAGTTCTTGTTTTTTTTGCTCTTTTAGTTTCTACAAATTGGTATCAGAGCTCAGGTTAGAAAGAGTAAATCTAGTAGTTTGGAGCACAGTAGAGGAAAAAGCCAGTAGGGAGCGAAGGAGTGAAGCACCACAGTCCAACGCATGAAGGAAGAGCCAACAGGGAGCATAGAGACCGACATCGGCAACCAAACCAACATCAATTGATAATTTTGACCATCCTCGATAGACCCAACCAACATTAGCACCATTTACCTGATTGACATCAGTAGATTAATTGACATTAGTGACTGTGTGCTGAAATAGTGAACCAAAATTTAGCCGCTTCAGTAATTGACATGGCAACAAACAATAGTATCTCTCAGCCTCAAATTCCCATTTTTAATGGTAAGAATTATGATTTTTGGGCAATTAATAATGAAAACATTTTTTTGCTCACAAGAAGCTTGGGATTTGGTAGAAAGTGGTTTTGTAGAACCGTAGGATGAGGCAACCCATCTGGCATTAACTCGAGCACAAAAGGAAGAGCTTAAAGAGAACAAGAAAAAAGATGCAAAAGCCTTATTTCTAATCTAATAGGCATTGGATGAATCTATTTTTTCCAGAGTTACAGTAGCAACGAGATCCAGAGCGGCATGGAAAATCTTGGAGACTACCTATAAAGGTAATACAAAGGTAAAAATTGCTAAATGGCAATCTCTTAGGAGAAGTTTTGAAAATTTGCAAATGAATGAATCAGAATCTATAGACAAGTTTATGGGTCAAGTGTTGAATATAGTGAATCAAATTAGATCTAATGGAGAAACAATCATGGATTAGAAGATTATAGAAAAAATACTCAGGAGTTTACCCAATAAATTTGATGCAATAGTTGTAGCTATTGAGGAAACCAAGGATTTGGAACAGTTATCTGTAGATGAATTATTAGGTTCTTTGTTAACACATGAATCTAAAATGAATAGGAATAACACTTCTCTTGAGAATTCTTTCAAGTCACAGGTATCATTTGGTAGAGGAAGAGGAAGGTCAAACTTTAGAGGAAGAGGCATACGCAAAACTGGAAGGAACAATCCAGATCAAGGTGAACATAGTAATCAAAACTACAGTAGTAGAGGATGTGGCAACAATCACTTCTAGCACAGTTCACTGAGGTTTGATAAATCTAATATTTAATGTTATTACTACAATAAATATGGTCATTACGCAAGTGACTTTATAAGGAAACAAGGATATGTGGACAAGCAGAATGTTAATTACACAAGTAAATCTAGTTCTAATCTAGGTGAATCTATTTCTAATCCTGGAAGCTTATTTCTTACTTGTAATGTTACTCAAGAAAAAGCTAGAGATATTCGGTTCTTAAACAATGGAAGCAGTAATCATATGACAGGGAATAAAGAATTTTTCACTAGTCTTGATGATTTTGTAAAATCAGAAGTTAAATTAGGAAATGACATCATAGTGGATGTAATGAATAAAGGTGTAATAAATGTTTTGGCAAAGAATGGTTAAAGAAGGTTTATACTTGATGTTTATTTTGTACCTAGACTAAAGCATAATCTTATGAGTGTTGGATAGTTAGTATAGAAAGGTTATAGAGTATCTTTTATGGATAATGTTTGCACAATAGTGGACAAGTTTCCAAGTGATAGGTTGATAAGAAAAGTGGAGATGACCAAGAATCAGATGTTCCCTCTTCAAATTCAGTGCATCCAAGGAGAAGAGGAAGCCCACTTCAAAACCATGCATCTAGATCAATCATGGTTATGGCACTTAAGGTATGGACATTTACATTTTGGAGGTTTAAATTTGTTACAGAAGAAAAATATGGTGAAGGGATTTCCACCAATAGAACAGCCAGGAAGTTCATGTGACAGTTGTATTCTGGCAAAATAGCATAGAGAGAGCTTTCCAGTAGGAGCCTCATATAGAGCTAAGGTAATCTTGGAGCTAGTCCATAGTGATTTATGTGGACCAATGCAAACTCCATCATTTAGAGGTAATACTTATTTTCTAACCTTCATTGATGACTTTAGCAGAAAGACTTGGATATACTTTCTCAAAAATAAGTCTGAAGTCTTTGGAAAGTTTAAAGAATTCAAGGCAATGGTTGAAAAGCAAAGTGGCCACTATATAAAGGTACTTAGATCAAATAGAGGAGGTGAATATATGTCTAATGAATTTCAAGATTTTTGCAGATATCATGGCATGAAAAGGCAATTGACTACAAGGTACACACCACAACAGAATGGTGTAGCAGAAAGAAAGAATAGAACATCATGGAGATGGCTAGAAGCATGTTGAAAGCCAAACACTTGTCAAATGAATATTGGGTAGAAGTAGTAGCATGTACAGTGTATATTCTAAATAGAATCCCAACAGAGAGTGTCAGAGATTGAATTCCACAAGAAGCATGGAGTGGTAAGAAATATAGTGTACATCATTTCAAAATTTTTGGTTGTGTTGCATATTCTATTATACCATCTAAATTGAGAAGAAAACTTGATGATAGAGGTGAGAAATGCATTTTTATTAGCTATAGTGAAGAACCAAAGGCTTAGAAGTTGTATAACCCTTTTTCAAAGTAAGTGATTATTAGTAGAGATGTTGAATTTAAGGAAGAAGAAGCATGGGATGGTAGCACCATCACATATGGAGCACCAATTCCACAAATTAAAGAAGAATCTAAAGAAAAAAATTTACAAGGAGATCAATTCTCTCCACAAGCAAGAGCAAGCACTCCAATAAGAGCACCTAGGAGGTTTGAACAAGGTGAATCATCTAGTCATGCGTGTCACCCTACTAAAAATTCACAAGTGATGAATTAGATCCAACTCTTGCTACTTTAAGATCAAGATTGAAATGTAAGAAAATGAGAAATTTGAATGAGATTTATAATCAAGAAGAAGAGAAATTAGATTTGGTTTCAAATTTTTCTCTTTTCACTCATGATCCTATGTATTATGAAGAAGCAGTTAATGAGGAACATTGGATAAAAGCAATGGATGAAGAGATGAATGCCATTGAAAGAAATCAAACATGGGATCTAACTATTCTACCTGAAGGTAAGGATTGTATAGGAGTCAAATGGGTTTATAAGACTAAATCTGATTCAGATGGAAATGTTGAAAATCACAAGGCAAGGTTAGTAGCAAAAGGTTTCCTACAAGAACATGGAGTTGACTATAATGAAACATTTGCACCAGTTGCTAGACTGGATACTATTAAAATGGTTTTATTAATAGCTACTCAAAATAATTGGTATGTATATCAAATATATGTCAAATCAGCTTTCTTGAATTATGTTCTAGATGAAGAAGTGTATGTGAAATAGCCCATAGGTTATGAAGTGAAAGGACATGAAGAAAAAGTCTACAGATTGAAGAAGGCCCTTTATGGTCTCAAGCAAGCACCAAGAGCATGGTATAGCAGGATTGATTCTTACATGACAAACAATAGATTTAGTAGAAGCAGTAGTGAGCCTACTTTGTACACAAAAATCAACAAAGAAAGTCATATTTTGATTGTGTGTTTGTATGTTGATGATTTAATTTTCACTGGAAATTTGTCTGTAGACACTTTTAAATCAGCAATGAAGAAAGAATTTGAAATGATAGATTTGGGATTAATGAAGTATTTTTTGGGCATAAAATTTGTACAATCAGAGAAGGGAATTTTTATTTGTCAAACTAAATATGCAAAGGATGTGTTAAGGAGATTTAAGATGCTGAATTGTAAACCAGCACCTACACCAATTGCTACAGGGACCAAACTTAGAAAAGAAGACCAAGGGTCTAATGTTGATTCTACAACATTCCAAAGATTAGTCAGAAGTTTGATGTATCTTATAGCTACAAGACCAAATATCATGTATGGGGTCCATTTAATCTCTAGATTCATGAAGTCACCAAAAGACTCACATTGGCAAGTTGGAAAAAGGATATTGAGATATGTGGCAGGAACTACAGAATATGGAATTTTATATTCCACAACTAATTATTTTAGATTGATTGGTTTTACTGATAGTGATTTTGTAGGTAGCATTGATGATAAGAAGAGTACTTATGGGCATGCCTTTCTTTTAGGCACAGGTTTGGTCACATGGGCATCCAAAAAGCAACCTATAGTGACACTTTCATTAGCTGAAGTAGAGTATGTAGTAGCCACATCAGCAGCATGTCAAGCAACTTGGATGAGAAAAATATTGAAATATTTATTACAAGCACAGAAGGAGTCAACACCAATCTTTTGTGACAACAAATCAGCAATCGCATTATCAAAAAATCATGTTTTTCACAAGAGGAGCAAGCACATTGACACAAGATTTCACTTTATTAGAGAGTTAGTGAACAATGGAGAAATCCATCTAGAATTTTGTAGATCTGAAGATCAATTGGCAAATATATTTACAAAGACATTAGCAAAGGAGACCTTTGATTATTTAAGACACAATTTAGGCATTGTAAATGCTAAAGTTGTTAGTGGTAGAAATTAAGGGGGAGTGTTAGAAACAAAAGATAATTTCTACACATGCAAGCAATTAACTACTAGTTAGGAATCAGTTAGTTAACTGATAATTAGAGATTAGTTAGTTCAAGTAGTTAACAATCAGTTAGTTAAGCAGTTAGAAGATTAGTTAAGGATGAGTTAAACAATTAGTTTATTTTTAGTTATTTTTGGATTCAAATCTATTTAAAGACGCCTTAGGCGTAGCATTGTAAGTAAGGAAAATTGAAGATCAATAAAATACTTATTTTCAAGAATTGTTGTAGCAATTGGGTTTTGTTTTTGTTTTCTTGTTTAAGTTCTTGTTTTTTTTGCTAATTTGATCTTCAATTTTCCTTGCTTGCAATGCTGAACCCAAGGCATCTTTAAATAGATTTTGAATCCACAAATGACTAAAAATAAACTAATTGTTTAACTCGTCCTTAACTAATCTTCTAACTGCTTAGCTAACTGATCTCTAACTGTCAGTTAACTAACTGAATGTTAACTCCTGCATGTGGAGAAATTATCTTGAGTTTCTAACACTCCCCCTTAATTTCTACCACTAACAACTTTAGCATTTACAATGCCTAAATTTTGTCTTAAATAATCAAAGGTCTCCTTTGCTAATGAATTTGTAAATATATTTGCCAATTGATCTTCAGATCTGCAAAATTCCAGATGGATTTCTCCTTTGTTCACTAACTCTCTGATAAAGTGAAATCTTGTGTCAATGTACTTGCTCCTCTTGTGAAAAACATGATTTTTTGATAATGCAATTGCCAATTTATTATCACAGAAGATTGGTGTTAACTCCTTCTGTGCTTGTAATAAATTTTTCAATATTCTTCTCATCCAAGTTGCTTGACATGCTATTGATGTGGTTGCTACATACTCTGCTTCAGCTGATGAAAGTGTCACTATAGGTTGCTTTTTGGATGCCCATGTGACCACACCTGTGCCTAAAAGAAAGGCATGTCCATAAGTACTCTTCCTATCATCAACACTACCTGCAAAATCACTATCAGTAAAACCAATCAGACTAAAATTGTTAGTTGTGGAATATAAAATTCCATATGCTGTAGTTCCTGCCACATATCTCAATATCCTTTTTCCAACTTGCCAATGTGAGTCTTTCGGTGACTCCATGAATCTTGAGATTAAACTGACCCCATATATGATATCTTGTCTTGTAACTATAGGATACATCAAACTACCAACTAATCTTTTGAATGTTGTAGAATCAACATTAGACCCTTGGTCTTCTTTGCTAAGTTTGGTCTCTGTAGCAATTGGTGTAGGTGCTGGTTTACAATTCAGCATCTTAAATTTCCTCAACACATCCATTGCATATTTAGTTTGACAGATAAAAATTCCTTTATTTGATTGTACAACTTCTATGCCCAAAAAATACTTCATTAATCCCAAATCTATCGTTTCAAATTCTTTCTTCATTGCTGATTTAAAAGTGTCTATAGACAAATTTCCAGTGAAAATTAAATCATCAACATACAAACACACAATCAAAATCTGACCTCCTTTGTTGATTTTTGTGTACAAAGTAGGCTCACTATTGCTTCTACTAAATCCATTGTTTATCATATATGAATCAATCCTGCTATACCATGTTCTTAGTGCTTGCTTGAGACCATAAAGGGCCTTCTTCAATCTGTAGACTTTTTCTTCATGTGCTTGCACTTCATAACCTGTGGGCTATTTCACATACACTTCTTCATCTAGAAAACCATTCAAAAAAATTGATTTTACATCCATTTGATATATATACCAATTATTCTGAGTAGCTATTGATAAAACCATTCTAATAGTATCCAATCTAGCAATTGGTGCAAATGTTTCATTGTAGTCAATTCCATGTTCTTGTCCAAAACCTTTTGCTACTAACCTTGCCTTGTGTTTTTCAACATTTCCATCTGCATCAAATTTAGTCTTATAAACCCATTTGACTCCTATACAATCCTTATCTTCAGTTAGAATAGTTAGATCCCATGTTTGATTTCTTTCAATTGCATTCATCTCTTCATCTATTTCTTTTATCCAATGTTCCTTATTAACTGCTTCTTCATAATACATAGGATCATAAGTGAAAAGAGCAAAATTTGAAACCAAATCTAATTTCTCTTCTTCTTGATTATAAATCTCATTCAAAATTTTTATTTTCTTACCTTTCAATCTTGATCTTAAAGTAGCAAGAGTTGGATCTGATTCATCACTTACTTGTGAATTTGGAGTAGAGTGACATGCATGACTAGATGATTCACCTTGTTCAAACCTCCTGGGTGTTATTATTGGAGTGCTTGCTTTTGCTTGTGGAGAGAATTGATCTCTTTGCAAATTTTGTTCTTCAGATTCTTCTTCATTATGTGGAATTGGTGCTTCAATTGTGATGGTGCTACCATCCCATGCTTCTTCTTCCTTAAATTCAACATCTCTTCTAATAATCACTTGCTTTCAAATTGGGTTATACAACTTATAAGCCTTTGATTCTTCACTATAGCAAATAAAAATGCATTTCTCACCTCTATCATCAAGATTTCTTCTCAATTTAGATGGTATAAGAGAATATAAAACACAACCAAAAATTCTTAAATGATGTACACTATATTTCTTACCACTCCACGCTTCTTGTGGAATTCGATCTCTGACACTCTTTGTTGGGCTTTTATTCAGAATATATACTGCACATGCTACTACTTCTACCCAATATTCATTTGACAAGTGTTTGGCCTTCAACATGCTTCTAGCCATCTCCATGATTGTTCTATTCTTTCTTTCTGTTACACCATTCTGTTGTGGTGTGTACCTTGTAGTCAATTGCCTTTTGATGCCATGATATCTGCAAAAATCTTGAAACTCATTAGACATATATTCACCTCCTCTATCTAATTTAAGTACCTTGATATAATGGCCACTTTGCTTTTCAACCATTGCCTTGAATTCTTTAAACTTTTCAAAGGCTTCAAACTTATTTTTGAGAAAATATATCCACGTCTTTCTGCTAAAGTCATCAATGAAGGTTAGGAAATAAGTACTACCTCCAAATGATGTAGTTTGCATTGGTCCACATAAATCACTATGGACTAGCTCCAATATTACCTTAGCTCTATATGAGGCTCCTACTGGAAAGCTCTCTTTATGTTGTTTTTCTAGAATACAACTATCACATGAACTTCCTGGTTGTTCTATTGGTGGTAAACCCTTCACCATATTTTTTTTCTATAACAAATTCAAACCTCCAATATGTAAATGTCCATACCTTAAGTGCCATAGCCATGATTGATCTAGATGCATGGTTTTGAAGTGGGCTTCCTCTTCTCCTTGGATGCACTGAATTCGAATAGGGAACATCCGATTCTTGGTCATCTCCACTTTTCCTATCAACCTGTCACTTGGAAACTTGTCCAGTATTGTGCAAACATTATCTATAAAGGATACTCTGTAACCTTTTTATACTAACTGTCCAACACTCATAAGATTATGCTTTAGTCTAGGTACAAAATAAACATCAGGTATAAACCTTCTTTCACCATTATTTGCCAAAATATATATTATTCCTTTACCCATTACATCCACTGTGATATCATTACCTAATTTCACTTCTGATTTTACAGAATCATCAAGACTAGCAAAAAATTCTTTATTCCTTGTCATATGATTAGTGCATCCACTGTCTAAGAACCAAATATCTCTATCTTTTTCTTGAGTAACATTACAAGTAAAAAATAAGCTTCCCAAATTAGAACTAGATTCACCTGGATTAGAACTAGATTCACCTGTGTAATTAGCATTCTATTTGTCCATATATTCTTGTTTCCTTCTGCAGTCACTTGCATAATGTCCATATTTCTTGCAATAATAACATTGAATAATAAATTTATCAAACCTCTGTGAACTGTGCTGGAAGTGATTGTTGCCACGTCCTTTACTGTTGTAGTTTTGATTATTGTGTTCACCTTGATCTGGATTGTTCCTTCCAGTTCTACCTCTGCCTCTTCCTCTGAATTTTGACCTTCCTCTTCCTCTGCCAAATGATACATGTGACTTGAAAGCATTCTCAAGAGAAGTGTTATTCCTATTCATTCTAGATTCATGAGTTAACAAAGAACCCATTAATTCATCAACAGATAACTATTCCAAATCCTTGGTTTCCTCAATAGCTACAACTATTGCATCAAATTTACTGGGTAAACTCTTGAGTATTTGTTTTATATTCTTTTGATCCGTGATTATTTCTCCATTAGATCTAATTTGATTCACTATATTCAAAACTTGACCCATAAACTTATCTATAGATTTTAATTCTTTCATTTGCAAATTTTCAAAACTTCACCTAACAGATTGCAATTTAACAATTTTTACCTTTGTATTACCTTTATAGGTAGTCTCCAAGATTTTCCATGCCTCTCTGGATCTCGTTGCTGCTGCAACTCTAGAAAAAATTGATTCATCCAATGCCTATTGGATTAGAAATAAGGCTTTCACATCTTTTTTCTTGTTCTCTTTAAGCTCTTATTTTTGTGCTTGAGTTCATGCCAGATGGGCTGCCTCGTCCTGCAGTTACACAAAACCACTTTCTACCAAATCCCAAACTTATTATGAGCAAAACAATGTTTTCATCTTAATTTCCTAGAAATCATAATTCTTACCATTAAAAATAGGAATTTGAGGCTGAGAGATACTGTTGTTCGCTACCATGTCAATTGCTGAAGTGACTAAATTCTTGTTTGCTATTTCTGAACATAGTCACCAACATCAATTAATCTACAGAGGTCGGTCAGGTCAATGGTGTCGACGTCTGTTGGGTCTGTCGAGGTCGTTTAGGTCAATGGTGTCAATGTTTGTTGGGCCTGCTGAGGTCAGTTTGGGTTGTTAGCCGAGGTTAGTTTAGTTGCCGATGTCATTCACTACGATCCCTGTTGGCTGCGACTGCTACGTGCTTCTGCTGATTGTGCACTTCTCCTTACATGACTTCCCTTGGCTTCTTTCGTTACCAGGCTCGCATTGTAAGTGAGAAAAATTGAAGATCAATAAAATTCTTATTTTCAAGAATTGTAGTAGCAATTGGGTTCTTTTCTTATTTTCTTGTTTCAGTTCTTATTTTTTTTGCTCTTTTAGTTTCTACAAATTGCAATATTCTAGCAAAATCACTATCAGTAAAACCAATCAAACTAAATTATTCAAATATTTTTTTTGCTCTTTTAGCTTCTACAAATTGTAATATTCTAGCAAAATCACTATCAGTAAAACCAATCAAACTAAATTATTCAAATAAATATTTTGGCAAAGAATGGTGAAAGAAGGTTTATACTTGATGTTTATTTTGTACATGGACTAAGGCATAATCTTATGAGTGTTGGACAGTTAGTACATAAAGGTTACAGAGTATCCTTTATGGATAATATTTGCACAATACTGGACAAGTTTCCAAGTAACAAGATGATAGGAAAAGTGGTTGGGCCTGCCGAGGTCGGTCTAAATTGTTGGCCGATGTCGGTTTGGTTGCCGATGTCAGTCTCTACGCTCCCTGCTGGCTCTTCCTTCACGCGTTGGACTGCAGCGCTTCACTCCTTCGCTCCCTGCTGGCTTTTTCTTCTGCTGCGCTCCAAACTGCTGGCTTTACTCTTTCTAACATGAGCTCTGATACCAATTTGTAGAAACTAAAAGAGCAGAAAAAACAAGAACTGAAACAAGAAAACAAGAACTAAACCCAATTGCTACTGCAATTTCTTGAAAATAAGATTTTTATTGATCTTCAATTTTCTTTGCTTACAATGCTGCGCCCAAGGCATCTTTAAATAGATTTGAATCCAAAAATAACTGAAAATAAAGTAATTGTTTAACTCATCCTTAACTAATCTTCTAACTGCTTAACTAACTGATTGTTAACTACTTGAACTAACTAATCTCTAACTATCAGTTAACTAACTGATTCCTAACTGGTAGTTAATTGTTTGCATGTGGAGAAATTATCTTGAGTTTCTAACAATCTCGGCCATCGTATAGCCTCTGGCTAATGAATAAACATGAAAAATCTTAAAATGCAAACAATCTCAAGACTTAGGCCCTCCGTTTCATCCAATATGCCAGTAATTTATTGTTGTAAATTATCTTCTTTTACTCTCTTACTGTTTATATGCCCCACACCTTATATTACAATAAAGCTCTGCGAAAAAATGCACCCCAAAATGTGCACTGTGAGCAGAGTTTCTGCTTTCTCTAACCTTCGTATCTCCTCCTCGTTTTTCTATGATGAACATTGCTATTTGTGCCTATTTCATGATCACTATTGTCATCAATCGCAAACATCCTCTCGTCCAACATGACGATACTACACCAGAATCCAACATTGGATTGAAAATGTAAAATATAAATGTCCACTAAATGAAAAATCATGCTTTTTTCAAAAGGCCGAAATTTTCAAAATGTGTTTGAACAGATTCGTGCAGGATCGTGCGACAACTTATCTTTCAGTTACAACATTACTTATATATGCATAGACATAAATTCGTCTTCAATGAAATACTATGGTGGGGGATACAAATGAAGTACAAAAATGGTGCTTTTTCTGTTAATAATTTAAAAAAAATAAAGAATGTGGACCATAAATCAATTATTCTATATGGCACAGAGATTGTACAGTGCCAAAAATTTCAGCAGCAATTGAAAATGCAAATGGCAGAAACATGATATTGCTTGTCTAAATCGGCCATTAAAAGAAAGGGCATCGTTTTTACGGATACTAATGTTTAGTAGAGAAAGAAAGTTTGGGTAATATGTTTTTTTTCTACTTTTAACTATTGAAGGTAAAAAAAACTTCCGAATCACTGGTAAGCCCAATACATCAAAACCAAATAACCTAAACAAACCTGGAAACTTAAGTAAGATTGTCTATAAATTTGCATTCCATTTAATTGAATAATTTTAAATCTTTCTTTTGAACATAATATTGCACATTTAATATCATATATTCAATAAGAGTTTGTGGTTCCAACCACTAACTGACTTTTATCAAAATTTGAATTTTTAGAACAACATCAAAAAGATTATCCTAAAAAAGAGTACATTTGTTTGTGAAAGAATTTTAAGACATACTTCAAACTTTATTTAACATGTGGCAAAAAAAAATTGTTTGCCCATTTTCTAATATAGACTGATCGTGGAGGCCACTTACAATAAACATGCTTGCAGTAGGTATTAATAATTAGAAAATTAAGTTTTTACAGTTCATTTTATATTCTAAAATTTATTTATTTTAAATTTCAAACATACAATATACAAAATTAAATAATAAAAAAATATGATATTTACAGTGTGCCATCTGTGGGGGACAAAGCTACAAGTGTACAATGCATGCCATTAATTTTACATTCGGGCCTTTGCCAAAACCTCTCTTGAAACACCTCCTTCACAATAATCTAACCGCACTGAATGAAGATTGATATGAAGATTTGAATTAATTGTGACTGAGTTGTTTTCAATCTATCACAAAACAATCATTCTTGGTTGTTTGAATTCTTCTGTGCTTGATTTTTCAGTAAGGTGTCAAAATATATAATGTGATTTATACATATTAGAATTTCATCCTGAAAATTAGTAGAGCGAAAAAGAGAGAAAAAACAGAATGAGGAGAGGATTAAAAACCCATTAGGTAATGTGGAGCTGGTTGTTGTAGAGCAATGCGAGCAGAAGCCGAATCAACACCACGAACTCCCACATCAATTCAACTTAAACACTTTCCCTGTGCTCAGTTGCCACCCCATTCAAAGTGAAAAGTTTAGTCAGCCACAAAAATCTGTGGCAAATGAATATACCAGTTCAACATCGGGATCACGTGCTGCAACGGGGGAAAATTTGACGTTGTCTTCCACATGGGCATATAAAGTTAGCTGAACCTCCTCTTCTTTCTCCATTTCCTCCTCCTCGCCCCCTCACCTTTCCAGGAAAGTAAGAAGGAATTTTTAGCAGGAGACCAGATTAGTGCAAGTCCTCCTCTAGCTGAAGAGGATGAATTCTCGCAGCATCAAACCCCTTTGGCCTCAAGATCTTGATATTGGATGGCACAAAGAATGATTAAGGAGTTATGGAATCATATCCTTTACAGCTCTTCGAGGGACCAAAAATCCACTGCAGCCCTTCGGCGGACTAAAAATCCACCATCAGTGCTTCAATCGAATGTTGTCAGAATTTTACAAAACATACGAGGGCACGTAGTGGAGGATTGCACTTCCTTCTCCTCTTCTGCTTCATAGCATTTCTCTGTTCGATGTGACAAAAGATACAACCTCATTACGATAATATATATATTCGAAAAAATAATGGAAGAATTTTTTTAATTTGTGTTTTTCTACCAGAGAAGAATACGTCAGGAATAGGAACTAACATCATGTGTGCATAGATCTCATCAGTCTCCTGATCATCCTAACAACCCTAAAAAGGGCATATTATAATGATGCCAATACAGAAGTTTCAATAAGTCCTAGAAATCAAAGATCATCAACTCAATTATCAAAGCATCTGCACTGAGAACCCGATAGTTTTTTCATATAGAAGTTAGTATGTTTAAACTAGTGATCACATCTAGTTTAACACTACGGACTCTGAAGGACGGATACGAAAGTAAGCTAGACCTTCCTAATGTCCCATCTATCGTAACTACTATAGGAAAATAGATGTATGGAGAGATGATGATAAGGTAATTGACGTCTCGCATGAAGGCCCTTCATTGATTGTCATGTTGCTTGGTGTCATAATAGGTGTTAAACGGTTGGACTGAGATGGTGGACGCCATAAACACTCATGTAGTGTAGGGAACACCCTGCTGCCTCTATTTGGATCTTGAATTTCTGAATTTTCAACACCAAGCTCAATTTGTCTTTTTACATATATATCCATTGCTTAAACAATTGTACTCAATGACTCCTGAGATTGGCGAACTGATATAACTGGTCGAAATACATAAAAATGAAAATGCAAAGAACGACAAATATCGCTCCATTTCTTTTACATTACCTCCACTTTTTAATTTCACGCAAGATCCTTATATTTTTCCTGCATTATAAATAAGGGCACATAAATTTAAGTTTAAACTGGTAACAAATTGGTCATAAAGAAAGTTTCTTCTAAGAAGGTGAGAATGTTTATGGAACCAGGATATGAGGGCCATTTATTTCCTGATGCACATATAACAGTATAGTATGTCCATAACGCAAAAATTCACCTGCAACATATCTGACCCTGTGGATGAGTATGTCATTACGATATTTGAAGAGATGTGTAGGCAGTCACACAAGGGAAATGGACGCAATTCTGACCCGGCAGACCTTATATATAGCAGATGGAAGAGAGCAACCAAATGAGGAAGGTGTTGATGGTGAGGATGAAGACGGTGGGCACCAGTATTATTTCTTCAACTTTTTATTTTATTTTATTGAGCTTGATAGTCATTGTTCATTTCCATTGTGCCCATCTTACTCTCACTCACTGCCAAAATAAATTAGCATCCTTTTGTAATGTTTATATATTTTTTATTTAAACGGTACAAGAATTAATATTTTCAAGATTCATAAATATTAAGTTCCTTAAAAAAATCACAAACCATTAGCTTTCCACTAATTCAAAAATAACAAATTAGTTATTTTAATATTATTTTATTCTAAAATTGTTATTAAAATTCAAGTTTATTAAAAATGTCTTATTTTTATTAATTATACAAGTTTTAATAAAAAAATATGAAACCTCACCAATTACAATATTATAAGTGCAATGATTTTCTTTTTATTTATTACTCTCTCCAATTTTGGCTTAGTTTTATGATTTCCATTTTGATTTTTTCTTCTCTTTCTACTTTCCGCGAGCGATTTATTTTATAATTATGCATTCATATTGTTCTTCGGTTATGTCATGTGCTAATTATTATTTTGTTGTAATTAGAAAAATATTTGAAAAAAAGTCATTATTATAATAATATATATAAAATTAACATTATTATATATTTAGTATTGAATAATGAAAAAGTTGCTATCTATTGACAATTATTATTGACATTTTGAGCTATCTCTTAGACTCATCATCAGAATAATAATAATGTTATTATATTAATATATATTAAGTATTTTATATAAATTTAAAAGATATAATATATATTTATAATAATTTGTTATATAAAATAAAAAATTATAATATATTATATAAATATATGATATAAATATAAGACAATAGAGATCAATGATCATTATGGCACATAAAAATATGTTACAACACTATCATCAATCATTTCTTTGTAGAGGTGCAAGAATAGACAACAAGTGTTTGAGGACGAGAGGCACCAATTGAGTATGATGAATCACCTACAAACATAATCCAAGTTATTTGAATTCCATTAAATTATTCCACTATCATTGAGATAGTCATATTTTTCGAGTGAGGAACAAGTGTTTCCCTTTACAAAATCTCTCTTTACCAAATATGAATGTATGTATCTTTTAATGTAACTCACATCTTTAGGGAAACTTTTAGTAATAAAGTGTGATGAAAGTAGCTCTTTTTTGGAAAAAAAAAATATTTTTTTATTTAAATTTTCTTAATATAGATAAACTTAGTTAATATTTTTGGTATATATTATAAGAAGTCAATGATACAAATTTTAGTAATCTTAAATCTAAAAGATGGATTCTAGGATTAGATGTATTTATGTTTTTTATCCATATAATACAATCAATTATTTTATGAGAACATATTAGATGCAAGTTAGAATTTTAGGTACACCATCAAAAATTCTAAGGGATTATAATAAATATATGTATTGTCTCTAATGTTTCTTTCATATACTATAAATTATGCAAGTATTCAAAAGGAAATTTTGAATAAATAACCATCATTAAAAACACTTATAACATCAAAGTTGACCATCAAATTTATCACCTTATCCCACTACTTAACTCATCTAAAAACACCATATAAGGCCAATAAAATATTACACAACATGATTTTATTTTGGTCTGAATGCCTTTAAACTATGTTTGGTCATACATCAAACATTATAATAAAACTTATTCCACTAAAGATGTATTACATCCTGATTCCTCGCTAAATAAACTCACTTGATTATCTATGTATATTTATAATTGATAATTTAATTTAGTTATTATTAACTAAAATATAAGTTAAATAATGATATGGGATAGTTGAATATTGATTTGATTACATGATTATATTGCTATGAGTTAGTTGTATTGTATATTATTTATATTGTGATCATATTGACTTGTTATTTCAGTAATATTTTATGATATACATGTCATGATGTATGGGATAACTACCTTCTTGTCATGATTGGATATAAGAGAGATTTATCCAGGCTCAGAGCATGAAAAAAGAAAAAAAATTGGAGAGGGTGACATAAATAGAGATGTTGGGAAATGACAGAAGAATGACTGAACCTCTGCACACACCACATTAGATAGTACATGTTATATACACTGTCTGAATTATTATTATTAGTAATTTTATTATGTTAAACATATTTGGGTAATTATTTATGCATGTTAGTAGTGTGTTAGCATAGATTATTGATTATGTGGAATTAATCTTATGTGATTACATTGTGGACTATGTGTTATGTCATGTTACTGTATTAATGATCATTAATATTTGTGAGAATGTAAATTTATGTGAACAAATATTAAGTACTACTATGTGTAAATTAACTATCATACAATATTAGTAATGATGAAAAGATAAGCTACTTATGTTTACGATATTTTAAAAATACCAATTATTGTTAAAAAGTATCTTCAACCTTATATTAGTCATATTATAATTAAAGTGATAATATTAGTTAATTTTGTTAGGTTATTGCAAAGAATTCATAGTCAAAAGTGATAAAGCAAAAATTATAATTAAATGAGATAATAATTATTATTAAGTTATAAAACAAAAATAGGAAAAGCCTTAGAAAAGAAATAAAAAAGTATATTATTTTGTATTATAATTATTAAATATAGTAAATGTATTTTATTACACCTAGAAAAATACATAAATGCAAAAAGTGTGTGTGTATATATATATATATAGAAAAAGAAAAAGAAGAAAAAATGGCACTTTTAAAGAAAAGTGTCGTATTCATACAAGGAGGAAACATA
>JARHVA010002206.1:945000-950000 GCA_037957365.1 Torreya grandis
GAAAATAATAGTCTAATAGGAAGGGACCACCTAGAGATTGTTTTATTTTGGAGGTGACCATTATGCTCTTGAGAACACCTGTGATAATTTGAAGAATAAGGGTTATATTTCTTAGAAAATAAATTTTCATCATCAAATACATGTGGTTGTTGACAAGTGGTATGATGAATTCCAATATTCACTAATAGAACTATCAGGTATTTTATATGAACATCTATTTTATATTTTTATAGAGACAGTGGATATTTAATGGTTTATGGATCCTTAAAGGCTTATTAAGTTATTTATAAGACCTAGAGTAACAATAAATATATTGTCGGTATAATATAGGAATGATTAAAAAGTCAAGGTTGACAAGTATTTAGTTGAAGCAGAGATTAGGTTGCCTGAATTCACAACAATAGTGTATCTATATGTAGTACTATTAGGGTCATACGATGTGATCCTAGTAGTCAATTAGATTATAAATCATAAATCCAAGTTGAAAACTATCTAAAGAGGTTTGAGTGTCGATATGGTTTTGAGAATTAGATAAAAATTCAAAGCTATAAGTGAGATTTGAGGCTTAGGTAGATGTATACAATGCAACTCAAAAAGGCTCAAGAACGAGGGTATAAAGAATTTATCATTAGGATAAATGAATATTAAGAATCTAAGGAACCAACCCTCAAAGATTATCCATTCCTTTGGAATTTTCATGATGTGTTTCCAAAGGAATTACCAAGATTACCTCCTAAATATGAGTTTAATTTCTATATTTATATCATACATGGATCTAAAACATATTATAAGGCAACAAAGAACCATCCCTAAAAAATTATCCATTTCTTAGGAATTTTCATTATGTGTTTTTTGAGGAATTATTAGGATTACCTTATAAATGTAAGTTTGATTTCTCTATTAATATCATACATAGATCAAAACTATAGTCTAAGGCACGATATAAGATCACAACCATTGAATTGGTTGAAATGAAATCTCAACTCTAGAAATTATTGTTAAAGGGGTTGATCAGGTCAAGTGTGTCGTCATGGGGTGCACTAGTTGTCTTTGTCAAGAAGAAGGATGGTACTCTTTGACTTTTAATAGACTATAGAATGTTGAATAAGGTAACTATAAAAAATAGGTATTTGATACCTTATATAGATGATCTTTTTGATTTGATATAAGGGAAAATGTTCTTTTTAAAGATTTATCTTACAGCAAGATACCATCAACTGATGATAAGGGATGAGGATATTCTGAAGATGGCATTTAGAACTCGATATGGGAATTATGAGTTCATGTTGTTACCATTTGGGTTAACAAATGATCCATAAATATTGATGAATCTCATGAATAGTGTTTTCAAAGATTATCTGGATTACTTTGTTTTGGCCTTTTTTGATGACATTATTATACAATCTAAGAATGGATAGGAACATTTTCAACATATGAAACTAGTTCTACAATGGTTGTAGAAGCGCAAACTATATGGTAAGTTATCTAAGTGTGCATTTTCTAAGAAAGAGTGTAATATATGGGACATATTATCTATGCATATGTTATTTTAGTAGATCCAACAAAGAGAAGAGCCATTATGGAGTAATCAACATGAAATAATGTGTATGAGGTAAGGAGTTTTATGGGATTAGTAGGCTATTATAAGAAGTTTGTTTCAAAAAATTTAATGATATCTAATCTAATTACCTCTCTGTAATGAAATAACCAATGTTTTATTTGATCAAATAGGTTTGAATTAGATTTTTAAGAATTGAAAAAGAGGCTTACTTCAGAAATAGTGTTAAAGTTCCTAACCCTAATGGTCAATCTTCAGTGATGAAAGATGTGTTTGGGGATGGACTAGGAGAAGTCCTTATGCAAGATGGTGTAATGCTAGCTTATGAATCAAGAAAGTTGAAACCTTATGAGATGAAATATGCCCCTCATGACCTATAACATGTAGTAATTATACATGTTTTACAAGTTTAGCAACATACTTATTGGGAAAATCATTTGAGATCAAGATGGATAACTTGGGAATCAAGTACATCTTCACATAATTAAATATGAATGCTTGTTAGAGACACTTGATAGAGTTCTTATTTGATTATAATTTCAATATCAACTATACAAAAAGAAAGGAAAACAAAGTAGATGATGGCCTTAGCTGTAGAAGGTACATATCAACCATGGCTACTATTAGGAGTAATTTCAAGGATCAAGTGATCTAATTACTACTAAAAGATGAATTTTATGATCAGGTAAGTAAATCATTATCTAAAAATTCTTAAAATCCTAGGTATAAAGGATTTAGATTAGAGAGTGATATTCTTTTGTGTTATAATAGAAGGATTTATGTGTCATATCAAGATAATATGAAGAACATAGTGCTAAAGAAACTACACAATGCCCCATATTTAGGACATCCACGAGTGACTAAGCTTATGATATAACTTAGTGCACTTTATTTCTAGAAGGAGATCAAAAAATATGTAGTGGACTTTGTGACATATTATATGAAATGTTAGCAAGTGAAAGTTGAACATATACATTCAACTAGATTATTATATATTTATGATATACCAGAATGCAAGTAGTAGGTGATTAGTATGGACTTTGTCGAAGGTTTACCGTTGTCATTAAATAAGCATGATATGATCTTCGTTGTAGTTAATAAACCAACCAAGGTGGCTCATTTTACATTAGGCAATTTTCCATATGATGCACCTACTCTTGCGAAGAAGTTCATAAAAGAAGTGTATCAATTACATGTATTTTCATAGAAGATCATATGAGATCATGATCCATAGATGACTTATATATTTTGGTTAACTTTAAATTCAACTTTAGGTATGTTATTAAACTTTAACATTATATATCATCCAAAGACTAATGGTCAAACTGAGTTTGTTAATCAGATGTTAAAATATTTTCTTTGTATGTATTTTATGGATTAATAATATAGGTGGAAAAATTATTTTCAATTGGTTGAGTTTGCTTATAATAACTCATACCAATCAGCTTTGAAGATGTCACCATCTGAGGCATTATACAGAAGAAGGTGCATGAAAATAATTAGTTAGGACATGTTGGAAGATAAGGCATTCTTTGGACCTAAGATGCTTTCAAAAATTGGAGATTGAGTTAGATTAATCAAGTAGAGATTGGCCAAGGCCAGTGATAGGTAGAAGAGTCATGTTAATATAAAGAGAATAGATAGGCAGTTTTTAATAGGTGATAAAGTATTCTTACAAGTTAAGCCACAGAAGAGATCAGTTAAATTAATGACAGTAATGAAAATTATATCAAGATATGTGGTAACTTTACAGGTATTACAAGTGGTTAATCATGTATTGTAGGGCTTATATTTCCACCATCTCTAGCTGTATTACATCATGTCTTCCATATTTATTATCTTAAAAAGTATATAATTGATTTTTCACATGTACTAGATTAGAATGCATCAGAGGTTATGGATCTAAAGGTGGTCATGGTAGAACCAATAAGAGTAATTAACACACATAAAATTCATTTTCATAAATCATAGTGCAAGATCTTGTGGGACTAATACTCTAAGGATAGTGCTACTTGGAAGGACTATGATGAGTTCTACATGTAATTTAATTACATTATTAATAACTAAGATATGAGGTATATATTGTTATGAGATAGTTGAATATTACTTTTATTAAATAATTGTATTTCTATGAGTTAGTTTTAATCTATATGTTTTACATTGTGGTCATGTTGATTTATTATTTTAACAACATTTTATGATATATATGTCATGATGTATGAACTAACTACTTTCTTGTCATCAATTGGGTACAGAAGATATTCATCTCTCAGAGTATGATGGAGGGAGAGTATCATCAAAAAGAGTGACATAGAAAGTGGTGTTGATTTATAATGGATGAACGACTAGAACCATGCACACACCACATTAGATAGTGCATTATATATGCATTATTTTAATTTTTAGCATTAGTATCTTCTTTATGTCAATTGCATTTATATAATTATTTATGCATGTTAGTTGTGTGTGTCATCTCATTTTATTGATTATGTGGAGTTAATCTCATGTGATTGCATTTTGGTACTATGTGTTATATCATGTTATTATAATCATGATCATTAATGTTTTTGCAAGAATGTAAATTTGTATGAATAAGTATTAGGTACTACTATATGTAGACTACCCATCATGTCTTAGTAATTATGAGAACATAAACTAGTTATCTTTATGATATTTTGGAAATACCAACTATTGTTAAAAAGTATCTTCAACCTTATATTAGTCATATTATATTTAAGATCATAATATTAGTAATTTTTATTGGGTTATTACAAATATTTCATAGTCAATAGTGATAAATAAAAATTAACAATTAAATGAGGTAACTATTATTATTAAGTTATAAAATAAATATAGCAAAATCCTTATAAAAGAAATAAAAAAATTAGATTATATTGTATTATAATTATTAAATATAACAACTATATTTTATTACATCTAGAAAAATAAAGAAATGCCAAAATTGAATTAAAAAAATATAAAATTAGAAAAAGAAAACAAAAAAAGAAGAAAAAATGGGAGCTTTAAAGAAGAGTCACATACTCATAGAAGGAGGAAAAAGAATGGAGAAGAGCATAGAAGTGGGAAAGAGAAGAGAATAAGAGGATAAGATGAGGGAAATAGGAGGATACCATTATAGATTAGAGGAGTTCAAAAACTAGAGAAGAGAAGAAATAGAACAAAGGAAAGGATGGAATAGGTATCTTGCTACATCTGGGAGATAAGGTAGGTGAGTTATTAATTTTTGTTTGTCAAAAAAAAATTATGTGATGCTTCTCAATAAATTAAGAGAGCATAGATATAAATATCTTATTGGAAATCATCAAATAAATTAAATATAAATATTTTCTTTCTGCATCTATTTATTCAATGCAAAACTCATAGAGAAAGAAATGAGTATTTTATCACAACCATGAGTTTTTTCCATGTTCAAAATGTATAC
>JARHVA010002206.1:960000-987500 GCA_037957365.1 Torreya grandis
TACCTTTCAAAAATATGGATTAGTATCATATAATTATGTGATAGCTTCAAATCCAACTATTTCACTCACCATAGAAGTTAATAACTCCGCCCTCATTCTCAATGCATTAGCTACTTGATTCTATTGTTTTTATTTATCCTTCAACACAAAAGCATACCCCTGAAAGAAAAAAACCCACTTTGCATACCTACAATTCAACTTCTTTTGTGTATTCACATACTTCAAAGCCTCATGATCTTTAAATAGGATAAACTCCTTAGGCACCAAGTAATGCCTCCAACGTCTTAATGCTTGTACAATTTCATAAATTTCAACATCATAGGTAGAATACTTTTTCCTTACCTCATTTAATTTATCACTGAGATATGCTATTGACTTTCCTTCTTGACTAAACACAACACCAATCTTCACAAATGAAGCATCACAATCAACCTCAAATACTTTATTAAAATCTAGTGATGCTAAAATTGGTCTTTTTATAATCTTGTTCTTCAAAATTTCAAAGCTTTATGAGCCTATTGTAGTTCATGCAAATTCCTTCCCTCTCATGCAATCTGTTATTGGTGCCACAATACTGCTAAAATTTTTACCATTTTTTTTAAAATGTTGCTAAACCATGGAAACTCCTTACCTCTGTACTGCTTTTTGGAATAGACCACTCATTTCCTTTATCTTTTCTTCATCCATTCTCACGCCATCTATTGAAACTACAAAACCCAAAAATACCAATCTAATTTTCATAAACCTAAGCTTCTTCAAATTTACATACAACTTCTCCGTTATTAACAAATCCAGTATCTTTTTCAAATGTTGTAAGTGTTCTTCTTTAGTCTTACTGAATATAAAAATATCATCAAAATAAATCACCATAAAATTACCAATATATTCTCATAACACTATATTCATCACCCTCATAAATATTCTAGGTGTATTAGATAATCTAAATGGCATCATCATCAACTCATGTAATCCATCCTTAATCTTGAATGTAGTTTTCCACTCATGTCCTTCATGAATTAAAATATGATAATAACCACTCCTTACAAAAATCTTGTTAAAATATTTTACTCCTATAAGCACATCCATCATATCATCTAAATGAGGTATAAAAAACCTATACTTGATTGTGATTTTATTAATTTCTCTGCTATCCACATACATTCTCCACCCTCCATTTTTATTTAGAGTTATCAATGTCAGTGTTTCACATGGACTCATAATTTCCCTTATCACCTTATTCCTTAGTAATTTACTAACATGTTTATTTAATTATCCATGTTTTATTAGACTCATCCTATAAGCTACTTGATTGGGTAGAGCTCATCTTAAAATCAAATTAATGTGACATTGAATATATCTCTTTAGTGGTAAACCATCTGGTAACTCATTAGGCATAACAGATGATAATATTTCAACACTCTTTTTTATTCTTTTGATATTTACACCACTTTTATGTCTTCAATCTTTGCTACTAATATGTAACAACAAACTACCACCTTCATATCTTGGATAAATTCTTTAGTACAGAGCATGCTTTTTGTCTTCTCTTCCTCTTTAAGATGTAACAAAACTACCTTTGTGCCACTTTTTCAAAAAGTGTACATGTTTTTTTCTCCATCATAAATTACTTTCCTATGAAATTCCATAGTCTTCCCAATAACACATGGTATGCATCCAACATAATAACATCACACCATATTTCATCGTTATAACTTTTTCCTATATAAAAATTGATTAAGCACCTTTTATATACTATAACTTCATTCCCTTTATTAAACCATGAAATCCGATAAGTATTAGGATGCTTTTCACATTGAAAATTTAGTTTCTCTATCATTTCTTTAAAAACTATATTTTCATAACTACCACCATCTATAATTACTTTGTATACCTTTCCACCTAAAGTACATCTTGCTCAAAAAATATTTTATCACGGCTATGCATCACCAGCTTCTTTATTCTGCACTTGTTCATTCCTTGAAGCAATCATGGTTCTTCTCATCATAATATTCTCTCCAACATTTGTAGGTGCAACTTTAGTATTTTGCTCTTCTATCTCAACCTCAACTAAATTCACTCTTGGGCAATCTTCTTACCTCCTTTCTTGATCTTGATATTATGGAAACTCAAATTCTCTATGCCCTTATTCTCTACATTTATAAAATAATAAAATTACCAGATAATCTTCCCTTCTTCTCCACTCATCCAACAATCAAACCTAGCTCTAATACCAAATAATGAACTTAAAAACTATCAAGACAATAAAAATACCAATAGGCCAAGATATGAAATAATAACTCATAATTGATTCATATTGAATGAATTCAAATAATTAAAATCCCAAACCATGCTTAAATAATCCTCAACTTAGAATTTAGAGTTGATATGCAAAAATTTATTAAAAAAAAAAATCTTATAAAAATGTCTATTTTTAGTAGTTTCTATTTATAATAAGTTTCACATGAAAATGCATGTAGCTCTAAAAATATTTTGAAATAATTTAAATTCTAAAATTACCATATGGTATGAAATTCAACTGAAGTTAATGTACAGTCCTAAAAATATACAATTTCTAAAAATTAAAAAAACACCAAAAAATAATTAAATTTTAATTGTAAGCCTTTAGATGATGATGTATGGCCTCTAAAAAATATTGTAAACAATGCTAAGTAGATATAACTACTTAAGGAACCAACAAATTTTTTGAGAGAGTCATTTTAGTGTGTGGAAGAGCTCTAACAGAGCTACAAGTCAAAATTTATGGATTTCAGAAGGTTGGCCTAATTTTTTTACATCATATAGTTGGAAGGTCTTTACGCTATGGAGTTGCTACTCCATGGCTCATTATATCTCTATTTGGTAACAAAGTCATCTATTTAAAATATACATAGAGAGAGAGCCAAAATGTTGCAGCACTAATTTGTTTCGAGCATGAATCACATCCTGATTATGACTATTCTTGTTTCCACCTTCCATTTTTAGATGACTCCTTCAATTTTATATCATTTGGAGATATTCCTTGAATTTTACATCATGTTTTTATTTTCAAATTTCTACAAATTCCATTTTTTTAATGAAAAAAGTGCTTAACTGATCATTTTTTATACAATAAAGTAATTTCATGGAATCTTACCAGTTAGAATACATACAAATAAAAAGTAAACACAATGCATGCAGGGAAAAAAATAAAAACACAAGTTTGATTCCCCTATTATGAAATAATTAATGTTTTTGTCCTCAGTTACACATATAGTGTTACCAAATTTTATTAAAAAACCACCAAAGTTTCATTGCTCATAAGATTTTCATCATCTAGATTGATACAATGAATGACTTTTTATTTATCTCTATTAGAACTCTCTAGACATAGGAGAAAAATGAGAAGATGATCAAATCATCATAAATACATTAAATAATAATGTGTGTGTTTAGATGAGATAGGGGAAAGGTCCCATTAGTGGTGTATATTCCAATTGTGGATCAGTGTTTTTCTACAAGCATACTCCATTAATGGAACATATTGTTGTGTATAAAAACTAAAGTGTACCAAAAATTGAGCATGTAGTATCTAATACTTCAATATTTACTCTATAAATTCAAAAATAACCAACCACACCTTGACAAGTAAGTCTCAAGTATTGACACTCTAATGCACATTTGTTAGTATTCCAAAGGTTAAGTTTTGGTCATAGGTTTAAAAAATGCATTTTGTGACCTCTCATGATAAAATCAATTATATCATAAATTATATAATGAGTTAGACCTTGAAACCTTAGTTATAGGTAGCTAAGATGACATATTAAAATGGATTAAAATTTTTCAAGTCTATTATGATTTTATGGCACATTACTTCACTATCAAATGTTAGGGTGAACCACTATTGGGACCTTTCCTCTAGATTGAGATATTTTTTATGGTAGGATATTTGTTTAGATCACCAAACTGTCAAGGACTGATAGTCATTCAATGTGATAGGTGAGATTTTTCTTGATATTAGGTAGGCTAAATTATAGTTGGACTACAAATAAACTATCATGATTTATAACACTTTCCTTTAATCTTGACTAACAACAACATTTATTACTCATATACATTCAAACATTTAATGAGGTAGGTGAGATTATTATTTTTATTAGGTTTCCTAAATCACAGCTAGACTGGCAATGAAAAATCATGATTTCCAACACTCTCCTTTAATATAGACTACCAACAACATTTATTACTCTATCCAATATTGAATATGTTCAAAAAAAATTATTTGATAATGGTTTTGTAAAAATATCAAAAACTTTTTTTTTAGAGTTGTAAAATTCAAGAAAGATTTATCTATTGTTGACTAGCTATCGAATGAAGTGATATCTCGTATCTATAAAATTATTTATTTTGTGAAATACATGATTATTAGATAGTGAAATCACTAAATTTTTATCATAATAAATCTTTGTTTTCTTTTCATAATTATGATCTAACTTAGATAGAACTCTTCTCATCTAAACTATATAACATGTTGTTCATATGGCTGCTATAAATTCTAATTCTACGGATGACAGGGTGATAATAGGTTTCGTCTTAGATGGCAGTAAAAATTCACCTAATACAAAATGAAACATGTAACCATACATGATTTCCTTTTCATCAATACTCTCAGTGAAATTATTATTTGTGTAACCATTTAGTTTGAAATCTTTTGAGGGTGCATATACAATGTCAAGTTTTTTTTACCAATAATGTACCTCCATATATTTTTTATCCATATTTTGAATTAGATTATTCTTGTCTTTCCATAAAAATTTAAATAAGACTAACTCTATACATAATATCAATCCTTATGGACATTAAATTTATTAGACTAGCAATAAGTCTTTTATATAAGGTTCAATCAACATTGGATTCTTTATCATCTTTGAATAATTTTAATCATATGGTAATTATTGTTGGAATTTAATTGACATTCACCACTTTGAATAAGTTTAATAACTTCTATACCAAGTAATAAATTCATCAACTAAAAATATGTCATTTAAACTTATTTTTTCATCATTGTCTTAAATGAATTAGTTGATAGATTACTATCGAATATCAAATCATCCACATATAAGCATTGAATAATAATTGGATGTTGGTCATTCATTTTTGATATACAAGGTTGGTTAACTATTGTATTTACCAAACCCATTATTCAAAAAAACACAAGTCCATTATTTTATACCAATCTCTCAAAGCTTGTTTAAGTCCGTATAAGGATTGTTTTCAATCTATAGACCTTGTGTTCTTATCCTACAACTTCATATCCATGTGGATGTTAAATATACATTTATTATTTTAGTATGCCATTTATAAATGTTTATTTCAAATCCATTTGATAAAACTTATATTTTTTGTCATTAATAATAAATAACACCATTCTAACAATGTCTAATCTAGTCACTAATGTAAAAGTCTTATTGTAATTAATTATGAGATCCTAACAAAATCCCTTTGTAGTTAATATAATTTTTTTGTTATTTAATATTTCCATCACCATTTAATTTGGTTTTCTAGACTCATTTTAATCACAATACATCCTTTCCTTCAAGAAGATTAAAAATATCCCATGTTTGATTATTTTGAATAGAATCGATTTCTTTATCTATGGCACCTATCTAATTTTCATATTTAATCACATCTTCATAGTGTATTGGACAAGGTTGAGATATAAATTCAAAATAAAAATAATCTCCTTCAAACTTCTTGTCTTCCTTGATGTGTCTCTAAATCAAGACCTTAGTGATACTAGAGTTGGATCTGATGAATCATCACTACGAGTGCTAGTTGGAATAGATAGACTTGGCACTATAAGCACATTAGAAAATGTTTTTGGAATGAACATTATATTAGATGTCACTAGTGCATTCACTTGTGGTACATTTTGTGCTTCATATTATTCTAACTCATTTTCATAGGTTAACCCTAAAATTACTATAGTTATCTTATCAATGCTTACATCCCATGCTTGTTATTCCATGAGTTTCACATCTCTATTGATTTTGGTTTTCTTTGTGATGAGACTATACAATTTGTAAGCTTTGGACTACTCACTATAGCCCACAAAACTACACTTCTCTCTATTGTCTAATTTATTTCTCAAATTTCTAGGGACAAGAGAATATGTTACATAACCAAAAATTAGTAAATGAGAAACCCCACATTTTTTGCACTCCAAGTTTCTTGAGGAACTTTATTCTACACAATCTTCACTATGTATCTATTTAAGATATAAACTATGCATTCTACACCTTTAGTCCACTATTTATTTGGTAAATGTTTAGCCTTCAACATGATTTGGGACATGTCCATGATTGGTCTATTTTTATTTAGACTACAAAATTCTACTAAGTTATACATCTAGTCATAAAATGCTTCTTTATTCTGTTATCTTTTTGTAAATTTATAAATTCAATAGATATATGTTTTCTTCTTTAGTAAGATCTCAATGCTTTATTTTTCAACTTGGGCCTTAAACACTTTGAATACGTATAAATTGTGGTTTAATAAATAAACCCATGTTTTTCTATTTAAGTTGTCAAGGAAATTAGAAAATATAGACTTTCACCAATTCAACAATTTTGCATTGGTCTACATAGATATGTGTGGACAATATCAAGTCAAGCTCTTGCTTTGTATGATTTTACTAAAAGAAAAGATTCTCTATATTGTTTCCCTGATATAAAACTCTCACATGTTGTATTTGGCTAATCAGTCCATGGGAATCCATTCACCATGTTATTATTATGTTATAGTTTCAAACCATTAAAGTTTAAAGTTTCCTAATCTTAAATGCCATAAGGTGACTATTTTTTGTATGAAGCCTTAATGGTTGATCCAACAAGTGCTTGAACATATGAAAGGCTCAAATGTGGAAATTTAACTTTGAATCCTTAAAGGAAACATAATGTTTCATGTCATTCTAAATTTTGCAATCAGTGTATTACTTGGATTCTTGTCCAATATGACATATTCATCATGCTTAAAATATACTCTATATCCCATCTGCACTAACTAACCTATACTCGTCAAATTGTGTTAAAACCTAAGAAAATATATACATCAATAATATAATTATTCTCTTCTTGTTTTTTTCTTATGTTAATTATTCCTTTACACATAACAAAAACTCTATTGTCATTACCTGGTTTCACATCTTACTTTATAGATTCATCCATGGTTGCAAATAGTTATTTATTTCCACTCATATGGTTACTACATTCACTATCCAAGAACCATACATCCTTGACCCTTTCTTATGCCACATTACAAGTGATTAAAATTGAATCAAGACTACTATAATTAGTCTTTTTGATTCAAAAAATTTATCTTTTTTGTTTAACATTAAATCATACACTCATTTTCATAATGACCAAATAGTTTACTATAACGACACTGAATATTATATTTATCATGCATTAATCCATGAGAGTGATTATGTAATTGGTTGTTTTATTTTCCTCTTATAATTTTGGAGAAGGAACACATACCTAGTCTTATGACATCATGAAATGCAGTTTATCTTCCTCATCTAGGTGTATTTCTACCTCTTCCTAAGCTATAACTATACCTTCCTATCATTCTACTAAGTGAAACTTGAGAACTAAATGAATTTTGTAGATATTATCCACCTAATTTTTTTAATCTCTACTCATGGGATAAAATAGATCCCATCAATTCATCAAATGGTAGTTATCTAAAATATTTTAACTCTTTCATGGCCACAACTATGGAGTGAAAATTCACAAGTAGACTCCTAAGTATTTTTTAAAAAACTATGTGATCTCCAATGATCGCACCATGAGAATTTATTTAGTTTACAATACCCACTACATCAGTAAAAAATAAATTTATATTGTCCAACTCCTTTATATTCATGTTTTCAAAATCTCTTCTTAGCATTTATAACTTTGCAATATTGACCTACTTGTTGCCTTGATAGGTTCTCTGTAAACTCTCCCATGCTTTCTTTGACCTTGTTTTTTATGCAATGCATAGAGAGATGGACTCATCTATATCTTTATGAATGAAAAAGAGGGCATTTACATATTGATTCTTTTTTTATTTTAAAATATCCTTACTATCTTATGATAAGGCTAATATAACTTAATGATTGGTTGGTTTAGGGAACCCATTATCGACTAGATCTCATATGGCTTATGAGCATAATAATATCTTTAGATTTATACTCTAAACATCATAATTTTATCCATTTAATATTGAAATCTATGTCTATTTAAGACTAATAATTATATAATCATCATGGTAAAATCTAACATGAAAAACTAGGGCACAAAAACAACTATCTAAAATAGTGTGTGAGACGCAAACATAAAAATGAGGGTGAAAATGGGGAGGGAAAAATCTTAGTTGTGAAACATGAACCTATAACACACATGTAAAACACCTTCCCTCCTATCCAAACACCCTTGAATGGTCACCATCATAATCCCCACTACTATCCACCACTACCTTTTCTATAGGAGACTTAAAATTGAAATAAGCCCCACCACCATCTACTGCTACTTTCTCTACATGAGAGAAAAATAAAATGTGATATGAGTATCAACACCATACTCATTTTGTAGGAAGCAATATGCAAATTGGGTCTGCAATCCACTCAATATCCCTACATTGATGTATTACATTTAGTTAGATTTGTTGTATTATTATATAAGTGTGTCGAAAGCCTGTTTGTGTAAGATCTCAAGTATTAAAAAGATAAAATAATGAAGGATGAGCGGGTGACTAAATTTTTCAACTCGACAGACAAAGCTAAGGAGGTCACTAAAAGCTTTCATAGAATGGAATTCTTGGAGGTCTGCATAGAGGTATGTAGATAAGTATTGTTATACATTACCCTAGACTCAAAGTTCAATCTCATAAGGTCCCACCACTTTATGTTGTTAAATCATTTTAAATAAATTTTTACTGTTAGTCTCCCTTTCTACTTAAATTACTCCATGGAGGACTCTATGAGAGACTTTAAGGCCAATAAGAAGATGGTAATTGCCCATCAATCCTTGATATTCATGTTATTTAAGTTTTCACCCCTAGTGAGGAGCACTGAGTTATGTCTAATTTCTTGGGAAGTGGACCTCATGAAAAAAAAGAGCAAAAAGTTCTAATGTGAAGAATTTTAATGAAATAATTAACATATCTAGGGTGGCTCAATGTATAAAGAAACTTATCTTGGAACCTAAAAATTTAGAGGTATTAAAATAGGAATTAATTTTCCAATAAGAAAAGGGACCCTCTAATTATCTTTGTGGACCTAGGTACCCCTAAGGCTCTTAGTCAGGGTATCATGGGCTTGCATGTAGAGCCTTGCCTTGATAATCTTTAGTAGGAAGATAGTTCCTCTTACATGAGAATTTGTGATATTGAATCATTCTTGAAAAGCAAAATAAATGAGATGAGAAAAATTTGGTTGGAGATAAAGGAAATCCCAAGGAGCCCTATTCTCTAATCCTTATTATAAGGGAGTGCATGGAGGATCTAAAAATTATGGTAACCTTCTATGAGGAAGGAAGGAGGACACTGGGGAACTCAAACTTAGGCTCCATATGATGATGTGTTGGATACCTTTTCATATTTATTTAGAACCCCAAATAAAACTATGTCTCTCTCGACTATGAAAGGAATGAAACTTGACCCCAATGAAGGCCCTAGGTCCAAAACCCAAGGAAAATATGCTAAAGACTCTTTAAAAGTCCTAGTAGGTTTTTATGACTTAATTATCATGGTTTTATATTTTTGTTCATTCTAGATGGTTGTAATTTCCACATTATACTCATTGATATGTTTGGTCTTTTTTTTGTTGGGTTGGCTACCCATATATCTTTCATTGGAAATAATCATGGAGACTCAAGCCTCTGGTTGTGCCTAGGCTAGTTCCCACAGCAACTGAACATGGGGTTTATCTAATTATATACTATACATATGGATTCACTTAGTGATTTAAAATCCAATGCATATTTCATTAAGTTGTTTTCAATATTCTATTTTATAAGGAGATAAGGTTTTGGTGTGGGTTTAAGATAATATTATTATTTTTTAATTTAATGTAGATTTTGTAGCTAATTTTATTTTATTTCTATTCAAGGTCTATGTCATATTTTTAGGCATCTTTAGCTACTATTTTTTTTTTTGGAATGTATTATATTCTCTATAACTAGAGCAAATCATTGGGCTATAGGTTCATGTTTCATCAAGTAAGTATAAAAATTGTTTCCCTCATTACATCCTTTACTAAAATAAGTTTTAATTATCTTTTATACATTTTCCAATTTTCCCTTTTTAGATCTTTCAATTTCTATACCATTTCATCCATTTTGTGAAGACAATCATTTTGAATTGATACAACTAATCCTTTGTGAAGAGTAAATGTCATTTCAGTTGCAGATTCATAAGATCATTAAAAACATGATGAAGCATTAGGTAATACAAATAGCTCCCCATTCTAACTCTCCAATTAATTTTTATAGTCATTAAGCTAATTATTTTTGTAAAATTGGATTTGTAACATAATCCATTAAATAGGTTATGTATTTTATAATACAATATTTATTTATTTACACTTATTGATAGAATAGTATCGAAATAGACATCATACAATAGAGGCTCAAATTGTTAATTCAGAAAAGTAATAAAAAATAGAGATCCTTATTTTGATAAGTAAGACTAAATTGAGGCTCTTCACACACATTACCAAAAACTCCATATATGTTTATTTTAAGTTTAATATTTTAATTTTTTAATCTAACTTTTTATGAGAACAATTGAATTGCAAAAAAAAAAAACTAAATAAAAAATAAAAGCTTTAATTTTGAAAAAACAAAGAGTTTAAAGAGATGGAATCTCTAATTTTTTTTAGTATTATATATGTCTCAAAACCCACATAATTCCTACATAGACACATAACTAAAAACTCATTTTATGTAGATTTCAATATTTTTTCGATATATTTAGTAAAATAGTTGAACTAGAAATAAAATGAATGTTTTTTAATAAGATTAAAATTATAAATAAACAAAGAGATTAATGAGATGGAATCTCCAAATTGTCATCATTAGTAATCGAAAAAATATTCACCTCTTCATGTTCAATTTTTAAGGAAATAAGCATTAAAAATTAAGTGCAACATAGAATTTAGCACAATGCAAGGTTCCAATTAATAAGTTCAGTGTTTCAATTTTTTTCCAACAACATATTATAATTTTTAATCACTAATAAATATTTTTTTCTAATCTAACTAGAAACAACCAAAAAAAGATGTGAGATGTCATTATATGTCATTTTTAATATTTTGTTGAATCACGAAATAATTATATGTTTTTTGAAAGATCCAATGGAATAGCTAGACAAATTACAATTGCATAGTTATTTTTGGAAAGATTAGATAATATAATTATCACTATCAATAAAGATTCACCAATATATTATACAATTTTTTAGTGTTTTAGTTTTAAAATTATCTTTGATAGTGATCCAAGAAGGGTGAGGATATCTCCAATAAGATTATTAAATACCTACGCACAAGTTTGATGTCTCTATTTTTTTTGTTATCTCATTTGTCCTTGAGAGATTTTTAAAAAACTTACAAAGCATGGTCTCCAATATTGAACCAATGTAAATGGGCACTAATTTTTACCTGTCTAGTTGCATGGTTATCTATAAATTTGATATTTTACTTGAGAGAGCCCACCATGGCCTATAACTTAGAATTAAAAAGGTTCTACTTAAGAATGGAGCAAAACCTTCTATATTATTGAATGAAAACACCATAGGTCCACTTCTTAATCCATTAAATCTAATTTCCATAGTGCGTAAGGAAAGAGGTGATGTGGTTGATCACATTATTACATGACACAAGAAAAATAACATCATATGTAAAATGTGTATCCAAATTAACCATTTTTAAAATTATTCAAGATAGTGCCATCATAGTTAAAAAGGGATGTGTTGTGAAATAATTGATTGCAGGGGACTTGATTATGTTTTTTTCTGCACACAAATCTATAGGTGATGTAACTATGATCATAGAATATTTTTTTAGATGGACCATGATAGCTTTCCCATTAAAAATGTAAAGAGAGAACATGTGTTTCTTATAAAGTATTACACAGTCCTTTGAGGACTCATTAGTTTTAACTCAAAATTTAAACTAGGTGAACCATGAGTTTTTAGTTAGTGAACTATGATGAAAAAATGGGTCTAAAAATTCCCCTTGATGTTTAAAATAGTACCAAACCTCACATTTCCATACACAAAACCTCATCATAATGGTGTAATATTTATCTTCACGACTCTCTATCATGTTATAGTTATCAGAAATAATCCATGTTAAAAATTATAGATTGCTAATGAGCCATTTCCATGACATCATTATATCAGGGACACCATTAATGGTGTAAATATTGAGAGCCCCTTTAAAATAATGACCATCAATATCAAGTAATCATTAAATAACTTGATTTGATGAATATTCTCCTAAGGAAATAACTATAGAGGTAATTTCTTGTGAAACCAAAATACTATCACTACCATTTCCATCTTGAAAGTCAAATGTAAAATAATATAATATAAAATGTAATAAGAATGATTTAAATATATCTTAAAGGTATGCCCCTTATAAGTTATTGGAATGTAGTAGGCTATTGCATTAAATTAGGAAGCCACATAGATAACATTATCCTCATTTCCTTTTTGTGTAAGTGCCATAAACTCATATAAGTTTTTAGCTCAATAGGGTCTTGAAGAATGAATGAAAAGATATGGGAAGGTAAAATCCTTTGATTTCACATGGATAACTACAACCTTATTATGATATAATTACTAGCTCACTAGTTAGCCAAAACCACAAATTTATAAAACATGGGTCCTAAGTCTTTAGATGTGTAGAATTATCACTCTTGATGAATTAATTATAGTGACTTGGTTCCTATAAATAGCATGCATTCACCTTGGTGGAGCCATATTTTTCATCCCACATTTTCTTCTCCCTGATAAGCAATCTTATTTCCAGGACTCTCCCATTTTATTTACACCCTTTCCTTTGAATCTCTTCCAGTCATTTTAGTATTTCCTGGCACAAAGAGATCACATACATTTCTAATATCCATTAAAATAAACTTTACTTTAGATAAATAGTATTAATTTGACATATGTGATTTAGGTTACATATAAAATATTCATTGCATCAACATTTTTTAAAAAAAATATGTATTTTTGAGGATTTATTTCATTATTATTAATTTTTGAAATTTTATCTACCTATTTTGACACACTATTGTGTTTTGACCCAACAACATTAGGGATCTTGGTTTTAATATTTTAAGTCCAAAGTAATTGAACCATTTTTTTGGTCAACCTGTAACTACTTGAATAACACCCACATCTTTTATTTTTAAGATAATATTTTCAAAATTACACTATATTTCATTGAATATTATTGGTTACATTTAGCATTATTCAAAAATTCCTATCCTTATTTTATCTTGTCCCTTTTCTACCTATTCTAGACATTACCTTTTGGCTATTCAGACATGACCTAGCACCTTACTTATCCCATAGTTATTTGATGCCATACGAGAATAATATTTATTGAGATAGTCCCTCTCAGTATATGGCATATATTATAATGAACACTTAACTTTGTATAATAGCATTTCATTAATCACATAGTCCTGCATAATTATGTTTATCATAAAAATATCTTGGTGATGAAGTGATTTTAAGTTACATTCATTCAATGTAAAGTTAAGTTAAAGTACATTACTAATTTTTTATTGTCTTGATTATTTAGATTTATTTTTTTCAATTCAATCATTTCATTATTTTTATTATATGTTCTTCATGAAGTTTTATTTAATGTTTCACCATGTGAAGAGTGATTAGTTTCATGGGGACTAATGCATACACCTTAAAACTTCATTCTAAAATTATTATTTTTCAAAAACTTGTTGAAAAATTAATCTCCCATATTAATGATTGCAACAACGTTCTAATTTTGAGTAAACTTGGTGAGATATGTGGCTTGGGTTCTTAGTTACCACCTTCACCCCTCCTAAAATGTCTACTAAAATTCATATACTTTTTCTAAGTCTTAATCAAAATGAATTACCAAATTTAACTATATTATTCTTTATAATTCCTATAAATTTAAAACTAATCTAAAAACTAAACATAAATTATAAGAATATAATTTTCATAATTCCTTCCTCTAACCCCTTTTATATATCATACGTAAACTTAAACATTATTGTTTATTTTGTAGATATATTAAAAGTTATAGTTTTCTTAATTTTTTCCTCTAACCCCATTCCAAATTTTCAATCTTTTTTTATTAACACCATTAGTGTGGATGATATTAATATAAGTTCACCCTATTTTTATCAATGCCATCAATTATTTTGACCATGTATTATATTATTCAACATCTTTAACTTAGGTGATTATGTTCAATAAAATTGACTTTTGATTTTAGCGATCCAATATAACTCTAATTATTTGTATTTTTTTGACTAACATCAGTAATCCTCTTCTTGTGTTTATAAATTCTATTAAGGAAGAAAAAGAGGAATACATGAAAGGAATTATTACAAAGGAATAAATGTTTCAACAAAGGACTTAAATATTCAAGAACAAGAGCTATGTTAGAAATGCATGCCAAGTTTTTTGAGTCCTAAAATGTGTAAAAATTAAGGTTTATTCTATCCATCTTAACTCTACCTACAACTGTCTATCATAAATATCTCACATATAAGAGGGAGATTATTATAAACACATGTCAACATAAGATATGTACATAAAAGTAGTCAATCAAACATTTAAGTGAGTCCTTATTTTCATATCAGTCATAGGAGAAGTACTTCCATAGGTTTTATGCATTCAAAGAGCAACCCATGAGTCATATTTTCTAATTTAAAATCTAGGTATTGTATGCCTTTGCTTACCACACATTGTACCATTATGCGCACATAGAATAACATGTAAGATATAACTACATCAATCTTAGGCCCTATTTAGAGTATTGTCTATGTAGGTTACACCCATTGATAAATGCGTCTCTGGGGTCATATCAATAGTATGAGACCACTAACCCATTTTTATCATATCCATTCCATGGGTGAAGAGTGAAGATTTTATAAATTTTAGAGGATAAAAATCATGTGGAAAATATATGAAGACACTAGAATAAAGGTGAAAAAAGACTCAGAAGGCTCCAATTGCTTGTATCTAAATCCAATCATGATATTATACAACACACTTATGGTGGGATTAGACATATAACTCAATGCAATTGTCTAGATTTGATGTAAGCATCTGATATAATAGAAAGGATATTTATATTTTATAAAACCCATTTTAGGATCATCTTTTGGTTCACTTCTAGTGTGTTCCTGCTTAGAATTGCATTTGCATAGTAAACTAGCTAAGTATAATTTTTTCATTTCATTGTAATATATATCAATAGATATACTTTACTATTTTTATCAATATCAGTTGTATAAATTTAAAATATCATTTATCTAAGTTTTATATTAATTGGCCTACTTATTAAGTTAGTTCACCATCATTGTCTAAAATTTAATCTAATCCCCTTAACCTTAGATAACCTTCATCATTTGAATTTAGGGTGAAATAATATTCTAGATATGGAAAAAATTACTAATGATTGGAAGCCTACTAATACTAAGGTATAATATTGCAACAATACACTTAGTGGAAATTAGAACTAAATTGAATGGTTGTACAATTATATTTAAGTTTATTCACCATAAAGTAATATCAATTTGTAATGAAAATGTATTAATGCAATGTGAAAGTTAGGTAAATCATCACAAATTATAAATAATTATAAAAAACACTTATGGTGTCTCTAATATTTCATCCTCCTATAATTAAATATAGATGTATTTTAAATGCAATGTTGAATAAATAGTCATCATCAAGAAACTTCAAAACAAACAAGGTCGACCCTATAGTACATTTTGTATCAGTCACAAAAACACTATTAGTTAATAAAATTCAAAACTCATTTTTTAATTACGATTAATCAATTTGATAGAGGGATTTTGATTTATAGTTTTACCTTCATGAATATGGTGTTTACAGAGGCAAGGTATACTCTTGAACATACTCCCACCCATGTGCTTGATACCAACATAACATGTTTTTTTGGAAATAGTGCCATTTTATACATTTAACATTAAGGGACTAACTACTTTTATTTTAGATTTTATAAACTTTTGGTGGAAAATTTTATAGTAGATGATATCATGGTAATTTTATTTCTAGGGTATTTATTTTGGAGTCCTAAAAAATTTATGTCTTGGAGGCATAACAAATGTTTTTTTTCTAGAAAAATTAGGGAAAAAATCATTAATCCCTAATTTTACATCATCTTGGCATGACCCATGGTGAAACTGATATTTTTTTTCACTTCAAAAATATTATATTTGACTTCTTTCATGCCACCCACTAGTTTCTTATGCATACCATCCCTCCAAGTAAGAATTATTCTTAGAATTATGTCTTTCTCTATTTGCTTTTGTCAAATATAATTTTTGTTTGAATTAAAATTAATTATAATTTAATAAATTATCATAATTATAAATGAAAATAATTTATAGTGGATATCCCCACTAAAAGTCTTCATGAAAATCTACAATAAAACCCTCAAGGAAACCATGAAACAAACCCTCTATTACAAAAAATTTATTGTATAAAACACTCCTTTAGTGTGTGAAGAAAGTGAGTAAAACAAGCTATTGATTGACCATATAATTATACTACTTAGAACACAAAGCTACCTTCTCTAATTTCTAATAATTCACATAAACATTAACTAAAATTATCCAAAATATTGGTAACCTAGGTAATCAAATTGGCATCCATTAGATAGGAGGGAACATAAGAGATAGAAACTGTAGGATTTTTGTCATGTGGTCATGTAAAGGAGATAAATATTACAAGGGTATGTTATTTAAAAATTTCACCCACCCTATTACATGAAAATGGGTTGACGTTAAGAAAACAAAATTTTAAATAAAGTGATCGACATATAATTAAATTTTTGATATTTTTTGAAATTATTGGTGGAAGGTTTTTAATAAACCACATAACAATGATCTCAACATTCCACAATACTTTCTATGTAAATTATATGCCAATTTTATGTTAGGGAGGCAGGTAAACTACTTTGATATGATAAAATTTTACTGTGTGGATCATACTATGCAAAAACATAGAGTAGGGGCATTAAAGTTTTTACAGGGTCCATTTATTGCTTCCCTTACGATTGATCGTCCTCCTTCCATCTATATCCTTAAATTAATTTTGACATTACAGAGAAATCATTATTATCCAACAAATCTCTTGCACAGATTTTGATACACCAGTGATGACACATGGCCTCTTTATTAGGAGGTAGAGGTGGTGTGGAAACCTTCTATTCCACACCTAGTGTTGGGTATTCCCTCTTTTCCTAGCATCAGGAATGCATTCCTCATTAGTGTAACACATACCATAATACATGTTTGGGTCATGGTTCTCAATTTGGTGATCCATAAGATAGTATTGATCTTGATGAGTTGATTTCATCTACCCATCTAGAAGATCAACACTAGGGGGTGCTAAGGCCCTAGATTTATTAAACTTAGGTAAATTTAAACTTTAATTTAATATGTTTACCCTAGTTTATATATAAGTGATCTAAATAGGCTAAAATAATCATAATTTGAATTTCACAAGATAATATATCAACCATATAAATCTAAATTACTAAAGATAAATTGATTGCAATCACTATTAAATATAGAAATGATCACGTGAATATGGGAAAAAATGCACTTAGATGATTTTATAATATATATAACTTACTCTTTGTTTTACAATATTCAAAATGACTTAGTAAAAATTGTGAAATTACTTATATAAGGAAACATAACCTCAAAATATGTGATGGAATTGTCAAAAAAGCACAGAACCCTATGGTGATCAATACAATTATTTATCTACAATTATTCTTCAAGTTTGTTTTCCTTGTCTATGCAAGATCATATCATTATGCCAAACATTATAGACTATTTTTGTGTATTGAATAGCCCTTTGTCATGTGTGTGTGTTTGTGTGTGTGTGTGTGTGTGTTTATATATATATATATATATATATATAAAATGATTTTTCTCTCTTTTTATTGAAACTCTAACTTCACTTTTAACTCAAGCTTTATCTTTAAAAGAGGGTTTATAAATATGGGTTGAATAGCCCCAACCATTCCCTACTGAGTGATTACATGTTTCCTATGTTACAATACACATAGCTATCCAACCTCTGTGTGTGTGTGTGTGTGTGTGTGTGTGTGTGTGTGTGAAATCATGATACCCATGAATGTAATGTAACGCTTTGGATTTTGACAATTGAAAAAACACAACTTTGAGCTTCCATTCATATTTAGACTTGGCTTTAGTGTTCCTCTTTTAAAGGTTTTTAATATTTATATCATTTTGTGGTAATGACTAATAAAGCTTAAAAGTGGTCCTTAATGTAATTACCAAGTGAGTAAGACCTTATGATTGATTTATATTTGTATATCACTCTTTGGTATTTCCCCCATAACCGACATTTTAAATGTGTATGCTAACCCAAGTTCTTGAAATATTCTGACTGAGGTGGATAACTATGACAACCAAAAGTATTTGAATATTACTAGCAGTGTCCAAATATTTAAAATTAGTTATCTAGAATATGGTGATAATTAGGACTAGACTGTTAACTAGTAAATTTGGGAGATTCTTAATATTATAACTAGTAAATTTGGTTGGCCAAAAAAAATGTAAATAAATAGATAATGGACACTGTGAAAAACATTCAAATGTGTACACACATGTCCAACTATGTCAATATATGTCAAAATTTGTTATTTCTGAGTGTCTAATCCAAAATTTAGTTGTCTAAAATCTCCTCCCTTTTAGTCTATTATTGAAAAAGCTAAATTGAAAGGATAAAATAACTAAGTTTGGTACATGTCTAACTATGCTTTTTTATTTGTAGGTATGCCTAGATATCTATCTTAATCCTTGTGAAAACCAAAAAAAAATATTAGAAATCATTAATCAATTCATGATATAAAATCTAAAATAATATAGATAATTGAATTAACTAATATTAAAAAATCAAGGAACACATACACCTTAGAGTATGCAAACCAAGTTTGCATTTGTTGTACTCATATATAAAATGTTATGGGTGATCATGCCCCAAGTAAATGTAACTTTAAAAATAATATGTTGAATAACTTTAATGCCTCAACCACACTAGATATGAATAATTTATAGAATTTAAGTGGTATACAATCATCAAACATATTACTCTAAATATCATTATATTTTTTATGGAACAATGAATCAGGTTCATTTGTCAGGGTATAAACCTAAAAAAAAATAGTATGAAAATTAAAACATTGAATCAACCACTGTAAATGGAATTTAGATCTAACATGCATACATAGTACCATCATTCGCAATAAATATGACTCATATAAATAGATTAGTGGATGCATGAATAATATGTATTCCCCAAATCTGATCATTTTGAAACATGATGTGATATAGAATGCCGCCTTATTATTATTATTATCAATCTTCTCAATCTACTTAATCTAACCCATATAATATATTTCATCATGTCATATAATTTATCAATCATCCCTAATAATCATGTAAAATACCCAGTAAATTCCTCAATATTCTCAGTCTATCTTAATTTGAATCATGTAACCTAACCCAAGATCTAGATTATATGTCTATCATGGTGTAAATCTCTAAGATAATCCAACTATATGTCCTCATTTTAAGGTGAAGGATGAATCCTATGAATCAAGAACCTCTAAATAATAGTCTTGTGTATCATGTTTTATGTATAAAATGTTTTCATGTTGATCATGTAAGCATGATATGATATTACAACATATAAATATTTGATCATTAAATCATGTATGGAAAATATAATCCAAAAAATATGCATATAAGTGTCATTTTAGGTAGATATAAGATTTAGGCATGTATATAATAATCCGCATAGTAGTATGAGACACAATAAATGCATGTTATACATCATGTCATCACACATAATACAAGATCACATTATATAAATTATGACATGAAGCTTGATAATAATCACACATATACACATAACACATGATGATCATGAGAAATAAAAGCACTGAAGACATGACTTGGATCTGACATGACTATAACCTGATGTCGATATTACATGGACAATAAATTTTCACTCAATGTAGCACATAGTCAACAATCACTCAATATAACACAAAATTAATAATCACTCAATTCATAAGAAACAACAACAAAAATACATGGAACACACAATGTTAGTTCACATCATCAATAAATGTTATGATCTAGTATGATAGATTACAAAATTCATACAAATAGCATCCTAAAAATTATATGAATTTAAGTTCCACTATGATTAATGGATTAGTGTATAAATATATAGCCTAATAAGAATGTGAATTTTCTCCCACTATAGGAAACCCCTTAATTTATAAAACTATCCTCTATGTGTAAGTAGTGTCTCGCATTTGAATGTCCATGTATCATATGTTACATGTATGTCATTCATTCCACACATTTATACCATGAAAAATATTATCATATAAAATGTATATGCAACTCACCATGTATGTGATAAATAACATTAATCCAACATGTAAACTAGTAAATCATGTCATTCATAAGTTATGATTTATTTTATTTTTTTAATATTTTAATTTTTGAAGTTTTTGAAATTAATAATGTGAATTTAAAAGTCATAATATTACATCTAAGAGATGTATAAAACCATATGGAGAATTTGATGATAAAGTGTTCATCTCTACATATAGAATTGTGTCAAACGTCCACATGTCATAATTATTAGAGTCATCATATTATGATAAACTTATTGTATTCAAATTTGATCTTTAATGGATCTTATGCATATCTGCTACATTTTATTCAATGAGATATGAAGGATCATATGTATTATTATGAAATAACATTCCATATCACTTATGATTAAATTTTTAACATTTAGGTGCTAATTGTTTCCATCATGATGAATTTTTATTGAATTTCTTTCAAGCATGAATGTAATACATTTATTTGGAGTATTGACTATAGCTTTAATATTTTATAACCATGGTTGTCCAATTGTAGCACACACTTGCTCTTTGATACACATCACAAATATCAATGTATCTACAACCTTTGTTACACAAGAAATGGGTAATGCAATATGGTATATCAATCCATCACAATGTACAACATGTTTTAATTCATCTATTCTCTAACCCAAGAATTTTAAAAAAGAAATGTTGCATTTATTTTCCCCTCTTATTCTTCAACTGATACCTCTTTCCAATAATCTTCCTTGATGTATACCTAAATATTCAATGGGTATATATGTGTACAATTATACACTTTATGCAATCTATTTCATTGTTCTTTTAGTTGAAAACTAACCTTAGGGTATTTTATTGTACATGTATTACCATGATGACCATTCATCCTTAAAGTTTTCAATATTTTGTTGTAATGCTTCAAAAATATCTGTGTCAAGATCAACACACAACTCTATGTTGATTGTAAGGTAGAATAATCAAATTGTTATTAACATTTGTAGTATAATACTTGGTTTATATTGTACACTACTAGCATTTAAATTTTATGTAAGGTTATATATACATGACTATGTGAATTTTTCATGAACATTATATACCCATAATTGACATAATGTTCAATTTTCAATAACTACTACAATTGACCCTGATATTATATTTTACAAAATATTATCTCAATGGAGTTCCTATTGTGATAATTTTCTTTCATGAATTTACATTGAAATAAGTTTGTATCCTGATATCCTCTTAATTGGTCAAGGAAATGGCACATTGAAATTATTTATATTATTTTTTCACACAAATATAATCCTCTAGATTATTATTGAGTGCCACATTTGAATAATCACAATACTATCCCAAGCATATAGGTATAAAGTTGTTATGAAAAAAATAATCATCTATATTTTATAAAATTTCATTTGCATGATTATCTTTAGTGTCATCTTATATTAATATTCATTTAGGATATTTTTTATTGACAAATAAGAAAATATCTAGTATATTCTCCTCTTTTACATCAAACTTTGTGGTGATGTTTTTAATATTTATTTATTAAGTGATATACCTTTACCAATGATTTGTTTGGTGCAAGATCTATTGTTATTGTTGGTGATATGGGTTAATTCCATTTTTTACATGATATAGTAATGTGTTCTATAATATTATATAGTTTAACCTATGGAACAATGTTCAAAAAATTTATTACATTGTGCACAATTTTTTAATAAAAGATTCTTATCTTTACTAGAATTTTTTTTGAAATATACTATTTAATGTGGAAAACACTAATTCAATAGTTGAAGAGTAGGTAATATTAATATTTCAAACTAATATTTACTTTTTTTATAAATAAAACCTTCCATTTCATTTATAAACTCACTCATATGCAACAAGTGCTTTGACTTCCATACATAACAAGGAATTTTTGAAATCATTAAATATGTTTATTGCATAGAAAAATGTAAAATGTATTGGTAAAAATAATTTTGGGGATCTAGATGATGATAAATTAGATAAAAGAAATATTTTATCAAAATGATAATAAAATTATGCTTACATCCTACTTTTGGGTTAAGTTTGACTTAGTCAATTGTTATCTTGGAGAAATTCATGCTATAGTTTATACAATGAACACCAAATTGTAAGAGATTATATGCTTATGGTTGTGCACATGAAAAATACAGAAGCTTATCAAGGGATCCAAATAATCCTCAGGAATCTATGATCTCTGCCATAATTCAAGGTAACATTAAATAACTTATCTTAAAAATGGTGTAGGCTCTAAAAATACATAGATCATAGTGACTAAAATTGGAAAAGGAAATAGTTTACATTGTTAATAGTAAACTCCATAGCCTATATTTTAGTGATTTATGAAGAGTATGAACCATAAAAGCCCTTTTATATTCTTACACCTTTATATTATGATCAATATGCAAGATTTGAAGATGGTGCATACATCCATGTCAAGAAAAATGAAGAGCAAAGATATTATTCCTTGTGGTAATTTCCTCTTAATTGATTTTAGATATTTCCAATCCATTCTCTATGTTTGAATTATGCCTTGACATGTCTTTATTATATGGATAAATGAATCAATTAATAATATTTTTTCTGAATTAACTATGTACAATATCTTGTTTGTATTTATCCTTTTTTTTTTTCAAATGATTTTCAAGGCACTTATTTTAGTTTATTGGTGTTTGTACCTCATTCATATAATTGTTAGTATAATATTAATATTATGGAAGTTTATTGAGAATTAATTTTATATTGTATCTATATATTGAATAGTTCCAAATCTAAATTTTGGGATTGAATGTCTTAGTATTTCTTACCTTTGTAACATTGTTGTCATATTATTGACCTTCAATAAAACTAGGCAAGATTTTTAAGTTTTATTGTGCATTTATTCCATCAAGTCAGGTTGTCATTCTACCCCTTGGGTGTCATTGGTAATAAACCATATATTAATGATCACCCAATCCATGCTTACATCATTTGATGTAGGTTTTACTAGTGAAACTCTAAACAATCATGGCATTGAAGAGGGATAGGAAGTTTGTACTAAAGGTATCAAAAAATGTATTGTTTTTTTTCTAATAAACCCCTTTACCTAATATTATGTTTGATTTACATGAATTTGATAAATATTTCAACTATTTAGAATATTTCACTCTTGTTCTTTATTTTATTAGTACAGGCCCCCTGAGAGCCTACTTCAGTAATGCAATTCACAACAATTGCTAACCCCATGACATTAATCTTTAAGGAGTGCAAAACATGAATCCAGTTTTTTATTTTTATTTTTATTTTTATTTTTATTTTTATTTTTATTTTTATTTTTATTTTTATTTTTATTTTTATTTTTTATTTTTTATTTTTTATTTTTTAATTTTTAATTTTTAATTTTTAATTTTTAATTTTTAATTTTTAATTTTTAATTTTTAATTTCAATTTATTAATGATAACCATTTTAAGAATATTATCAACCATGGTCCCTATTTTATTCATAATGCTTTTGTGGTCTTTTCTCTTTCGACCAAGGATTTCTAAGTCTTCAAGTAAGTGAAGAATAAAATCTCAATCTAGTTTGAGTTACCATGTATGTTTATCTGCATTTAGGGATTATTTGAGTAGTTCATCAAACCCTTTGATCGATTTATTTTCCATGGTAAAAATAATTTTCATCTAGCTTTCCCATAGAGCATGTATGCAATAAAATTACCCTAGCCAAGGACTTGAATGAAACCATTGACATAGAAATTAGTGATACCTAGTGTTTTTATCATGTGATTTACATTAATATTTATAATAATTACTTCCATTCAAATCCTTACACTACATGATTCAATAATGCCTTCTAATGGGTACTTCTCAACATGATTTATAGGAAAAATGCATGCTATGAAACAAAATTACCAAATTTGTTGGTGATGGATAGAAAAATGTGACCAAGAATAAGAAAATTTTTCCTTTTAAAATTTCATATACACCATAAATCATTATGTATCAGGTCAAAGGTGGTCCTAGATCTATCTCCACTACTCCTAATAATAAACAAGTTATGACCTATATTGTTAAAGCACCATTTTTGATGTCACACAGATTTTAGGTAGAAAACACCTTTATGCGCTTATAGCCTATGGTTGTCACTACCCAATCATCAAAACCCCATTTTTAGGTGATATTAATACACATAGAGGATAATGTCATGTAATTTGATTATAAATCTATCTTCATTCAATCATGTAGGTTTCTCCTTTAAAAGATGGATAATATGTTCAATTAAAAAGATGTCCCTTCTAAATGAGTGACTTTAATGGTGAACACCATGAAAAAAACTTATCTAAATAAAATTTAACCCTCAAAGATTTTACATAGGAAAATAGCATGCACCTTCATGTTTTTCCATTATAGTTTACTCTTGAAATGTATGTGGTGTCACTAAACCAATCTATAGGTACACAATTAAGGACAATTGACACAAATTTCATAATATGAAAATATTATGTTTGTAATATGTTAAAATATTTGGTTTACTTAATTTTACCAATCATAAGATCTAGTTGGGTGTACTATGTCAAGTGTCCAATAAATAAAATGGGTGTGGAGGATTAATCACATTATTAGTACCATAGATTTCATTTATAAATTGTTTATTATGGGTGTCACCCTATCCATTGAGTAGTGTGGACATATTTTATTTTTATGGTCAACTTCTTAGGTTGGCTAAGTTGTATGGTTAAAATGATGATGTCAAAAGAGATACACTCTATATATTATTGGTATATATACTTAACTAAGCTCACTATATTATCTATAGTGAATTTAACATGTTGAAATTTAACAAAGATAAAGGTCACCTTATTATGCATTGTTGTGTTTGGGGATAACAAATGTGTTTTTATATTATGTTATAAGTTTGGTATATATGATCCAAATCACCATCTAAAGAGATAATTTACTTCATCTTGGATTACTTGGTTAATTTTTAGACAAGGTTAAGACATAGTGATTAAGAGGATTTAGTGTGTTTTGATCATAGAGTTGGACTTGTTCTTCAAATCTACCACTTTCCTCATGTCCATCATTGATGATGGCATTTTTTTAAAACATCAACCTATTTTTTTCTCTATTGAAAGGAGATACCCATAAACTAGATCAACTAATACCCAATTCTATCTCAATAATACTCATCTCAACCATGGCATAACACTAGGACATATAAAATGGACTTTAAATATGGTTTTTGGACCCATAAGAGATACAAAATGGATTTACTAGTGGGGATATGATATTACCTAGGTTACCATCTTTTTTCAATTATATGATAAACAAGTATCTACTTTCAGACAATGTGTTCATGAAGCATCATAACATGAATTCTATATAATTTCATAAGAAATTGGTAATTTTACCAAGCTCTTGGACATCATGTAATGTTTTTGCATCATTATGATGTAGTGATTATTGCCCAATCTTGTTCATGAATTAAGTTCCATATAATGCCTTCAAGCTCTCCCCTACAATCTTTATAAATCACAAAGAGTTTCTTATGATAGACCTCTTAGTCTAAATGATCTCAAGGAATAAATCATCTGGCTGTATTTTGATAAAGCCCATAGAATTGATGGTTTTCGAAGTGAATTTTATCAAGTCCTCTGGGACATTATTGGACTTAATCTTCCCAAAGTCTATTATGGAGTTATTTCATCAAAATATTTGAGAGAATTCATCAAACAACATAATATAAAAATCATTTCAAAGGCTATATATCCTATGTTTATTACTAATTAGAATCATATCACTCTTTTAAATGTCTACTAGAAGATATTTATAAAATTTTCTCCATAATGTTGAGACATATTCTTACTGTATTTTTTATAAGTGAAAAACATGGTTTATCCAACATAGGTATATTATGGATAATTATATTTTATTTTGGGACCTTATAGAATGGGATAAAGTCTTTGGTCAAAAAACCATGCTTGTGAATATTGGTTTTGATAAATCATATGATAAGATTGAGTGGCCTTTCATTAGTATAAGGCTTCAAGCTCTTGGAATTTTCCCTGGATTTGTCCACACTATTAATATATTGATTCAAAATGTTATATCTTGTATTACCATTAATGGAGTGAAATATCAGATGTTTGGATAATATAGGTCTATTATGTAAGGTTTTCCATTATCTCCCTCTCTATGAACATGTTACAGAAGGATTCAACTAGCTACTCACCAATTACTCTTCAAGAGAGCTAGTGAAATGCGTCTCTCTCACTTTATATAATAAATATATAATCATTAGGAATTTTAAATATGATTATTTTATTACCCTTTAATAAAAATAAGATTCAATCAATAATGTCATGGAATGCCTAAACATTATTTCTTTATGTCTAGTTCCACTATTTAGTAGAGAAAGAATCAATACCCCAAACCCTCTTGGGTTAGATATATATATCAATATAAATGGATTTTGTATGTAATGAGTTAGGATTAATAAAAAACCTATCTCATATAAGAGATCCAAACATAGATAAGGTAAATAAAATAGAGCCTATTGGTATTTAGTTATATCAGGGTATGATTAAATGGATTCGCTAAACCTAGTTAGAGGAGCACTTATAAAATAAAAGCAATGGAGAGGGTTCTAAAGCTTCTAGTAAATAAATGTAATGGAATAACCCTAATTGGGTCTTCTAATATTAGTTTAATCTAGTAGTTCTAATCTAAACACACAAATAAGGGGATAATTAAACTAAAAATTGTAAGGAAGCAC
>JARHVA010002206.1:992500-1032500 GCA_037957365.1 Torreya grandis
AGGACCAAATTACTTTTGGGTGTACTTTCTGTCTTTATCATGGGTGTAATCTAACTTAAGATCTAAGTATCCAACATTAAAATTACAATGATTTTATTGTTATGTTTAAAGATGAGAGTTCTATATAGTTAGGTATTTGTTGTGGCTAATGCATTTAGAGACTAATGATTGAACTATGTAAGGTTTGTAAACATAATCAAAGAGATGAGAAATAGTGTCAGCATTACCAAGTTGGTCAATATGTTTACATCTAAAAAATTTATTGAATGTTATCATGTTGATCAATATCATTAGATGTTGTAGGTTTAAATATTTCTTGGACAACACATGGAGTATATCATAAGGGTGAAATGGTAGGGGATGCAAAACCTTTAGGTTATAATTAAATATTAGATGATAATCAAATTACAAGAACATCATGATTGAAGGCATGTATTTTAACTAAGGTCTTTTGATAATGCATTATATATAAGTCTCATAATTGGGCTTGATCCATAATATAGACATCATCATAACATGAAAAAATAGTCCATGTATCATTTGAAATATGGATATTGATAGTGGATACACCTATATTAATATAAGTAAAAATAAACATGGATAAATGATCTTGAAAAACATTTACTACCCCATATTAATTACAAGTGAATTCATCTTATATATGAGAGGCTTAACATGTGTTACATGGGGGGAGGGCTATCATAAATATCATCACTTAAAGGAATGGTTCAATATCATCAAAGTAGACAAGGAGGAATCCATTATACAATAGAGGGAGGTAATTAAATTTTATTATAAATGGTTTACAATTCATTAGGTTCAACATTATTAGAGTTTAAAATAGTGACATGTAAATTAGAATGCATGTTGATGAATTAAAGTAGATGACTATTAATAAAAGCACTCGTAGGAATTAGTTCAATATTTAAATTCTAGAAGCTAGATGCAACAAGGGTTTGAAACTACTTCATGTTTATAATGTTATCCATTATGGATAAATTTGATACATTGGTTAACAAAATATTAATAACTCTCATACTACAAGTCCATGTACATCCTAAAATGATTTTATAAGATAAAGGAATATTAGGGACCATAAGTTTGGTTTTTATTATATTTGGTCTAGTTATGAGGGGAAGGCAAAAAAAACTATGTGGTTTTTGGTTAGTTTTATCAAATCCACAACAAGTAAAGCCAGTTTGTTAAAAAAAAAATTTGTGTATTTTATTTGTTGGATGAACCAAAGAGAGGTAAAATTAATGCTTGATACTTCATATAAAAATAATTTTCTTATTAAGGTATTATTGATTTTAATTTTAAATAATATTATTGGGTCATCATCTCAGAAAATACTTTCATTACTAATTATATCATCTTTAAGGAATTGTATGGTGGGTTTTGTGGAAGAATAAATCATTTTAATATCATGAAATTTCTTGGGTGGGAGAACATGAGGATATAAATTAGCTATCTCAAAATTATTAGATGTAGGTTATTCGATGTCTTGTAGTTTTTGTATGAGGAACTTACAATGATATGGAGAATATTTTACTAATTCCATGAGTGGAATTTTTTTAAGAATAGAGTTAAGTTCATCTTAAAAAAATTAATGAGGTTTGGAAGAGGAATTGACATGAGGTTTAGGTTGATTATAAATGACATTATTTTTAGGAATGGATGAACTAGGTTGAGGTTCCACTCATGGGGATAACTCATCAATTGTGTTTGGTTTTAAAGATGATGGAGGAGTAGTTGTAGTATCTTTAATACATTTTTTTAAGTGGAGGGCTTCTTAGGTCAGGTGACATGATCTTTTTCTAAAGTCTTACTATGATAAATAAATTTAGCTACATTCAAATATTGAGAATTAATAAAATGTTCATCATATTTAGCATCAATAACAAAAACATTTTCATTTGGATGTTATGTATTACAATCAAAGGATAATTTTTTAGATTTCTAATTGGTATATTTTGAAAAAAACATCTTTTGAGAAGCTTTAATATACTCAATATTATGAGTCTTGATCATAGTATCATGATCAAAAGTATCTCCCAACATGAAGGAAACTAGAAACCTTGTAAGGGTATTACATGTTTCATAAGAGTGACTGACATTAGCATGGAACCAACAAACCTTTATAGGATCATACCATGAGGGAGGAGCATTGGTAATGTGAAAAAAAGGTTTGGAAGAGGATAATAAATTTATCATTTCTAGCATGTCAGAGGGTGGATGGGAATGAATTTGAATATCAATTTTGGTTTCTCATATTCTAGTGTGATGAGGCATACAATTGCTAGAGTATTTATTTAATGTTTATCTATCACATTTTCTAGTGTCTTAGCTAGGCTTTTCATCCTATAGTGAGTTTTTCCTATGTGAGGCTTTATCCCATATAGGCCAGTTTAGCCAGTTCTATGTTTCACATTGCCTTTATATCCACATGGATTCCTTTGTACTAGCATGATTTGATATGATTCATTTCTAAATATATATGATCTACCTTATTTTTGTATTTCATATATGTAACTACCTTTACGATGTTTTGTTTCCAACACTTTAGATTCTATGGTTGAAGTACCTTTACCATTCCTAACATGGTACCAGAGCCCTTAAGAAGTTGTAACCATCCATAATCTTTCAATTTTTAGATAATTATATTCTACTTCCCTTCTTGCAGAGAGGAAGCATAAAACTGACATATACAAGAAGATATAGGTGCCTTTTCGATGTCTCTTTTCAAACATTTCAAAGATTTCAAATATTTTAATTATTTTAAAGCTTGTGATTTTAAGTCTTTGATCATGGAAGATTTACTTCCTTCATATAAAAGTGATAGATACTTTTTTAAAATTCTATTGTTTTTAAATCTTTTATTTTTTCTAAGGTAGTGAAAATGTCATATTATCTTTTTGTCCTTTAGATCTAATCTTAGAGTATTTATTTTTTTCTAAGATCTAAAATCTTGTTTATATTCAAGATAATATAGGCATGGAGGTCTTGATTGTGATGATACATTAGATCTAAGGGTGGAGCATTCTATTTCATAGAATATTTGAGACTAGGGTTACATTTTTTTATCTTGGTGCTTCTTCTTAGTTGAGCATCTTTTTTATTGGAAAGATGTTGGAGGTTGGTGTTGCCTTTGGTAAAATATATTTTAGATATTTTGTCTCTTTATTTTTTCAAACTTGAGTGTTGTGATAGGCACTATGAAAAGAGAGGCACTTGGAGAAAAGAGTTTGGCATCATCCTTTTTTTCCAAAATTGGCTCTTTAAAGCAAGGCATCTAAAATTTTAACCAAATGAATTGAATTTTACAAGTTTCATCCTTTTTTATAATCTATTTTTAAGATATAATAACAAATATATGCCTGTAAAAGAACTCTTTTGGTGCTAGAGGAGTTTTTGGCATTGGAAAAACACTAGTACTTTGGCTATCTTGATCAAATCAACTTTGGCACCATTATCTGCTTATTTTAGATCTATTTTATTTGAAAAATATCAAAATATAAGTGGAAAAAGACTAGATCTTTAACATTACCATCAAAATTTATTGCTCAATGATCTAAGGAATCCTTTTTTGAGAGGTGCATCCTTATTTTGAGACTTGGCATCAAATTTGTGAGAAAGAAGCATTAATTTTTTTTGTTTTTTCTCTTTGTGTGTTAGATCTACATATGATCCACATTATGTTACATTGGATCTATATGTGAGAGATCTGGAACTAAAAACAATAGTAACTATTCATTTTTTCCTCTCAAAACATGTTTTTAATTAAATTCTTGCTTCTATAAGGCTATATTTTTTTCCTTAAGAGGAAGTCCAGCTCGCTTACACATGTGTAAAGGTCACCCAATAGGATATTTTTCATTTTCATTGGCAATTTTAAGTCTCTAGAATTTTTTTTCTCCAATTAGTGGTTGGACAACTACATTCTATTTATTTTGGTCAGTGAAACAATTTTTAGTGTTTTTAAATTATTTTGACCCATTTTTATGGGAAATCATAACACTTGTAACTTTTGAATCATAACTCAGATTCGAGTTCAATTTATTTTTTAAAAATGTGTTTCTTAATTCTTTATCCATTTGTGTCATTAAATTTTACAAATTCACTATTTTTATAACATGCCAAAATTGTGGGTTCCTATAATACAATATTTTTAGGGTTTATCTCAGTAACAAATTTTTTGTACCCTTTGGATTCCTTCTACTTTTGGTGATTAGTTACTATGGCTTCTACTTCTAGTGTTGAGCATGTTAACCCTTTAACTACACATAATTACTACACATGGAGACCTCAAATGGAAATTATCATAAAGCACAAAGAATTATGGTCCCAAATGAATAAAACACAACCATAGTTCACATAGGAATTTGAAAAATTTCAACATCAGTGTAAGTTTGAAAACTATATGGGCTTAATTAGGGGATATGTGAATGATAGTCTCTTATTTCAGTTTGATGGGTGTGGTTTTCCATTTAAAATGTGGACTAAGTCAAAGGTTTTTTTTGAGAAATTATACCACTTTAGAGCTATGCATCTTGAATTGGAGCTTACTTCAATAAATCTAGATGACTTTTCTTCTATTGTATATTACCTCACAAATTTTAAGCATTTATTGACATAGTTGACGGGGCATGGATGAGATAAAAATGATGAAGATTGTGTATAATTAATCTTGTATAAATTAAGTGGCTTATTTCAAATATTTACCTCTATAGTTTTCTCTAGTATGGATGCATTAGATACTACATTCAAAATGTCAGATTCAGAGTTATTTTGTGAGAGACTCACTACGAAGGAATCCAAATTTTCTAACCTTGAGTCTTCCACCTATCATAAATAATTAGTGGCATCACATCATAAGTAGAAGGACAAATATAAGGGTAAGAATAAAAACATTCCTCCTCCACATTAAAATGCACCTAAGCCCAGTAACACTAGTTCATCTAAATCCAAACCATCTTCCAATTTCAAGAATAAGTCTAACTTATCTTACTCCTATTATGGGGGGATAGCCATGAAGTGTCTAGGTATTTCAAAAGAATGCAAGCCTTTAATGATTCCATTAGGAAACACAAGATCTATATCTCCACTCCTCCATCTCATGATCATGTAAAAGTACTTAATGTTGTTAGGAGATCATATTTACATATTTTAGATACTTGGTTTCTAGATTATGGTGCTTCACACCATATGAATTCTACCAAGGAATCCTTTGTATCTCTTGGTCTTATTTATACTTCCAACATTATTGTTGGAGATTCTTCATTTATTTATGTTAAGGGAAAGGGTGACATACAACTATATGGTAGCTACATCAATGATGCATTATGTATTATAGACATCACCGCCAATCTTATTTTAGTATATCAAATTATCATTTTGGTTAGGGAAAGATATTAATTTTCACACCATAAGGTTTTGAACTTTGATCTTTGTTAGAGCCACACACATTCATTGCATAGGGTGTTATTGATCATAGTTCTTGACTTTACTATTTTGAGGGGTTTTATGATGTTCCTCTTTTAGGGACATATTTAGTTTTTCATGTATATTTTGAGAGTTAACTTTAGCATTGGAGATTTAGACACCTTGATTATATATATTTGAAGGAGTTGATCACTCATAGTATGGTAAATGGTCTTCTTAATATTTCATGTCTTGATGGAGTCTTGCCTAGTCGTGTATTAGCGAAACAACATTAGGATCCATTTCCTACGGGCATGTCCATGTAAGCATATTCACCACTTGAGCTTGTACAAAGTGATTTTATGGTATTTTATAATCATTTTTTAAATGGAACTAAGTATGCACTTATCTTCATTGATGATTTCTTAAGACATACTTGGGTTTATTTCCTCAAGTAAAAGAGTGGTGTATTTGATCACTTTAAAGTATTTAAGGCTTTGGTCAAGAAATAGTCATCGAGTTGCATCCAGAAGCTTCATAAAAATAATGGGGGGAGTACTTTAGTCAAGAGTTCACTAATTTTTTAGCATCCCATGATATTGTTCACTAGAATTCTATTACACATACTCCATAATAGAATGAATTACTAGAGAGGAATAACTTAGCTCTAAAGATATGGCTAATTGCATGATGCATTCATGGGATTTACCTCCTATATATTGGGTAAAGGTAGTTAATCATGTGAACTACATTTATAATAAAAAACCACATTGAACATTTGAGCATATGACTCTAGAGGAGGCATGGTCTAGAACCAATCTTGATATCTCACTTTTATGAGTCTTTAAGATCCTTACTTATGTGTTTGTACCAAACAAGAAAAGGAATGTATTGGATAAGAAGAGGAAACCTTTGATTTTTATAGGGTATTTAAAATACATGAGAGTTTATCATCTTTTAGATCTTAGTACTTATGATATTCATTTTCAAACTCATACAGTTTGATGAACATTTCACATCTCATGATTCTTCATCTTCCTCCATGATTTATTCTTAATCTTTGCACGATGCACCTTCTCTCAAGGATTCATTATTTGAGGATACAATTCAAGATATTTCAAAGGAAGTTATAGAGGATGATGATATTATTCACACTTATGTTGCCATTATGCCTATATGGGCATGTACTATAGTTCATGAGATAACACATTTCATACATGATCTTCTACCTATTTAACATCATCGTTCACATTCTATAGGTATTAGACATTTATGTCAGGTATTCTCTAAGGATCCATAGAATTTTTCATAGGCTCATGGGATATAGGAGTGGGATGATGTGATGATAGATGAGTATTCTTCATTGATGAAGAGTCACACTTGGGATTTGGTCATTCCTCCTAAGGGAAAAAAGTTGGTAAAGTTTAAATGGATTCACCGTACTAAGTACATAGTTGATGGTTCCATTGAAAAGTATAAGGCACATATTATTACAAAGGTATTCATGCAAGTCAAAGGTATTGACTACTCTAAGACTTTTGCACCCATTTCTAATATGGATTTTGTTCACCTTGTACTTTATCTTACTACATCATAGGGTTGGCTAGTATATCAGATGGACATTAAGAGTGATTTATTACATGGAGACTTGTGAGAGGAAATATATTTGGAGTAGTTTGATGGGTTTGTTCATGATACTTCTCTTGTTTGTCAACTTAGGAGGTTTCTTTATAGCCTCAAATATGCCCCTTGAGCTTGGTATGATAATATGGATTCATTATTTATCTCTAATAGATTTGTTTTCTACCACTCTAATCCCACATTATATATTGAGTGTAGTAGTGAGGATATTATTAATTTGGTCTTGTATTTTTATGATCTTATTTGCATAGGAAGATCCTCATCTCATATTCTAATATTCAATAGCACTTTTAGCATAGTTTGACATGACATATCTTGGTCTTCTACATATCTTCCTTGTTATATAGATTTCCTAATTAGATATAGTGATCTATTTGAGTTAGTAGAGGTACACACTTGATTTGCTCCATAATTTTTGCATGGTTGATTACAAGCCAAGTCATTCTCCTTTTTAGTCTAGATTAACTCTCACTACCTCTTTTGCTACTCCACTTTGTGATCCTATATTGCATAGGTAGATGGTACCAATTCATATGTATTTGACCAATACTCACCCTAACATTTCATTTGTAGTTGGAATCATATCTAAGTTTATGCATCAACCTCATGATAGTCATTGGTAGGTTGCTAATAAGAACTTTTGATATTTTCATGGCACTAATCATTTTGGATTACACTACACTAGGGTTTCTACTTGGTTGGATATAGTGATTCAGATTCGGCAGGTTCTCTTGATGATAGGTGTTCCAATTCTATCTACATATTTTATCTTATTTATTTAGCTATTACTTATTTGTTAAAGAATTATTTAGATACTAAACTTTCATATTTAAAGGTTGAGTAGAGGGAAGCAATTATAGTGAGTTAATAGGCTCTTCAGCTTCATTAATTATTGATAAGGTTTGGCTTCATGAAGGATTCACACATAGTATTTTGGTGTGATAACCAGATTTAAATTCATAGATCTCACAACCTACTTGAGCATTAATGTACAAATAACATTGAGTTACATATGCACTTCATTCATAATCACATTCAAGATGACATTATTAGCTTGGAGTAAATTCTGACTCAATAGTAGGTTGTAGACATCTTCACATAACCTTTTGCATCACCTCATTTCCTTGTGTTGTGTGTCATATGTGGGGTTTTATAAGTTATCCTTAGGGGGTGTCCATGAGGATATATTCAATCTTATTTTTAGGAATATATTTTTTACATGATTATCTTATCTGGCATAGTTGATGGGACTCATACTATGTATAAACCACTATTTATTTTTTAGCTTTTGTTATCCCCTACCTTCACTTGGGTGGGTGGGGGTGTTACAGTATGTATTTCATGTGTATCTATCACATTTTCAAGTGTCTTAAATAAATTTATTCATCTTTTATTGAATATGTCCTATGTGAGGCTTTATTCCACATACACCAGTTTAGCTAGTTCTATGTTCTACCTTGTCTATATATGCAAGCGCCTTCCTTTGTACTAGCATGATTTGATATGCATCATTAATGAATATATATGATCTACCTTATTTTTTCATTTCATATTTTTAACTTCTTTTGTGATATTTTTGTACCAACACTTTAGATTATAAGTTTGGAATGTGTTTACCATTCCTAATAATAGTTAGAGTTGATAATGATTATAACATTAGTTAAAGTTTGGAAATAATAATTGATGAGACTATGAGAAGGTTCAAATTGGTTCATGATAAAATCTTATCTTTCATCTTGACCAAAATAAAATTCTCTAGATTTTGGGGAGAGAAAACATGAACCTTTTATTTAAGACAAGGTTTAAAATCAGTTATGAATATCTTGAAAATATTATCATCACTCACTTTATGATCTACTTTGTGAGTTAATTATTTCCATCATTTGATAAATTTATGAGTAGATTCATTAATTAGTTTCTAATAATTGATGAAATGGCTAATCCTATTTTCAGGGAGATTGATGTGTTGAAACTTCCTAGCTAGAGCATTGACTAAATATTCTAGTTGTAAAATGGAATATTGATGGAGTTGTTTATACCATTCTAAATAATCTCCTGTAAATTTTTTGACAAGATGTTTAGTAGTAGAGAAGTATTAGTTTGGACCCATTACTTTTAAATATTACAGAAATATTTAAGGAAAGTAGCTGGATCCTTATTCCCATCATATGTAATACTTGGATAAATTATTATAATATCTATAAATATAATCAATAGAGTGAAAGGTTGATTTTAAATATGTTTTAAAAAAAATATCCATAAGAGGTTGATAAATGATACTATTTTTTACATGTAGGAGAGGATGGGGAAATTAATATTGATTATGTTGAGGCAACATGTTGGGAGGTTGGCTTTCCCTTGTAAGATATGATTTTTCATTTGAAGCATTTGGGAGCCATTAGCTATTTTCATAACATTAATTTGTTGAATAATTTATGCAATAATTTGAGGTGTATCAATAAGTGCATTTTTATTATCAGGAGGGTGTTAAATTCCTATATCATCAAGGAAAATATTACCAAGAATAGTGATTAGAGGGTTCCCTAAAGAGGGTTACTAAGGTAAGTATAAATTACTCCAATGGTGAAGTAGGGAGGTCTAGATAAACTACCATTCATTTTAGAAGTATAAATGGTATTGTCTTCTAGGTTTTTAAAGATATGGGAATCATCTAGATCATCATTTTGAGAGATTTTAACTATTTTACAGTCGACAGATCTAGATGGCTATTGGAATTAGTTTCAACATCATTAGTGGAAAAATAGGTAGTAAAGAGAAACCATGTAAAATTTGAACAAGTTAATACTATCATGAAAGATTATAATAGATGATTTCCTGATGTTGAGTTGGATTGGGGAATTTATAGTGTATATGATTTATTATAACAAATGAATGCTATAAACCTGACATAATATAGTAGTTTGTTAATGAACTATGTTAAATGAGATGGAATATATCAAGAATGGTCGATGTAGTCAATAAAAATAGGGATCTAAACATGTGTTATATAAATCATGGTTTATGTATTCAGTGAAAGATAGAGAATATTGAGCCAATTCAATAGTCAATAATGAGAATAATGATGAGAAATGATGACCATAATATCTATTATATCAACCAAGGTCAATATAGTTACAAAAATGTAAATATAAGGATAAAACTATGTCAAGCATTGTCAATGTAGTTAAATATGGCAAAATTTAATAGTATTAAAAATATGAAATGTACTCTATTGAGCTTGGTTGATGTAGATACATAGACTAACAAATAGACATAAAACTATATCAAGTTTGTTTGATGTAGTTAAATCTAGATTTTTTTTTATAAATAAACTATACTGGTCATGAGCAATACAATTTGATAAACAAAGGAAAATAAATACAAACTCATGAGACTATATCAAACTTGTTTGATCTAGTTTGTTCACACATAAATAACTATATCATCATTGGTTGATATAATTGGAACACACAACATATAACTATATTGATGTTAGCTGATTTATACAATACAAAATACATTAGCATGTAGAAAATTATAAATTTAACTATTTTTACTAAATATTTATACAAAAAAAGGATCATGTAGATGTACTAAGAGGATGTGACTAATTTATAGGATCTCAAATATACTTGCATGTCCATTGGATAGTGTCGACCCAATATTTTAGAGCATAAATTATGGTGGATTTACCATCACCATAACCCACTTAACATGGTTTGAAGGGTACTCTAAGAGTAACTTATTTATCCTAAATGCTAACTAATGTACTAAAAAATCAGATAGATGGCTTGCTTCCTAAGGTTGAATAAAAATGGGAACATTAAGTGTTTATTGAATACCACATGGTATGTGAAAACTAAAGTCCATGTTTATCTATTTACTATGGCTATGAGTATTAGGACAAGCCCCTCACTCCCTAATGTCTATAAATAATAGAAAAATATTATAAATAAAACACCCCATATCCCTTCTTGATAGTATCTAAGTTATTTTCAAACTATCATAACATATTTTTTAGGCAAAACCAAAGAAAGATAAAATAAAAGTTCAAAATCAATGTGAAAAATCAATTTGCATCTTTTAATCAATGTAAATAAATAGGCAATCAAATTGAACATAAATGTTTGGTTAATTAATGAAAATTATAGTTAACTTTCTTGTAATATGCTGAAAATGAAATAATACAATATTATATTAGTGCATGTTGATGTAGTTATTTAGACAATATAGATCGAGTAGACTAGATCAGACAGGTTTGATGCAGTTTATTGACAACAATGCAAACATAGAATTACATCAACTAGGATCAACAAGTTTTTATGAGGAAGAAAAAATTATAACTATATCAGACTAGGTTGATATAGTTGTCTAAAATTGAATTTGATAGAATGTCGACATTGATGTAAGATTTTATTAATTGAATTGATTATAAACAAAAAAATTGTTAGACTAGGTTGATGTATTATGGAAAAAAAATACTTGAAATATATACCTAGATCAACTTTGGTCAATATAGTTGGTTAAATTGAAAATAATGTAGAAATAAGTCTAAAAATTAGATCATCTTGTGTTGGAGTAACACACTATAAAAACATAGAATTAACATTATAATGACCTACATCAATGTATTTACTTAAAAAATGTACTAAAGTGAGGTTAGATTGGCCTGAGTTGATGTAGTTGATAGAAAATACTAAGAATAAATAAAATAGATAAATAAAACTAGATTGGGCTTGGATGATATAGTTGGCTAATTAAAAGATAAATGTCAAAATTAGACTGGATTGTCATGCATGAATGTAGCCTATTGAAAAACATAGAGAATTAAATGATTATATACCTAAGGTGATTTATATATTTTTTTGAAAATACATTAAGATTAGACTGTATTGACCTATGCCGATGTAGATTATTGAAAAATGCATAAAAATAAAATTGAATCAACTTGTGTTGATATTTTTTTAAAGGATCAACAGAAATGGTTAATTCATTTTAGGTTCACTAGAATGTATGTGACGAGCTAGGATTAAGCTATAAATGATCCTATATAAGAGATTTGAACTCATAGAAGTCAAATCAAATAGAGCCCATTGTTACTTAGTTATATTGAGGTATGACCAAATGGATTTGTAAAACCTAACTAAAGGAACACATATGGCATAACATCAATGGAGAATGTTCCAAAATATTTAAGTAATCAATGTAATGTAATAACTCTAACTATGTATTCTAATATTAATATAATCTAGTATTACCAAAATAAGAACATAAATAAAGCGGATGATTAAACCAATAGGGGTATGAAACCATAGTAGGAAAATGGGGGCCCAAGTTACCTAAATTGGGAAATGGTAAGTTCAAAAGACCATATAGCCACACCAAGTATAATTTTAGAGGAGATTCAAACAAGGAGTTCCATTCAAGTTAGTAATTATGAAATATTTATTTATCAAATGAAACATCTAGGGTTATAAATATTTACCTTGAATGAAACCTACCATGATTCAATCTCTTTGTTGGCCAATGGTGATTTCCAAGAGATTGTTGTGTTTTTAAGGACCATAATGGTTGAATCAAGTTCTAGGCTAAAAATACTCATCATATTGAATCCAAGACTCCATAATTTTTTTTTTAAATCTCTAAGATAGTATCAAAGCAATGACTTCTCCAAATGTATACTTGATCTAAATTATGAATAATAAAAGTGTGACAATGAAAGTTTCTCTTTATTGGATTGAAATGGGACTGGTATTCATAATGATGGATGATCTTAACCTTTCCCATTAATTTATCCCATGCCATCATCTAGCCTCAATTAAATTCAAAATTTATTGTTTATCTTTGAACTAGGTTGGCCAGGGTCAAATTAGTATCAAAACCTATGTCATAACTTTCATACTATGTCGACCTGGGCCCACTAAGTTTGAAATTTTATATGAACTTGATAAATATACATTTAATCAAGCTGATATAGTCATAAAACATAGTTATTGGTATATTTATGGGCTATTCAGAGGATTATTTCTTAGATGATTAAGTATAGAGGAAGTGTAGTCAACATAGACATGATATATTTATCATCAATGTCTCTTATAATGCACCACATGCATGTCCACCCATTTCTTGGTGCACTATTTAAGGAATTAACTCAAAGAGATTGAAATATGATAAATTTTTACAAGACATAAAATGTTAATATATGATATAGTTTAAAGATATTGTGTGCATATAGATTCATCCAAATGTGAAATTTAAGTTTGTGGGCATTTTTTTTTGCTTTTGGGCTTCCCCACCTAAGCTTTGGTCATATGTTATCTATATGGTTAAGAAAAATATTACATATTGGATCACCAAACCTCTTTATTTAAAAATGAAGTTCTATTTTTTTTTTTTTTACAAATTCTGGTTAGTACTCATGTCTATTATTCTTCTTGTTGGGCTCCTTCAAATTTTGGAAATACTAAATTAAATATGTTACTAAGATATTTTATCTAGGAAAATTTAGAATGACATAAGGGTTTTGATAGGGTCTCCTAGGATACTTGTTGTAGACATAAAGAAGCAAGAGGCTTTGGGCTAATTGGAATCAAGATTCAAAACCATGCCCTAAGTGTTAAATGGATCATCAAAGGTTTAGAGTGGGATTATGCTTATAAATTTCTATTGAATCATTCTATTACCCAAGGATCTGTTAGTAGAAAGGCATGGAAGGGACTTGATTTGAAAATTCTTCTTCTGTTTCATATCCTAGCTAAGATTAATGGTACTTTTATGATTAAAAACATATAGAAATCTTAGAAATTTATGAAAGCCAACTTCATTCACGGAGGGGACTATTTCAAGAATGAATTTTATGTTAATTATCATTCTCTTTCATGTTCTCTCATTATCTATTTTCATTATTTCCCCTTTCCCATGGTCTCCTAGATTAACATTCTTAATATTTTTATAAATGAAATCAATACTATCAATGACATATTTTTCAAGGTTTCTCATGGGTGGATCTCACAGGATATACATAAATTTAAATACCAAGGCCTACCAATTGGAGATTGGATCAAATAAATGGAGATTTCAAATCCCACTTGACTTTCTTATCATCAGAGTGAATCCTTTAAACACCTTTTTGAGTTTTTCCCCCATGTTTGGTTTTCCTATAAGTTGATTCATATCCCTTTTCAACCTTTTCATTTAGAATTATTTTCTTGGATTTTTTGTGGAATTGGTTGTGTTACCTACTAGATACAACACTTTTCAGAAGATCATTCATGTTGATATTTTTTTTTATACATGGAAAGATAGAAATCATGTTATTTTTAATAATGAATATTTAAAAAGAATTCAATGACTAATAAAATTATTTTTAGCTCTAATTTTTTTATTTTATATCCAATTATAGGTAGATAAGGTCCACTTGTAGGTGGAGCACCTACAAACCAATTTTGGACCATTGGAGGAAAGGTTTGTGTTGCTAGTTAGGTGCCCTTAGATTCACCCCATCGAATTATCCTTCTCATGGTTGGGGTCTAGGTTTTTGGCACCTCCACTCTAGTAGTAGGCATAAATACTCTCATTTTTATCATCGATCTTAGACTCGCCATGATGGTTTTGTGTTTAATTATTGTTGATCAAATTTGACCTTCCAAGTCAAATTAGGACCCCTATAGGTAAAATATTGATCCTTAGGTGTTTTTTGGGGTCTATTATTATGTAATATGCAGTATTATATGTCATTTCATGTCATTTCTTGTCACATTAGCCTTGTTCTTGGTAATTTCTAATATTTCTACCTTTTTGAGTCATTCTAGGGATTAAAATAGAGCATTAAATGACTTGTACAACCTCCTTGGGAAATTAAATAGTTTAAAAAGATTATGTAACGTGATATGTTTCCTATTATTCTTTAATCAACTCTTTATAACTAAAAAGTGCCATGTTTTTAGAAGAAAGTGTAGTTTTCTTGGAAAAAAAGAGTTTGGCACTTGTACAACCCATCAAGGAGTGAGATACATGGGAAAGGTTTTGAGATGAATATTAATATTCCTTAGAATAATTTTCATTATTTAAATACTCTTTAAGTTCCAAAATTGAGCTAAAACCATTCTTATCCTTCTCCATCGTCCTAGACACACATAACCAATTAGTAGGTTTATGTGTGGTACAATCAATTAGATAAGTTCCAAGTCAAATACCCTTGAGAGGTGAAAGTAAACTCAGATAGATTACATTTGATATTTGGTTTTATAATAATGGTGTATTTTTCTTTATGAACCATTATTAAGAATTTGGTCTATCTATTTTGCTTGCCAATCTGTGCACCCTACATGATTTTCTCTAATTTGGATAGTTTTGTATAATCCAACTATTGAGATTAATTAAAAAGGATTTTTAATCCATAATAAAATGATATATATTCTTTTTTTCATGTTTCAATGTGTTTTTATAGGCAAATCATCTCAAGTTTATAGATTGGTCTCATTTGAAGATAACATATAGGTTTCCACCACTTTCAAGATCCTCATGCCTTGATAGTGATTAGAGCGGGTGAAAATATGTTTATTATAATGTTTCAAATTTTATCTTGATCTCTTCCCATTTTAATTTTATTCTCCAAATCAATCTTCATGGAAGTTGCAGTCACAAGAATCATGCAGACAATTTACCCTATTACTGTCATACATAGTCAGTGAAGGTGAATCACATGTATGAAGCCTTTATAGCATGTTCATATAGGTTTGATGAATGTTTCAAAGACTTTATATATATTTTATCAACATTAAGTAATTATTTGAGCATTCAAATGGTAAAATAAGAATATTACAGTCATATAAAACAATTTCATATAGTCTACCATTGGAATGTGCACCTACAGGTGTCTTCATAGAAACCAAGCATGTTGAAAAGAAGAATTTGAGATGAATAGGGTTTTGATAATGAGAAATGTATTTTTGAATATTTTAAGAAGCTCAAAACTCCTTTGAATATCATAAACCATGTAATCTGCCAACTCACTCAACGTCACTATCTGTATGTGTGAAAGCCACCTACATGTGGTTTTAATAAAAAATTGAGAATGCTTGATGGAGGAAATTGGAAAGGATAGAATCTTATTGAATTCCTAAATGTGAATTAGAGTCCATGGTATAAATTTTTGAGATGATAGAGTATAAAATATGCCTATAAAAGTTGTATTTTGGATGATGATTGAATTAAGGGACCTTATCCCTAAAACAAGAAAATAAAGGCCTAAGGCATTTTGGTGAAACTCGTATAACATGGTTACAATGACTTTTGATGCATATAATGAGCTTTTATTCTAGCCTCTATATATAATATGATCTATAAAAAAAATTTAAGGCATAATATTAGTGGAAGGTGGTTGTTAAGCACCTCAAATATGCTCTTTCATACTCTAAATTTAGGTAGTGAAACCTATAATTTTGAGCCCCAAAGAGACTTTTCACCTCAAGGTCAAAAAACAAGCCATGATTCCAAGATAAAATTATTATAAGTAATATTAAATAGTATCAATAATCTAATAATCATATAAATAGGCTATAATAATGTGTTTTGATTCTCATAAACACTTATAGGTTCTCGCCTAAGATGTTCATAGATAATGGACTGTAAAGTCTTGCAAATGCATATTAGGAGCTTGCACATGGAAACCTATGAACATAGAGATAATTTTTAGATCACATTGATTAATATTACCTTCATATTGTTACTATGGATTACATGACACATGTTCCAAGCATTAAAGCCACCTACATGGCCCAACATAGTTGACTATGTTTGACTGTGAAAGGGTAGAGAGCAAAAGAGTAAGCTTCTTGATGCGGAGATAACCCAAACATGAAATGAGTTGATAAAAATAAATAATAAATTATCATGTAGATATTAAATTAATATTATTAAATTTTTTCAAATATCAAACATGCAAAATCACCTACAAGTGTAGTACATTAAAGCAAAACACAGTGAGAGGTAACACTTGGTCTTGACTAAGCAAGGTATATAAAAGGGTACATGAGAGGTTAAGGGGATAAATCAAGATTTAAATCCATTAATTATAGTCATGATAGTATCATGGAATTATCATGATGTATATAATTCAAATAAATAACCCTAAATGTACATCACATAGTTTACATGGTAAAAATCCTACACATAGTCCCTTTTTTAGGAGTTTATTTTGGATTTTGAAGGAATTAGGAGGTCTATTGATATAATAAAGGGATAAAATTTGGTTAATAGGATATAAATAACTTTTATAATCCTATACAAAATTCAAATTGTCTAAGTAAATAGTGTAATTAACCTCTTTTTTGTCTCAGACAAAGGGTACTTCCCTAAGAGCACAAACCCTACATTTTTGATTCAGGGTGATAAATGATGGACCAAGAGATAAAGAAACCTTGATAACATGTGTGATAAAATGTAATAAACCTAGAAAAACATGATCAAACATGATAAAATTCTTTAATTTACACAATTATTCCAAACCTACAAGAGTTATAGTCAGGCCTATTAGGCATGGTAAGGCCTAGAAGCCAAATGGAGAGCCATTTTCACTTCTACAATGAGATGAAATTTATAATGAATTGGAGAATGTATACAGGGACATATTATATGTTTCCAAGCCATTTTAATATAGGAAAGTCATAAATAAATCCAATTTTGGTTTAGAGATAGTTCAAGCTTGTAAGAAATGGAGAAAAGAGTTCGATATGGAAACTTTGAGCGCTCTCATCTCCTATGAAGCTTTGTATGGAGATATAATAAGTTTGGAGACGTTAAAAATGGTCCTAAGATTAATTATTTTAGAATTTTTTTAATTCCAACACACCATCTGCATGAACAAATATTAAGAGCCTAACACACTCAAAAACCTCGCAAACCCTAGTTAATGACCTGACTGAGAAAACAAGGTTGAAGGGACATCTAGATAAGACTAATGGGAATGAAAATTATTGAAACATATAATATACTATCCAATTAACCTTCCCATATACTTTATGTGTTTCATACCTATACAGATAGGGTACATAATTACTTTTCTTGACTATTTTGTGTATTATGCAAGTTTTAAGAGGTTTCAAGAGATGGCATAGACTTTAAAAGAAATATTAAGAGTTAGGATAACTCCCAATGTCCATTTAATTATTTATAAAAACTCATAAGTGTGCCTAAAATATCTCTCATCTCAGTCAGTCAGAGCTAGCATAGTGAACATGATAGTGAGAAGGGTGAAAAGTTTAAGTGGAAGTCTTTTTAAGGGTGCTTGATGCCTCTAAGACCATGTATGGTATTGAAACATGTCATTAACCCCAATTTATTTATTTTCATGATAAATTTAAGCCATTTTGGAAGCCAAGTGTACAAGGTTTGTGAAAAAGGGGTTTTCTTTTACTGTAGATGGTGATGACTATTTTTGGGAGGAATCCTGATGATTAAGACTACAACCAATGCATGGAGAAGCATTTATAAAACCCTTCCACCTTAATCCAATCATTAGATCTATCCATAGTCAAATTTGTGATGATCCAATAGGGGTCAATGATAAACGCAATTTTCTTATGTAGAATGAGAACTCCTACACCACATTTCATGAATTGCATAGTTTGGAGAGTTATTTATCCTATAAAACCTTGCATGGTTTATATAATAACTCATTTTTATGTACATGTAACTCCTTATCTAATCATGATAAGTGTCCTTGTGACATTTAGATTTATTCCTTATCTTCTCTCTTTCAAGTTTTATAAGAACTAACCATTTTAGCCTTTATAAAATATTCTCTAAATGAGTATGGTGAAGACCTTCTCATTTACATACCATAGATCAATCAAGACTATTGATTTTAACTCTTCTATGATTTTTCATATTGTGTTCACTTGAATGATTGATCTTGGTTAGTGATTACTGTTGTTTCCTTAACATTGTTATCTCATTCTCTCACCTATTTTCATCTTGAAAGCTTCTTCTTGTAGGTCATGTGAAGTTTTATATGAAGTTTCAAGGTTGATTGAGTTCATCTATTCAAATAGTGCCATTATAGGCCTTTTGTCTAGTCCTCCTATCCTAAACGTTAATCACAACCTCATAATGAAATATTGATGTGAGAAGATTTAGATTAGAGAAATGTATGCCTAATTAGTCTCTTGGTCTCATGTGTGACATGCAGTTCATTGGTAATCATCAATAAATTTGGTGTATCACCTCCTTTAGGATATTCTACTTTCAATTTTCTCTCCCTTTTCCTTGTAAGCATAGGTGTAGTAGTGATATAAAATTGGTATATCAAGGGAGCTAGTCCTATCTAGATATTCACCTCATTCTTAGGATACCCATCGCCTAGAATTTTTTCAATTGTGTCATTTGGATGAGAAGAGATAATACATCTCTTCAAAGGGTGTAAATCCAAGTCATAATAGTTTTTGGAACACTCGGTGGGACTCATTATCTAAAAAGTTGAAATATTTTTAGTGTTTTATTTCAACACATAAGCCTTTAGAGGTATCTATCTAAACATCAATGGTTACTCTGAGATTACATCATCTAGTCAAGCATCCAAGGTATTCCTTTTGAATATTATTGATAATAATTCATTGTGTTCTTGCTTCCTAATGAAATCCCATTGCTAGTTTTGGTGTTGAGTATTATTTTACACAAGTTGATGAGGCATCTCAAGCCTATGGAATTACATATTGTCCTTTTTATTATCCCTATAAACTATAACATGATTTTTATTATCCTTTTTATGAGTTTTATCAGCCCCAAAATCAGCCTCTTCAATATCTTGCTTCTCTTTGTCAACCTAGCCACTTCTCAACTCAGCGCATTTCAACTTTCAAGCAAACTCTCTTGGGTTATGATAGGTACATGTTATATATTGACAGAAAAAGGGGATATGGTATAGATGTTCCTAGTCATTTCATTCACAATGTGAGAGATGCATTAGATATGGTTTAAATATAGTGGGTACCTATTGAGAGAGTAAATTGGCAAAGGCTCACAAGTGAGATGCTAGATGTGACTGACCTAGTTTCATCCTTAGAAGATAAAATAAGAATTTATAAGAAGAAGCCTCAATAAATCTATAAAAAAAATTATCCACTTCCCAATCAGTCCTATATGATTCCTATTCTTGAATCTAATAAAGCTTACTAAAGTCATCTTTTTCCCAATCAGCTAGAAGAGAGTTGGAAATACAAACCTTATTTTTGAAGTAAACCTTGATAAGAAAATTAAGTTAACCAATAAGTAGATAAATAAATCTATCTTATCATCAAAGGAAGTGGAATCTAATCCCATATTACCCTCTCCCATTACATCCCCACCTCAAAAAGATACTTTGAGATATGAAATCCAAAGTTGGAGATAAGGGGGAAAATCTAAGCCAAAGGAGATCTCAAGTTTCTTGAACACTTCATCCACTCCTAAAATTGCATCACTACCTCTAGAAGAGTCTCTTAACCCTAACATAATAATTTAGAATAAGGTAGTGGAATCATGGTAAAATAAAGGGGATAAAATCATAGATAAAGAGTGTGAAGCTGTGAAAGATCTTTATCCTATGCAAGCCCCTCCCACCCTTCTTCAAGAAACCTTTTATTTTCCATATCAGACCTCTTTTACTCCTTATCCTCATGAAGATACATATGAAATTCAATAAATACATTTCTAGGAGAACCTAGCCAAGCAAATTGAAGAGTTAGAGTCAAAAATTAAATTGTTGAGTCAAGGTGTGACGGAAGGTTTAGAGCCAAAAGAAGATCTTATGCCTAAAAACACCCCATCTAACCTTCCTCAAGAGAGTGCTAAAAATTAAAAAATATTTTTATGACGTGATTTTCAAATGGAAGGAATAAAACCAAGCTATTTTATCCTATGTTTTTCCCCCTCCTCAAAAATTCCTAAAAGAATCCCCTACAATTTAATCTCAATTTGATGTTGAGTTCTATGTGCCACCTTCACCAACCAGTTCATCTTGTCCTCATCCCATCACCCTTTACCTTGATGTATCTATGGTATGGGAACCTAAAGAGGAGCATTTGGTTGAGAAGAATTTATAACTTTTTCTTAAATAAAATATAGCTCATTGGTATCCTCATTGGGTTAAGTCACATGATTACAAGATGCCTAATCTTGGCATCACCAAAAAGGAAAAGGAAATTGAGGATATTCCAGCCCTTGAGAACCAAAATCAGATTATAACAATTGATATAGAACTTGAGAGTCCTAAAGAGTTTCCAAATTTTGAATATGAAATGATTCCTTGTGTTGATTCTTTTTGTTGTGTTGATAATGAAGAATGTCTTCTTTGTGTCAAAGAAGAAATTTTGGATGAAGTCATTTTGGATTATAAAAAAGAGGATGAAAGAGTTTTTCTTGTTGTTCCCCTTCAGAAAGTTGATCAAAGAGAAGATAAGGATGTGTGGTAGTATTTTTTAATCATTTGTAATGAGTTTGAGTCTCTCAAGGGGTCTACAACTTCCTTAAATCTGATTGTAAGTGATGGTAGGCAAGATGACATTTTTCAAAATTTCATAGATGATCCAGAGCAAAGTTCACCTCAACCTTTGAAGGTCAAAACGATATTCTATTGGCCTCAATCTTCTAAGGAACAAGAAACTACTCTTTTAGATCTCATGCCTATAAAGAATATGCAAGTTGATCATGAGATGAAGAGTGGGTAGTAGTATGAGGTATGTGTACAAGGCCAAGAGGAATATATTTACATTGGAGACATATTTAAATATGGTTTACTTAAGATCATATCAAGTGAAGTTCCAATAAATAGGTCTAATTTATCTAGTATCCAACACAAATAGAAACATGCTTGGCACTATGATTCATATCATGAAGAATAAGATTCAAGGATATTTCCTTTTGATCCTATAAAGGAAGTATTCTTAGTTTCTAGTTGTGTATAGTTTTTTGTTTTCTATTTTCCCTAAGTTCTTTGAGCACATGTGTGTGTCTTTTAGTTTGTTTGCTTTTTTCGTGTGTGTCATCTATTTTGTGTGGTTGAGGTAGTCAATTGGTGTTATCTTGATCAATCTTGTTTTCCATTGTCAAAGTTATCTTGTTGTGTTTCATACTTTACATGACTCCCTCAGCCTAATAGACTGATATGTCTACTAATATTTAGTATAGCAAGCATACTACCCCTATGAGTCACTGAGTTGTTGACCAAATATGACCCTATAGGTCAAATTTAGACCCATATAGGTAAAATATTGATTTCTAGGTGTTTTTGGGGGTTTATTACTATGTCATAAGGTGTAATATAGGTCATTTTATGTCATTTCATGTCACATTATCCTTGGTATTAGTCATTTTCAATATTTATATATTTTTAAGTCATTTTAGGGGTTAAAATAAATCATTAAATGAATTGTATAACCTCCTTGGGAAATATGAAGGTTTAAAAAGGTGATGTCACATTCCATCTATCTTATTATGCCTTAATTAACTATTTCTAACTAAAAAGTTGTAGATTCTTCAAAAGAAAGAGTAATTTTCTTAAAAAAAGAAAAACTTTGGCACTTGTACAACCCATAAGGGAATAGGACACATAGAAGAAGGTTTTTATATGACTCTTAAGCTTCCTAAAACTCATTTCATTGCTTTAGATACTCTTTAAGTGCAAAAATTGAACTAAAACCATTATGTTCCTTCTTCACCTTTCTAGACACACAGAACCAGTTAGTAGGTTTATGCTTGGTACAATTAGTTGGAGAAGTTTTAGGTAAAACATATTTGGGAGGTAAAATTACACTTATTTAGATTTTTTTTTTTTTTTTTTGTATAATAATGGTGTCCTATACTTTATGAACCATTCTTAAGAAGTTGGTCTATTTATTTTACTTATCAGTACATGCACCCTAAAGGTTTTGCTCTAATTTGGATATTTTTATACAATCTAGATATTGATTATAGAGGACTTTGAATCCATCCTATAATTATAATCATACTTTGTTTCATGTTTCAAGATATTTTGATAGGCAAATCATCTCAGGTTTACAAATTGGTCTCATTTGAAGATAATAGGAAAGTTTCCACCCTTTTTAAGATCCTTATGCTTTGGAAGTGATTCCAAGAGGTTAAAATAATTTTATTCTCATGTTTATAATGTTCTATTTATATCCTCCCATTTCATGTTCATTTTCCAAATAAATCTTGATGGAAGTTGTAGTCACAAGAATCATGCAGTCAATTTACCATATGATTGTCATATACAATCAATTATGGTAAATCAAGTGTATGGAGCCTATATAACATGTTGAAATAGGTGTGATGAAGTTTCCAAATCCTTGGTATATATTTTATCAACATAAAGTAATGATTTAAACATTCAAATGCTAAAATAAGACTGTTGTAGTCATATACAACACTTTCGTATAGTCTACCATTAGAATGTTCACCTACAAGGGTCTTCATGGAAACCAATCATGTTGAAAGAATCATTTGAGCTGATCAGGGTTTTGATAATGAGAAAATTATTTTGGAATATTTGAATAATATCCAAACTCCTTTAAATCTCACAAACCATGTATTATACCAACTCACTCAACCTCACTATCTGTATGTGATAATGATAGAGTAGAAAATAGGCATAGAAAAGTTGTATTTTGGATTATGACTAAATTGTCTTACCTTATCCATAAAAAAGGAAAATAAAGCTCTAAGGCATTTTGCTGAAATTCATATAATAGGGTTACAAGGACATTTTATGCATGTAATAACCTTGTCTTGTAACCTCTGCATAGAAGATGAGCTCTATAAAATGTAGAATGTAGAAGATTAGTGGAGGGTGGTTGTTGAGCACCTCAAAGATGTACTTTAATAATCTAAATTTAGGTAGTAAAACATACAATTTTGAGCCCCAAATAGACTTTCCACCTCAAGGTTGCAATAAAAGTCAAGATTCCATGATCAAATGATTCCAAGGGATTTCAAATAGAATTCATGATCTAATGATGATATAAAGACATTAGAAAACTATGTTTCATTTCTCATAAACACCTACATGTGTCTCACCTAAGATGTTGATATATAATAGACTATGAAGTCTTGTAAATGCATATTAAGAGCTTGGGTATATAAAAATATGAACAAAGAGATAATTTTTAGATCAAATTGATTCCTAAAACCTTTATATGGTTCCTATGGATTAAATTACATTGGTTCTAAGGATTAAAGGCACCTATAGAGCTCAATATAGTTCATTGTGTTTGACTGTGAAAGGTCAAAAAACAAAAGAGTAAGCTTCTTGATGTGGACATAACCAAAACATGAAATGAGTGGGTACAAACCATTACTAAATGATCATGGAGGGAATAAATGAAGATTATTTAATGTTTTTAAAGCTTAAACATGCAATAACACCTACATGTGTGGTACATTGAAGCAAAACATAGTCAGAGGTAGCACTCAATCTTGACTAAGCAAGGCATATGGAAGGGTACATGAGAGGTTGATGGGATAAATGAATATTTTAATTCATTAATTATAGTAATGATAGTTTCATGGAATTATCATGATCTATATAAAGTAAATAAATAACCTTGAACATACATCACACAGTTCACATGGTAAAAATCTTTCACATAGTCCCTTTTATAAGAGTTTGTTTTGGATTTTGAAGGAATTAGGAGGTCTATTGATCTAACCAAGGGCTAAATTTTGGTTTATATCATCTCCATAACTTTAATAATCCTATAAAATATTCAACTTATCTAAGTAAACAAGGGAAGTACCCTTTATTTTATCTCAAATAGAGGGTACTTCCCTAGGAGCACAAACCCTACATTTCTTAGAAAGTGTTAAATGATGGACCAAAAGATAAATAAACCTTTCTAGGAGGTGTGATAAGTTTTATGACAACTATAAAAACATGAGAAAACATGCCTAAAGGCTTGAAGCTACACAATTAGTCCAAACCTAGAAGAGTTGTAGTCAGGAAAATTAGGCATGGTTAGCCCCTAAAAGCCAAATGGAGAGTCATTTTCACTTCTACCATGAGATGAACATTATAATGTATTTTATAATGTATATGGGGTCATATTATATTTTTAAAATCTGTTATAATGTAAGGAAGTCATAATGAAATCCACTTTTCGCTTAGAGACAGTCTATGCCTATAAGAATTGGAGAAAAGAATTTGATATGGCAACTTTGAGCACTCTCATCTCCTTTGAATATTTTCACTAAAAACTAATAATTTTAGATATGTTAAAAATCATCCTAAGATTCATTCTTGTTGAATTTCTTTTTAATTTGAACATCCCATCTGCATAAATAAAGCTTAAGATCCTAAAGCACTAAAAACCCTCACAAACCCTAGTTAATGACCTAACTAAGAAAAAAAGGTTGGAGGCTTATCAAGATAAAATTTAATGGGAATGAAAATTAATGAATTTTATATGATGATATACAATGACCCTTCCCATCCACATGATGTTTTTCATACCTATACAAATAGGGTACAAAATTGTTTTTCTTTACTATTTTATTTATTGTATAGGTTCTAGGATGCTTCAAGAGATGAAATAAACTTTATAAGGAATATTGAGACTTAATATAATTCCCCATGTCCATTTAATTCTTCAAAAAAATCCCTAAGTTTGACTATTAGAGCTCTCATCTTAGTAGGTCTGAGATAACATAGTCAACATGATAGTGAGAAGGGTGAAAACTTCAAGTGGAAGTGTTTTTAAGGTGTGCCTGATGCCTCTAAGGCCATAGATGTTATTGAAACATGACACTCATTCCCATTTATGGATCTTCATGATAAATTTAATCCATTTTGGAAGCTAAGTGTACAAGGTATGTGAAAGAAGAGTTTTCTATGACTGTAGATGGTGATGACTCATTTTAAGAGGAATATTGATGATTAAGACTACAATCAATGCATAGAGAATCATTTATACAACCCTTAATGCTAAATCCAATAATTAGACATATCCCTACTTAGTTTTGGGATGTTCTAATAGGGGTGAATGATGAATGTAGTTTTATTGTGTATAGTGAGAACTCTTGTGCTACATTTCATGAATTGCATGGTTTAGAGAGACATTTATCCTATCAAAGATTCCATGGTCTATCTCCTAACTCATTTTTATTCACATGTATCTCCTCCTAGCATGACAAGTGTACTTATGACATTTGGACTTATTCATTCTCTTCTCTCTCTCAAGTTCTATAAGAACTAGCCATTTTGGCCTTTATAAAATATGCTCCACTTGAGTATGGTGAAGACCTGCTCATTTACATACCATGGACCAATAAAAAATACTAATACTACCTCTTATATGACTTTTTATAGTGTTTTCAATTGAATTCTTGATCTTTCTTAGTGATGACTATTATTTCCTTAGCATTATTGTCTCATTATCTCACCTATTTGCAGCTTGAAATATTCTTCTTGTAGGTCATGTGAAGTGTTATTTGAATTGTCAAGGTTGATAAGTTATTCTATTAAAATAGTTCCATTCTAGGCATCTTGTCTAGTGCTCCTAGCCTAAACATTCATCACAACCTCATAATAAAATATTAATGTGAGAAGATTTAGATTGGAGAAGTGTATGCGTAGTTAGTCTCTTGGTCTAATGTGTGACATGTATCTGATTGGTAGTCATTAATAAATTTGGTATATCACCTCCTTTAGGATAGTTTAATTTTAGTTGTCTCTCCCTTTTCCTTGCAAGTATAGGTGTATTAGTTATCTAAAAGTGGTACATCAAGGGAGCTATCCATATCTAGAGATTCACCTCATTATTAGGCTACCCATAACATAGAGGCATTTTAATTATGCCACTTGGATGAGGAGAGCTAAGACATTTCCTCAAAGGGTGTAAATAATAATTATGTTAGAAGTAGTGGTTGTAATTATAGTGATTCTTCTCACTAGGATACATTTTAATGCTTAGCTCTTACCATATATCTTTCTCAATAGGTGGAGGAAATTCAATAAGGGTAACAACATGATGGGTGGAAGCCCATACATGACACAAAATATCATTTAGGTTCCATTGGTTAGGATGACAACCCTAATAATCCCCGTCATCCTCCTCATTACGCTACCATGTTGATTTTAGTTGCCTAGTTGCCTTATTTTTTATTGTTGGTGGCCCTTGTTTTGGGGTTCCTTTGTTTCATCGCCCTTTTTTAATATAATCACACTCTTATTTTGGTTATAGCTATTATACAACCTTAATTTTGGCATTGTCTTGGTGATTTAAATTTTATTTTGTCTCAAGGATTTTTGTTGCCTGATGTAACTTACATTCTAGAGTGTGATTCCCTCCACTTTTATATACAATTAGCGATGCACTAGTAAGTTTTATTAATAAAAGTCCACTTTTCAATTAAAAAAATAAAAATCTTTCATTTTTATTTTAATAAAACACACACACACACACACACACACACACACACACACACACACACACACACACACACACACACACACACACACACACACAATATCAATAAGGTTAGTTAATCAACCTTAATTTTAAGAGTATTAGTTTGTAAAACCTAATTAGAAATATTAATATTTTTAACAACCCTCAATATTTAATTTGGAATTGTTGTCCACTACAAAGAGTTCAATGTTAAACTAGGTAAAAATGGTTCATGTCAATGATTTTAAATTTATGTCCATATTCTTACATTGGAATGAATTCTATCTCTAATTCATTATTTTAATTTTTCCTTTGATGGATTGATAATATGCTTCTTACAAATAATATAATAATAGAAAGAAGTTAATGGGATTTCCTTTAAATAAAAATAAATGTGAATATCTATTAATATGTTATTACCAATTATGTCTCAATTAAATGCTTACGTAGATATAAAAAAATATTATATGATTAAAAGATATTATAGATTTAAGATTGTCATTGGATTTATATGACTTGTATCCATCCAAAATGGGTACATAGTTTGTAATGTGGTAGGTTATTTGATTGGGTGTTCACTATTGTGAAGGGTCAACAAGGATAACATGACACTGATTTGATTGCAAGAAGGCTTCCTATCTGATGTGCAACTCAATTTAGCTTGATGTGAGTCTCTGGTTGAGATAAAAATTAGTTTATTAGTGATCGACAAGAAGAGTTGGTAGGTTTATTTTTTATATAGTAATAGGTCCCCACATTATACACTTAAAAAAAAATAAACTAGCATACATATCTTAGATAAATATATGTAAAATACACATTTAGATATCATTGTCGAGGCACCTATATCATATTGAATTATGAGTACCTTGAGAATGGTGTGTGTGTGTGTGTGTGTGTGTGTGTGTATTTTACATAGATTTATCTAAGATATGTATACTAGTATCACATGCCATAGTGTGAAGTAAAGGTAAATATTCATTGTTCCTCAAAACATAGTTAATATAGTTATCAAATGTAATATTAAAATGGAAAATATATTGCAACACACAATTTGATATATATAAATAGTATAACAATAAGGTTATGATATTTAAACTATATACATTTGATATCAAATTGTATAACAACCAAGTTTACAATATTCAATCTATATACATGTGATCCTCTAACAATTGAAGTCTTTGTTCTTCTTCTTTTATTTTCTCTATGGGTTTTTCATTCTTCAATCTCTTAAACTGGTCATATGTGAAAGGTAGTGTGATCGTTAATCCATGTAGTGACTTGACACTTGATATAGAAACAAATGTCAAGCCTTGTCTTTCTATAAGTCCTATATTAATTGTGGCTTTGTCAAGTGTTGAGCCTTGTGATTTGTGGATTATCAATCCCCTAGCCAATTTCAAAAGCAACTAACACACATGACCCCTTTGTATAGGGGTGATTGGAATTGTAGTTAGAGTTGCATCAACAAAATGAATCCCTGTATAGTTATCAAATTGAACAATTACATATGTAAGTAGTTCAGGAGGTACCATCCCAGTTTATATATAATGCTTCGAACATATCCAAGTGCACCATTGACAAGCCCTGCCTCTATCCATAAGAATGAAGTGAGCATCACTCTTACACCAATAATAAATAATAACTCAATTTCCAACTATTCATCATCCAATCTAGTAACATTATTGTTTTTTCCTCTACTTTCAATGCTTCAAGCAATGGGTCGATTCAATGCATACAATTTTATCTTATTATGCTGATGCACATTCTCATTTGTTGAAAATAAGTGCATATCCTCCTTTACATCTGTTTCAAGTGCAACATCCATTATTTTTTTAATGTAATATAAGTAAATTATTTATCTAGTTCTTTAACTGGTAAATCATCTCTATGTTTTATACGTCATTGTTTTTCACACTCATTTTTATGTATTCTCTCCTCATTTGTCATTTTTGTCTTTGGTATTCTCGTTGATATTCTCTCTATTATTCTTGCCTTTGTTCTTCATATTCTTTTTTTGTTATTCATTTTCAAATTACATTTTTTGTCGAGCCATATTCCCTACACTTTTATTCAATCATTTTTCTATTAGTAATATAAGTATAATCATCTTATAATAAATTCATATCAACAAAAATAAAAAAATACATATATATTAATATATTGTACACAAAAATATAATATAAATAACCTATAAAATATTTAACATAACAAATAAATTGATATTAGAATTGCATAATTAAATTTTTTGATAAAATTAATAACATAATTAAAAAAATTTATGAATATTAAATGAATGACCTTATTTTATAGTTATTAATAATAATTACAATTATTAAAATTGAAATCATTCTAAATAAATTAAATGGTTCCCCTTACTATATAACTATTAACATATTAAAATTAATTAAATATACTATTCCTTTATTGATTTTAATGATTATCAGAAATATTAAAATAGAAATAATTGATTAATTTTACCATTTTTATGATATAAGTATTAAAACTGAAAGCTTTCTAAATAAATTAATTGAGTCCCCTTACTATATAACTATTAACATATTAAAATTCATTAAATGACTAATTAAATTTACTATTCCTTATTTTATAAATTTTAATTATTATCAAAAATATTAAAACTGAAATAATTTATAACTATTAACATATTAAAATTCATTAAATGACTAATTAAATTTACTATTCCTTATTTTATAAATTTTAATTATTATCAAAAATATTAAAACTGAAATAATTTATTAACTTTACCGTTCTCTTGATCATAACTATGAGTCCCCTTACTATATAACTATTAGCATATTAAAATTAATTAAATGATTAATTAAATTTAATATTACTTACTTTATTAATTTTAATGATTATCAGAAATATTAGAACTGAAATAATTGATTAACTTTACCATTCTCGTAATCTTAACTATGAAAACTCATAAGTTTTGAATGTTCAAATTGAAACTCGGGTGAAGGATACTTAGAGAACGAAAGGAAACAAAGCATTCAGATAACATTTATGATAAAATTGAAAGAAAACAGTCATTATTTCTTTCAAGGGTCCGGCCATTGAAAGACAAACGATGACATTTATGACACAATCGAAAGAGAACGGAAGCAAATACAACGTCATTATTTCTTTCAATGATCCTATTATGACAGAATTTATAAGTTATTTTGGATATGTTGTACTACTATTCTATAAGTTATTTTGAATACTAAAACAAAGTTGAAACTGAAGTGTTTAGATATTATTTATGTAAAATAAGATTATTTCATTTTTTCCAATAATTTTTATATTGATTTTTTTCTATTATTATAAATTTATTTGAAATTAATATTTCATATCATATTGAAAGAAGGAGAAAATAAATAAATATAAAAAAAGTAATTGATTTTCATGATAGCAGACAATATAAACTATTTTTAGAAAAAAGAATTACATTTCAACCCTACAAAAGTGAAATAAATTGGCAAGTATACCTATATGATTGGAAATTGTAAAAAATGAAAGTAATTAAAAAAATATTGCACCAATTACTTTAATTTCATGGTGTTTTAACTAAATTATGTCCATGTAACATAGCTAAATTTTTTATAGTGATGTTTCAATTGCACTAAATGAGGATTTACAAATTTATGTTTTTTTCCCAATAATATAATGTGTAATGAAAAGAACTAGAGTTATTTAAAAATATATATTAAAAAATATCAAAAGCATTTTATTTTAGTGGATTGGATCACCAATGATATAAAGAAATATAAATAATTTTTTAAAGTAGGTTTTCCAAATTGATGAGCTAAATATAAAAATATACTTTTGGTATTGTTGTTTTATATTATCCTCTTTGCACTTTATCTCTCCATCATTGTTATTTGTTTTACTCTCCACTTTATTTCCTTCATTATCTACTAGCTTCTTTGATTTTGTTTGTGGTTGTTTTTTAATTTATATTTATATGCTTTTTTTATTTTTTTAACTATCATGTTAGTTGTCTTATTTAATTAATAATGTTGGTTTTACATGAATTAAATAATTACAGACATAAATAAATAAATAAATTTTTTAGTTAAATATATTCATATATTAACGTAACAAAGATATACAAATAATTCACAAAAAATAAAAATAGTATGAAAGCACATTGCGTCATATTAGGCAGAGTGTAGGAGTAAAATCAAAAGTATCATAATCTAGGCAAAGCTTAGAAACTAATCACAAAGTTAGCAAAAAAGATAAATTTTATGTAGCAAGAATAAGGTCAGAAGATAAAGGATTCATATCATCAGGACCTAGCTCGAGCTTGGTAAGTCATTACCTTCTGGAGTAGACTGTCAGCTAGTAACTTAGATAGTGTCCATGTCATCATCTTTTGCTTGTGTCTAAGTTGAAAAAAGGCCAAAGAAATCCTGGGGAACTTATCTAACATATTTACTTGGCCTCCAAATGGTGTTCCCCAAACATCTGGGTAAAGAGGAGGAAGAAAAGCACCCCAACCATCCTACCCAGTAGAAGAAAGAATCAGTGGCTACCACCCTCATTGTTTCTAAAGAGGGGAAACACGCTAGTGTAGGGTATTGTTGTGAAATCGGTGCCTAGAACAATTGTGAGATGCCTACCACAAGGTGTCTAAGGCACTCTATCATCTAATCTGGGATCTCTGGATGGAGAAGGTGGAACTCGAGCTATAGAAAGAGAATCATCTCCCCAATGGGAGAGAATACCCTAAAAATGCTTAAGTTCTATAACCACTTTATTGGCTTGGACTTGAATTTATAAAAAAAATATTAGAGATGATAGAAGATTTGTGCAAAGCAAAAACATTACAATCAGCAGAAGCATGATTAAACATAGAATTATTTCTTTCTTTCCAAATATAAAAGAGAATCTCCACACTGAAAGTATGCCAAACTTGTGTGTATTTGAAGGGCATCGGAGGTTTGTCTCTAAGGAAGATATGCTGTCAAAGGAAGAATTCAAGCTAAAAACCCCTGAAAAGATCATGGATCCAAATCCAAACCCTTGAGGTTTGGAACAATACTAAAAGAGATGAGGAAGCATCTTGAGATGGCTAGAAAATGGGAAAGTACATAGGTGGACTCCAAGTTGGATGAGTCTTCTACCAATAGGCAAGCCTTGGTACAGTATATACCAAAAAAAATGAGCAAGCTTGGGCTCCACACAAGCGCCCCAAATAGTGTTGAAGTGAAAGCTCCACATTGTAATGGACAAGTGTAGCCCCCATTGGGCATTAAACTTGTTAACCATGGTTAAATGGGCGGTGAGCCATTCATAGCTAAGTCGAGGAGTGTAATTACGAAAATGGGTCTCGACATACCATATCCAGTCCTTCCACTAAAGACAAGTGGAATGGACCGAGATTTTATGAATTAGAAACGCTGGGATGGGATTGAGGATCTCTTGATAGAACTAACAATTATAAAATAAATAAATATATTTTTAGATTTTAAAGTAAATAAATTACCATAATAACAAATATAATTTATCTATTATATATTTCATCATGATAAATAAATTAAAAGTAAATATTAACACACTCACCCATTACACAAAATTACCCTGCCACTATAAAAACACTTATTGATGTAAATACATAACAAAAATATGAAAAATTAAATATACATTTCCTCTAACATCACTTACACCTTTACAACAACAACTGATAGACTTTTTAATCTCTATATAATACTGCCCTAACATAATAGTTATATTAATCTAAAAATTATTAGGTTGGCATTATATAATATAAGGCCTGAAGATGACAAGTAGAATAGTTGGAAGCTCGAACAGTCATTACAAGAATAATGCCGGAAGATGACAAGTAGAATAGTTGGAAGCTGGAACAATCATACAGTCGTGGCGCGCACTAGCTAAAGATTAGCGACTTAAATCAACTCTTTCTAGAAGATTGTATGAATAAGCGAGACTTTTTTGGATCCATCAAAACCTCTTCCTTCAATGAAACCCGTCATTATTAAGCTGTTTGATAACCTCCCAAAGGGTAGATTCTGTGAATTATTTAAACGCACTAAGTAGACAAACGTTGGAATGCAGCCCCACATTGCCCGTATAGGTACATAATGTGACTCACAAACAATGATCGCATTTTATTTTCTATCGAAAGTCGCCGTCCAGCCCAAGGATTGTTTTATTGTCGGTAATTTTTTGTACAAAACACTCTCCAGACTGCAATTTCTTTTTGTTTTTGCTAAATTTATTTAACCTTTAACCTTGTGAGAGAAGTTTTGATCAATATTTATTATCTCATCTCATGATCCGTTATGTATTTTTTCCTTCTGCGATAATTGATCATGGAATGTCTTTCAAAACACGAATCAAAAGTTGTCATAAATCTCTTTTTCATGGACTTATTTAATCATATTACATCATTATGAAAGTATAAAATATTTAATATTACACCTTATTTTCTATGATGTTTTACTTATATTGAATGATCAAATTTGAACGGCACTACAGTGTTTAAGTAATGCAATCTAAACTTTATTATAAATTGTAAATTTTTTGGTTGTCTTTGCATATTTAAATTAATATCAATGCTTATGGTGAAAGTAAAGGTGTTTCCTAACTTGAGATTTGGTTTGCAATCTTCCTTGATGAGCAACCTCACCCATCTGATAATCTTGTAGATTATATTTCACTAATTCATTCTGCATTTGACCCAAGACTGGGATTTATTTTTATTAGCATGCTATCGTTGGGATTGATTTAATATAGTAGTTAAAATTCTTTTGTTGCATCCACTGTGTTTTATAAAGGTGGAACATAATGACGAAAGACTTCCGCATTGGAGACTCAATAAAAGCCAAGATAATAGGGAAGATTGATCTGTAAGTTATCTCTAACCTTTTAGTGATTTTGCATGGGCCAAGATTTTGAAAGAGGATAATCTTGCAATATAAGGTTATGTCAAGATTTCCTTTTACAAATGAAGCTCTACAATATATAGGTCACTAACATTAACATTAAATTGTTGTGGTGTTTTGTATTGATCACAATACACATGCTCAACATTGATCTTCAAAATTATTTACATTTTTTATGAACAGGTTCAGTGTGTTTAATGAAATTCATCTCTCTTTCAACTTTATTTTGAACTAATGTAATTGTTTTTAATGAGATGTACATTTAATAATATATATTAATGGTTTTAATAGCTAGAAACCTAGACATGCCTCAAAAAGGTTGTGTTTTAAAAAAAATTAATTAAAGTTCTCTTGAATAATGATATTGAATGAAAGATAGAATTTTATTCCAAGTTTGTTAGTTATCCACAACACAAATAAAAATTAATAAACTTAAAAGATTTAATATTTAACAATGTAAAATGGTACTTTCAAATATGTTTTAGTCACTCAAAATAGTAAACATGTTAAATTATAGTTTTAAATAATAAGTAGACTATACAAAAAAATTGAAGAGTTGGAATAGTAACACCTTGATGATTTTTGTATTTTTGAATACAAATATGAATTGTGCAAGTCTATATCTGACTATGTTTTCAAATTGGAGAGATAACTATGTAGAGGCATGATCAATGTTTGCATCATTCATGCCCTAAGTTAGATCATCACTCACTTTTTTTAACCGATAATAAATTTTTGTAGCAACATTCATGTCATGTGCTATCTTTCATAATGTAAAAAATTATATGTTGATTTGTTAGTCATGTTTTGTAGCACCATTCATGTCATGTGCTATCTTTCATAATGAAAAAAATTATATGTTGATTTTTTACTATATTTCATGAATCACAGGGTAAATTTTAGTGGCCTATATAGAAATGAACTTAGGGTTTTGTTTGGTGAAACTCTAAGTATGTTTTTTGAATGTCTAGTAGAAATTAACGAATGGTGTTTAAGTGAGCAAGAAAATTCATATGCACAACATGGTGAGGTGCATAAGCCATGCTAGCATGCAACTATATAAAAAACTACATAGATGGGTGAAAATAATTTATTGGTAGATGACATCTCCATCGATGAATGACAATAATCTATCGATGGCTACTAGTTATGCTCTCTATTGATAGCAATCTATTAGTGAATGCCATCCATGCTATCGGATGGTAGCATATGCCAAAGGGTGATAAAATTTGTTGGTAGGTACTAGTGATTATTGTCGGCCATCAATAGTTACTTTTGGATGCTAGCAGTTGTTGCCAAATGATATTAGAGTTGGAATTTGCCATCAAGTTATTAGCACTCACCATTAGGTTCTTAGCACATGGCAACAAAATGTTGTCTCCTACTAACATCTTATTGCCAACATTTGTCAATATATTTATAAATAGGTGTTATCTATTATAGTCCTTTGTCATTTGATAGTTTCTATTGGTGGATGCCTTTTTTATTGTAAAAATTGATGTGTGGCATGTTTTTCTATAAATATTTTTGAAGCACTTAATTATGCACTCTTGTAGCTTCAAACCTCTACTCCAATTTTATAGAGACCTAAATCCCTATAAAGCAAATTATAACCTAATACCTCCTCAAGGCTACCTATAGCACAATGGTTTCCATAAGCTAATCCTCGTCGAAAATACTATACAAGAACATCATGTGTTTACATATACTTCAACTATTAGAATAACAAAATGCATGCATGGATAGGGTTGATAAGTGTGGATTAGAGGGGATTGTAAATATGTTGTAGTATGAAATAGATACCACTTTAATAAATTATTTACTTAGAAGCTATGACCATACGAAATCCATGTTCACTATGAAGGTCCAATCATGGGTTTTTTGATTTGGGATTAGTCCCAAAAACATCCATCACTTAATAGGGATCCCCCACATAAATTTTAATCATATTATCACCAATGCCTCACTACTAGACCAGGACAAAATTTATTTGGAGTCTCATTATGACCTATCGATTGAGGATTTATACTATTTCATTAAGTTACTATTATTTTCATTTCAAGTTTATTTTTAAATTTATATGTCTACTAAACATCCTTAATAACATATTTAATTTTGTATAGGTAGAAAAAATAAAAAATATAGGGGCCTTGGTGATAATATATGATCAACCCTTTTCTTTTGGCCATGATAGAATTCTTTTAGGTTAGAGTTGTATCATAGAGAAGAGCATATAACATTTTGATATGGGGTATAGTCTACATCATACATACACTAAGCGGCCAAAAATTTGATTGGTTTTCATATTTGTCAAACAAGATTACCAATGATTTAACTTTAACTCTTACCATTGATAATTACAATTTTACATGTACCAATTATATTATTAATTTATACAATGAGGCATTTCACCAATTACGAATGAAGAGCATGAATATTCCAATAGCTCTTCACAAAAAAATGAAGCTCAACTCTCTTTTGGTTATATAATAAGAGGTAAATTAATGTTTTTAATTGTATTTTAAATTATTTAATGTACTCTATTTGATTGAACTAATATTTTCCCCCTCAAAGATAAAAATTATGTAACTAGTTTCAAGATGACAGGCTATGGTAGTAGGTTATTAACCCCATGAGGCCTATAGAGAATTAGACATCGATGTAGAACCATATCTCATCCTTTGAATGGTCAGAAAAAAATTATGTAAAGCTCTGTTATTCCTCCACCTAATCTAGTTGCAACAATGCAAACTCAAACCTAATCTCATATTATCAGTAATACCATTTCTTGTTTACACTATTAATAATATCATTATACATTATAGTTTAAATATTTTATTTGATTCATGTTAATTTTAGAGCATTCTTAGAATCTTCCCCCAAAATTTTTTGAAAATAACCTCCAAGAATTTAGTTGCAATAGATATCTTTAGGGCCTCTTCAACAACAAGGTATGTATTTATCAATGTTTTTGTAATAGATTTATTAAATATTAGCCTTATTCTAATTTATTAGTTATTTTATATATTTTTTCAATTTATAGGTACCCCTTATCAAATGAAACATTTGCCACCACCATCACTAGGATGCCAAGTTTTAACTAGGATCAAACAATTATCATTTCTAGTCCCAAATAGTGGCATTATGCATTTGACAATGTCAAAGTTTCCAAACCTTTCTCTTGGTGGTCTCCCTAGCTTAGGAATGGCTATTTTATAATAAATATATCTTGATGATGAGTTTATGGGGATGGATATTCGGGATCAATATACTTTTTACAATCCCCATGATCTTATTTAAGAATTTTAGCTGAGGGGGCCAAAGGCTAGTTCCCAATAACTACCAACACTTATACCTATATGGTCTAGCTCACCTCCTCCCCCTCCCAATCTTGAGATTCGTAAGACTAATGGTGAGCTTACTAGTTTTCTTTTAGATAATTTATTAGTAGATAATATGAACACATGTGTAAAATAAATTATTCTTATTGAATTTGAGTGTTTGAGAATATTGGACATAAGGGATGACATTTTGATTCAGAAAATAAATCCTCATTTTGACAATCATTCCTGACATAACCAACTATTCTAATTGGTTGAAAATCAATTGGTTGAAAATCAATTGGAAATATATAATCTTTTGTTTCATCAAGGTGTTTCTATAGAAATAGCTATTAGTAAAAATTAAAATGATAAATGTTTTAGATATTATGTTCAACAATCTTGAGAGTACAAATACAAAGACCTAGGCATACTAAAAGAAATTCAAAAGATAAAAACCTTGTGGTTATTATTGATGAAAAAAGGGAAAGGATGTGGTAATTTATACTCCTAATTTTTTCTCATTTATATTTTAATTCTTGTATTTTTTATTTAAATAATATTCCTCATTTAATGGCAGTCAAAATATGAAGAGTTTTTGAAGCAAGTGAAGGTCCTCAAATTTCACCTCCAAACAATGCAAAAAAGTTTAAATGCAATTATTTCTTCAAAATAAAAACTTGTTTTGTTGAATAGACAGGTTAATAACTTGAATAAAGTCATCAAAGAGCATGGATTGGATCCATATTTTTTTCAATTAGAAAGCTGATGCAGATCCGTCATCACTTTTCATAAGTGGTGTAGTAAAGGATGAAAGGATAAATCCTACCAATATTAATGATGTAGCTAAGGATATTCTCCAATTATAAATTCTAAAATATGATACAATCCATGGAGAGGGAGTGTATTTCATAATATAAAAGTAGACACACACTCCACATGAAATTCAAAAATAATGAATCAATTAGTTATAACATTTATTTATAGTGTAATATTATAATATTATAAGACAATCAATTTCAAACTTAAATATTTATATTTTATTTATGGATTTTCAAAGCCACATTAGATTCTTTAATGGATTTTAATTTTTTATGTGTTATATATTATCTTGAAATTTAATGCTTTGTTTTTAATTAATTTAGCTACATTATATGTATGATATATATGTTTTTAAATGTTTGTATTTATTTTCAATTTCAATTATAACAATGTTGACTTGTAGTAGACATGTATTCATGATTGGAATTCAGGAAAAATAGATCAATTTGATGAATATAATCACTATAATCTTTAATTGAAATGAAAATGGATAATGGTTAAAGTAATTAAGGGATGAAACCAATCTTGTCACATCTTAGGCTTATCATTTGATAAATAAATATCAAGTGTTGATTATGTTGGTTATTGATAAGAAAAATAGCCAACTATTAGATTACTAGGATTGAACGTGAAGGCAAATAAAGTTTTCTTGTAAAGTTGTTGTTATGGAGTTTTTTAATAAGCATGGTTGTTGAACATCAAATTCTTGCTCTATTTTTTCTTTACATTCTTGTTAATAAATAATCCTTTATTAATCTCTTATTAGTGTGATTAATGTGAGATAGCATTTGAATATCAACCACATGATAAGTGGGAAAGATTCAACAATAAATTATGATATGGTACCTATGAGAAGGTTGATTTATAATTTTTATTTATTTTCTCTTTGCATAATAAAGAATTCAACTTTTAATAGTTAATATTGTGCTTATAATATTTTAATTTGATAAATTTTACAAACCTAATTATCAAGGATAATAGTTTGTAATAAATAAATAAATATCAAAATTGGTAATGAATTAGATTTCAATGTTTCATGTTAGAATACATACAAAACTAAAATTGTGGTAGCTAAAATAATTTTTTTATAGCTTGTTCTTCAAAACTAACATTTATATCTACATTCTTAGAGGCATTTTGACTATCATAATTTACATCATTCTATTGGTGTTTGTATTCATGATACCTATTAAATTTAATTTATTGAACTCTAAATTGCAAGTGCTCTTTCCTAAGGAAACCTATTCATGGGATAATGGGAAACATACAACCTTAAACAACTCTCCAAATTTTTATCCATTATATTCCAAAGTTTGGATTTAAGAAAATATAATGCACTAAATACCATTTCATCTTCCAAAAATATCAAAATCATTATTTGGTAGAGATCATATAATCAAAAATATTCATTGATATTTTCTTGTAGGACACTATTGGGCTTTAGTTTTTTCCATAGCCT
>JARHVA010002206.1:1040000-1090000 GCA_037957365.1 Torreya grandis
TCACCTTCTAGCTGATGTATGCATATATGAACCATAGGTTGAATTCTTATGGATCAAACCCTAGATCTTCACCCTTGTTCACCTTTAGGATGTATTTTTTTGGAAGGTTTAGTGGGATCATGGTTTCAAGTGACTTTATTAGGATGTATTTTTTTGGAAGGTTTAGTGGGATCATGGTTTCAAGTGACTTTAAGGACCTCTCTCTCAATGAGGGATGCCTACATAACCAATACACTAAAGATGTTCTCAGAGTTATTAATTTCTCCCCTATGTGTGGGAGTGTGTGTGAACAATGGTATAATATGCTCTATATAGGTGTATGCAATGATATTTATTTTAACTTTACAAATAACAATCATGGGATGTTATTTCGATGCTTAAAGACTTTTACATGACTATTGTTATGACGAATAAAGAAATAAATATGAATTAAAAATATAATCTTATTTCTAATATTAATTAAATGAGCCTTGGTAGGTGATTGATTGGTATTTGATATATGAACAATGAGAAGGCTTAGAATTATATTTATAAAACACATTTTTAAAATATCTCACACCAGGTCTTAGTGAGACAAATACACTAACCCATAGGTTTCAAATAAATTTCAATTTGGATGACTTTTGAGGAATGGACACTACACAAAGATCCAAACACATAGATAAACACTAGTGTCCCTGTAAGGCCAGTAGTGTCTAGAAGGATAAAAACTAAGTATGGAATTGTAACTAAAAATGATGTGTATATAATTTTTTTAGCTTTATGTAACATACATGTTGTCTGGGTCATCATAATAATATGATTCAAACTATAAGATAAGGATTTAGGCATAGTGATATGATGAATCATATCCTTTTGGTAGTATGAAGGTCCAAAACTAAAGGGTAAAGACATGAATGGTATTTTCCAAATGTACAAGGCTGATATGGTATAAATATTCAATTTTAGTATCTAAAACAATTTATACTATAGTCATACAGTCAATCCATACACATATATGAAATCATAATTATTTTAAAATGTAGTTAAGTATTATAAAGATAACACTTTTAGGAAGTATTAAGCCTTAAAATGTAGTTAAGTATTATAAAGATAACACTTTTAGGAAGTATTAAGCCTACTATGTCACAAACATGAGTTAATCCCAAAAATAAACTATCCTTACCCCTTAAAGGCCTATATGTGGTTTTTTTCAACTACCTACAAGGCTATAGTTTTAAAACAAACATTATATAGTTTGTTAATGACCTACTGAATTCTATGACTTTAATTTTTTACATTTTAAAATTATATCTATGAAATGTAGTTTGTATAAATATACAACATTCATAATATCATAACTAATAATTACCAAGGATTTTTATGATACATCATTTTTCATTGTTTCATATTATCATCATCTTCAAAACTTAAAATACAGTCCTAACACATTACATCATAGTAACACATGATACTCAACATACCTAATACCCATTTAATTTTTTTTCCCTAATGTTCCAATTATTAGCATAGGTCCTTGGAATATAAGTCTCAATTTTCCATGGAAATTCACCTTTATAGGTCTATGGATGAGAAAAAACTCTCAGTTGCAAGTCTATAATAGTGAATGATCTTGCAAGCAAGTTCATATTAAAATAAATATTGGTTAAAGAGTGAACTATGTTATTGTAATTAGTTTTAATAGGGTATAGGTTTATAATTAATCCCATAAATACTTACGTACCCCTCTAAAATGTGATAATACAACTTATAACTCATAGATGAATGATAATACAGTCACAATGACTAAACAAGCTACAACTAGTATGGTAAAATATGTAATAGTCATTATGCCTAACTTAGCTACAACCACTAGGGCTAGTAGAAAGAACACCAAAATAAAAAATAATATAAAAATTAAGATACAACCATTAGTCCAAATTAAAAACAAACATTTTAGAAAAATAAATTAGAGCCTAACAACTATCTTTTTAGTAAAGTAATCTACATCTTTAATAACTTGTTATGAGTCTAACCTTAACTAGTGATTTATAACTATTAGGGTGTATTAGTTAATATAATTTTTCACATTTCAACAAATTCCAACTAGGCACAAAAATAATCCTTCAAAAATCCTTTATATAAAATCAAAGTCCCATACCTATATTTGGAAACTCGTTATGTGTCAACTTTTATAACATAAGAATGTTGACCACATTTGGAAAATGAAAAATGTTTCCTACCTTTTGGTGGAAGCATAGTCACTGAGAGTGGGGGGGTGAATCAGTGATTCAATCAAATCAACTTCAATTCCACTTCTTCAAACTCTTAACCATTCAACATAAGCATTCATGAAGCATATACACCATTCATTATAATGAACAAAGAAATTTATGCAAGATCAAAGCACATAACACATGAATTATGTGGTAAACCCTCATGGGGGATAAAACCCACTCTAAATCCTATAAAAAAAATTTACTATAGTCTTATAAGATATCACAAATAAGAGAATTCAATGACGCACCTACTCCACAAGGAGCACCAAGCACCAACTTGCTAGGAGGCTACAACTCCCTTTGTTGATCAAACACCCACTCAATCAACAATCTAAAACTCCATCTTTCTTTTTTTCCTTAATAAAATTAATGATGGTCTTTTATAGCTCAAACAATCTTAGATTTGCCTCTCACATAGGCATGCAATAACTCTTCTTCTTTTTTACTGATGCTACCCTTATACACACAATTAGACATGATACAAACACTATCAGACCCTTATCACATCTTCAACATGATTTTATGATAGATTACATGTCATTTTACACTTTTGAAAATTCATATCTCATTAGCTTCACACTTACATAGTCTAACTAGCTCAAATAAGCCTATTAGGCCTTTTCTTATACCACACACTCAATTAATTCTCCCTATCGACCAAAGCACATTACATACTTGAACCAACATAAAAATGTCAATTAGGACACGTTAAATATCCTAAATAACCCTTCTCTATGTCATCCATACTTCAAATGGCACTAACCTACACACTAGGCCTAATACATTATCCCTCATTAGCCACACATTACATGTGAACTCTTTTACAATATAATAGCCCTCACTAGATTAGAGAAAACTTTTAGATATTTAACCACAAGGTCATTCATTCCTTATACATTATTAATAGTTCATAAAACACTCCATGTCATTCTCTTACCTTGTGAAGACTCCAGTAGCCCTCACCCTTCCAATAAGTCTCATGGAGACCTATTCATCCCTTTAACACTTCACCAAGTAGACTAGTAATACAAGACGAATTCCAAGAGCATGGGTCCATGCCACATGACCCCTAAAATATCTTCCAAAACTAAAAACCATCTCAATACGACTCTACATAACTCAAATCTATCAATTTAATGTATTAGCCATGACCACCATGATGGACGAAGGAAAAGACAACTTGTTAACATTTGTTCATACACTAAATAGATTGCTCAAACCTCTAAAATCCATATAGATCATCCTTAGGTAGTCTAAAACACTATTTAGTATATAAATCATCATGAAACATTTAAACACCATCAATAAATACATAAACATCCTTCTTAGGTCACTTGCAAAAGAAATTCAAACCCTTATTCAACTTTGAAGCTCCATAATGCACTTGTATGACCAGTCAAGGCTTGAAACCATATTTTATGGATAGCTCTTAGAGTCTTATACAACTTTCCTTTTTAACCATCATTAAACTATTATATTTTCTCAAGATATAGATCAAACAATCACAACAAATTTTCTTTGTAAAATTCAACTATTTGAATTCCAACGGTTATATTTTTATGCAAAAATGGCTAAGTATGGAAATGATGAAATTAGCTTGGGAAGCCCTATTTGACCTTTAATAAATTTTTATAAATACATATAATTGATCTTAATCTTGAATAATATGTTATAATTTCATAGGATTTTCCATCCATATATCAAATTACTCCTGATACCTTCACACCTCCAAATTCTAGCATTTCCAACCTGCTCTCTCAGCATGATTTTACAAGTAGACTAGGATGACCTAGAAAACAACACAAGAATTCCAAAGTATTCATATCACCTCCAATTGATTATTAAACCTTATATAAACATAATTAATCCTTTCCATCATACATTAAACATATGAATCATGCATATACTCAACATTCAAATGCATCAAACCTTACTTATGCCATCTTGCTCAAACATGTCACATATATTGCACAAGAACATAATCATCATAGGGATAGTATTAAATAAAATTTTTTATAAATTTTAATTAATACACATATACCCTTGTCCCTTCTTCATACTTATGAAATATTATAACAAACTAGGTAGTTATAGCTCAAAAGTCATCAATGAAGATGTCTCAAATAAGATACCTTGGCACACTTTGTCATGGAAACACTAGCACACTTAAAACCTCATGATCACTCTCAAAAATAATATTTAAATCACTAAAAATAATCCAAAAATATACCCTTTTTTCATTCATGTCAAAACCTACAAACAATAACATAAAGCTATCAAATAATCTCTCCCTTGATCAAGCTCTTTCTCTCCTTCTCCAATTCTTTCTCCCCCTTGACACAATGACAAAATGGGCCAACTGAAGAACACCTGAAGCTGAAGTACACTTCACTATTATTTAGGAACGTCCGTAAATTCTCTCCCTATCATTGAGCATAACATTTTGAATAATATCTTCACAGACCTACATGTTGACAATAGACCATCTTGACCATGCCCTGCTCCTTAAAGAAGAAATGAACAATATCAAGAAAAAAGGAGTGATCACACCTCAATAACAAGTAAATAGACTTCCCCTAAGTTATCTAATCTTAAGTAACCTTTAAACACCATCAGACCAACTCAAACCAAGAAGAATCTTCTTAGTTGCCTTCACATTTTCTCTTATATTCCAACTTCAAGATCACCAATAGATATTCAAGTCATTAGTCAAGACCTTGAAATGAAAAACTTATAATGTAGTTACCTTTATATATCTAGAATTATTCATTCCCACTTACAATCATGCTAACACACTCATACATCACCTAGCTCTAGTATTTTCAAAATATTTCATCCTCTTGCTATGCTTGTTTTGATTATCCTTACTCCAATCTAGTTTCATTCTCTTTGCTAACTATGTTTTTTAGTCTTCATGATTGGATTATATTTATTTTTAATTTATAGGTAACTTTTATTTTATTACACTCTTCTCTTGACACTCAAAATCTATCTCTACCTCGTACCATTCATGCTACTCACAAACTTCCTCTTAGCTCTCTCATTAGCTTCTCATAGGCAATTCCCATAGGACTCAAGGACAAATTATTTATTTAGGGATAATTTTTTTCATGAATGATCTCAAATGATCATTTTCCATATACCTTAACCTCATAAAACTCTTGGATCACACCTTACCCTTCAATTCTATATAGAAGGCTCACAATGTCCTCTCAAGGCTTGTAGCCTTTTTTTGACATTTCCTCCTTGCTTGATCAATATAAAACTATGATTAGGGATTTGAGACTTTATTTTATCACCATTTATCTTGATATAACTCCATATAAAAATTCATGAATTTTTTCACTAAGATTCACCATTTCCTGACCCCTTTCTCTTCACAATTAGCCTTTCTAGGCCTAATTCTACCTAGTTACAACATAGTCACTTTAAATTATGTACCATCATGACTGTACATGTTTTAAACCAATTTAATATTTTATTTCACCTTTAATTTATTCAAAATACAAAAAAAATTTGAGTTTGGATTGTGGGAACTCATGAAATCCTTAAAACCCTAGCCTAGGCTTTTCTTAACCCTACACGAGCTTGAGAGGGTAATGAATTCATTGTCTTTTATTTTATTAAGATTAAAAGGAAACCAATACCATGGTTAGTCTATATTAACCTCACAAACCTTCCCATTTACTTTTTAGACCCTATTCAATGCAATAAAGGCTTAAGAACAATGAAACTCAATCAACTGTGTACTCCTTGTGTTGACTGTGTAAAGTTTTCAATAGTCAATCCTCATTCAATACCTCATAAGAATCACTTGGACCATTCCCAAGGTTCACACAACCTTATAAATGTTTGTATTTAACTCAAAAAACATATATCTACCTTTATTTGTTAATTTTACTCTTCTCTTTACTTATTGATTATGCAAATAAGACATCACTTGTGCAAATAGGGGTTTATAGTGGCAAAAAGGATTCTTAATAGTTGAAAAAAAATTCCAACCTCCTTAAGGCCTCAAATGGATTTTATTAGGTCTTATAAACCTTTCTCCCATCTATCATTCCATCATTTTAGTAACAACTCATGTGGTCTCAAACAAAATTCTTGTTGAGTGTGGAGCCCTTTGGGGCTATCACATGACCATAGTAATAAGTTTTGGGGGCCTAAAGAGATCCAAATATGTGTAAGGCATAATTTTCATGTTCTCCACATGTGATTTTAATATTCATAATTTCTATGTATTCCATATTTCATGGAGTTAGTCATTAGATGCCTTTTTCCCATGTTGACTTCCTCATTTTGAGGAAGCTGGTTATTTTTGGAAAAGGGAACTCCTTCCTTGTTGAGTGGAGTTGGTTGTGATGACATGTTCATGGTAAAATGTGCCCTTAGAAGGTGGAGAAGATGAATATGGTGAATTTATCCTTGGGATAGCTTTTAAATAGGCTTGATGAGGTGGAAAATGGTTGTCACATGTTGGATAATGCTCATCTTGGATAAGCATTACACATTTGCTCCTCCTTTTATGGATTTTATTCATTTTTCTATGTATACAAGGTGTGATGTGTAATTTAGAGGTTGATGGTTTAATTTTAGGGTGTGGATTTGAGGATCAGATTCAAAATCTTGGTGTTCATTACAAGGTGTAGTTTAGCAACTTGTGAGGTACAGCATTGTGCAGGTGCAAGTGAAAGTACAATTTTTTAGGCATCACTTTCTATAAGAGATTTTTTCTATCTCTATAAGAGTTCATCATAATATTGTTTTATATTACGTATTTATTTTAGAACTTTCATTTGTGGATGTATCCCACATTGGGTGAACCATGTTAGATCTGTGTTATCTTTGTTATTATTATCTTGCTCTCATTTATACTTTCATATTAATGGTGAATTAAAGAATGTTTTCATGATGCATTTTATTGCATAATTTTTGATATATTTAATTTTAATATTAGATCTAGATTTAGAAATGTTTTATTCCTAACAACTCTCTTTCTTTTAGAGTATGATTGTGTCACCAATCAATGACTAATATAAATAGGAATTTTATATGAACAAGATAGGTTCTATCCTATCAAGAGTCATTCTCAACATCTTTTTTATTAACACACATGCTTAGAACATATTATCCCTTTTGAAATAACTGAACTCTAAAATCCAATGAAGTGTTTATTTACTATAAAATAACACACCTAGGGTTTATAGTCACTATAAGACTTAAAACCCTCATCTTGTTATCTTAATATCATACATAATTTTTGAGGTTAAAATAAATATCCTCAGAGCATCTATAGGATCTCTATGACATAAATTACATCTTCAAACATTTTGACCAATCACCTTGAGCTTCATAATTGAAGACACCTTCACCCTTGCATAGACTGCTACAATATAACCAGCTCTTTTTATTACAAGCTCTCATCCTCTAAGGCCCACATGACCTTCTTGAAAGGACATCAACCCTTCACACATGAACCCATTATCCAAATCAAATCCTCCTTTATGTTTTTAAAGACATTTGTCTCCAAGACCACTCTTTACCTCACACAAAATAGTGCTCTAAGAAGATCACGAACACTTATTTAGGCACTATAGAACTTAATGAATACTTCATCCTTGAATAAACCACAAATTGATAGATAAAATGGTCTTGTGACTCAAACTTGACTGAGATAATCAACTACTTTGAGCAAATAATCTAATGACCATCCTTCATGTCATCATCACTGCCTTCACATGCTTCCACAGATTGAAATAATGTCTCTATGAAACATAGAGAGAGACATCCTTACTCCACAAGGTCCTAAAACAATGTGAAGATAGGATATTCCCACATCTCCTCTCTTACCTCTTTGAGACTCATGCACTTAGTAGACTGATTATCTTCCTTCTAAGATCTCTTACGTTTGTCAACCATATTTGTCATACTAGCCTCAATAATGCTCTTTTTTCCTCATTTAATGAAACAAACTTACCTTCAACATCAATATCACTAAAAATAATAATAGGTGATTTTTCCAAGGCTCATGCTCAACTATAATAGGTGATACATTTTGATCAATATGCAGACTGGTATCTAATGATTTTCCTACAATGCTTGATAATAATTAATTTTTACATACCTTATTGTTTTAGTCTTCCTCTACCTCAACAAGTGAACCTTATTCACTCTTGGAGTCATCTTGGACTACCAGTTCTATCTTTGACCTCCACACCCATGTTTGACCTTGCTTACGCACATTAGAAGTTCTATGTCCTTTGAGAAACCTTAAGGATATATCAACTCCATTTGGGTAGAATATTGTAATATGACTACTCTTATGACAATAGTAGAAAATAATCTTACTCATACATTTTTCTTGAGAATGATTGAGATATCCTTTGGGTGTACTTCTCTTTCTCATGCAATCTCTATCTTTATGACCAAAAATATGACACACATAACAAGGACCATGAAAGGAAGATGAATACCTTGATGCATTAGGTTATCTTATTGATTTTTTCATGTTGCCCATGGTGATGTCATAGTTATTGACCTAATATAATTTTTCTTTCTCCTTTTTTATCTAGTTCATATTGAAAACTAACTGCTCATGTTCATTCTTCAAGAAACCAAATACAGTCTTGACATGATCACACCCAATCTCCTTTGAACTTAAACTTGCTTTAACATATCCTAACTAAACATTGAGATATTTGATAACTTTCTCATCCTCTTTTTTGTCTTATTTAAATTATGCACCTTCCCTTCAAGTTCCTTGATCATAACCTTCAACTCTTCATTCTTTTTCTTCAACTACTTAGCCATCTTGTGTTTTTTAGGACCACCTTCAAGCTATCAAGCCTTCACCAAAGAACCTATTTTGATACCAATTTTTAGAATCACGATAACTGAGAGAGGGGTGATCAATTATTCAATCAAATCAACTTCAATATCACTTACTCAAACTCTTAACCATTCAACATAAGCATTCATGAAGCATATAAACCATTCATTACAATTAACAAAGAAAATAATGCAACATCAAAGCACATAACACATGAATTATGTGGAAAAAACTCATGGGGGATAAAATCCACTCTCAATCCTATAAAAAAAATAAACTATAGTCCTATAAGATATCATAAATAAGATACTTGAGTTAATCACCCACACCACAAGGAACACCAACCCCTTAATTCATCTAGCACCAACTAGACTTCAGTAAGCACCAACTTGTTAGGAGGATAAAACCCTCTTTTTTGATCAATCACCCACTCAATAAAAAATATAAAACTTCATATTTATTTATTTCCTTGACACAACTGGTGATTATATTCTATATCTCAAACAATTTCAAATTTGCTTCTCACAGAGGCATGTAAAAACTCTTCTTCTTCTTTAATCAAACTGCCCTTATACACATAGTCAAACCTAAAACAAATAATGTCAAACCCTTATCATGTATTCAATATTATTTTTTAATAGATTCCATGGAATTTTACATTTATGCAAATTCTTATCTTATTCACTTCACACTTACATAGTCTAACTAGTTCAAACAAACCTATTATGACTTCTCTTATACCACACACTCACTCATGCAATTCTCCCTTTCAGCCAAAGCACATTACATACTTGAAACAAAACAAAAATATAAATTAGGACATGTTACATATCCTAACTAACCCTTATCTAGGTCATCCATAATTCAAATGGAACTAACCTACACACTATGACTAATACATTAGACCTCATTAGCCACACGTTATATGTGAACTCTTTTACAATACAATATCCCACACTAAACAAGAAAAATCTTTTATATACTTAACCACAAGTTCCTCGATTCCTTATACATGCTCAATAGGTCATACAACACTCCATGTCACTCACTTACCTTGTGAAGACTCCATTAGCCCTCACCCTACTATTAGGTCCTATAGAGACCTATTCATCCCTTTAACACTTCACCGAGTAGAATAGTAACAAAATACCACTTCTAAGAGCATGGGTCCATCCCATATAACCCTTAAGACATCCTCCATATATCAAAACCATCTCAATAACATTTTTGTATAACTCAAACCTATCAATTCAATGCATTATCCATGACCACCATGATGGATGAAGGAAAAGACAACTTGTTAACATTTATTCATATACTAAATAGATTGGTCAAACCTCCAAAATCCATAAAAATTATCCTTATGGAGTTTAAAACACTCTCAAATAGATAAATCATCATGAAACATCTAAACACCATCAATAAAATTGCAAACACCCTTCTCATGTCACTTGTAGAAGAAAGTCAAACCCTCAATCAACTTTGAAACTCCATAAATGCACTTGTACAACTAGTTAGGTCTTCTAACCATATTTTATGTATATCTCTTGGCGTTATATGAAACTTTAATTAATACACCATCATCAAATTCTTCCATTTTCTCAATATATAGATTAAACAATCACAATTAGTTTCCTTTATAAAATTCAAATGTTTGAATTTTAACAGTGATATTTTTATGCAAAAATGGCTATGTATGGAAATGATGAAATCAGCTTGAGAAGCCCTATTTGACCTATAATAACTTTTTTATATACATCTAATGGACCTAAAACTTGAAACATATGTTTTCATTTCATATCATATTCCATGCTTATATCAAACTACTCATGATACCTTCACACATGTGAATTCTAACATCACTAACTTGCTCTCTCAGCTTGATTTGACAAGTAGACTAGGATGACCTAGACAAGCACATAAGCATTCCAAAGTCTTACTATCACCTCTAATGGATTCTTAAGCCTTCTATAAACATCATGAATCCTTTCCATCATACATTAAACATAAGAATTGTGCATATACTCAACACTCAAATGCATCAAACATTGGTTATGCCATATTGCTCAAACCTGTCACATTTATTACACAAGAACATATTCATCACAAGGATATTATTAAGGAAACATTTTTAGAACTTTGAATCAAGACGCATAAACCCTTGGCCCTTCTACATACTGATAAAATCTCATAATAAACTAGGCAATTATGGCTCAAAATCCATCAATAAAGATATCTCACACAAGATACCTTAGCACACTTTATCATAGAAACACTAACACACTTGACACCTCAAGAAAACTCTTAAACACAATATGGACATCACTAAAAATACTGCAATAGCTTTCTTATTATTCACATTCCTCTCTTATGTCATCCTGATCCTATTATCCTGGGATTCAAACTTACAGTCCTCCCATACTTCACTCTACATGCAATGCATTTATAATGTTGTGAGATAAAAACATGAAACACGTATTCTCTACATTTCATGCCCACTTAACCTCATGTACCCTCCCTTAATGAAAAATAAATTCCAAATTTAGGTATAAGGAATTTCAACAACCAAAACTTTTCATGTATTTTATATCTACTATGTCAAAATAGGATTGTCACTCTGAGTTATGTGAGATCCTTAAATTAAGGTATATGCTATGAGGCAAAAAACTAAAATCATTCCCTCCAACTTGAATATAACTTGTTGAATTTCATAGATTAAAAAAAAAACCTAATCATGGTTTAACTAATGATTATGCTTATGAACCTAATGATATTATTTTTATGTTATTCATAATAACTCAATTATGTCCACCACCCACATTGGTCAATAGTTGTGTTAATAATATTAAGTACCCTTAAATAATTCCAATAATGACTATGTCATCCCCATAGCCTAAGGTGGTTATTAAATTTAATAACTCTAATTAGTCCCTTAATATATTTTTCATTAATAATGATCATCAGTTTTAGGTCCATGATAAATAGTGCAAACTTTATGCCTTTAGTCCCCAACTAACAACTTATGTAAGGAATCGAGACAACTAGTTATGATACCACTAGATACACAATGATTTTTACACCAATGCCTAAATCTTCATTCAAGGATAAAAACATGAACTTATTTTTGTGGCATATTAATATAAATAATCCATAATGCAAAAACCACTCATTATAACACCAACTAGCATTATCACACCAGAATTGATTTGTTTCATAACAAATCTTGATGCATTAATCACTCAAAATGACACAAATTAGTATCGGTATTATACCTAAATATATAATGGAATCACACAAAATAAATGTAATAACTATGTAATTAAAATGGAACCCAAGCAAATAAAAATAAAATAGTAGTGTGTGAGTGTGTGATTAATCTTGGATTGCTTTGTCTACCTCCAACTGTCACAATATGTTTCCTTCTCAACTATGATTCTCTCCCTTGGGATTAAATTATAAGTGAATGATTGGAATATCATGCATCCACCTTGACTAGGGAAAGAGTGTAGTTATTTGATTATCTCACTCACACACACACACACACACACACACACACACACACACACACACACACACACACACACACACACACACACACACACACACACACACATCACACACACACACACACACACACACACACACACACACACACACACACACACACACATCCAAATAGTTAAAAGAATAATTCAAAAAAATTCATCAATTGAAACCATAGTATCAAAATCATAATGCAAAAATAGTCAACATAATCATACATTTTCTAAAACCATAGTAACGAAATAAATATAGATAAAAAATCAAGATATCATAATCTGAACTAAATAAATCATATTAGTGTTGAGATCAATAGTCCACAATCACTAATAGTATAATTAATTATTAATGCCATAATATTTTCCATTAAGGACACAATGGGATATAACATCCTTCCCTCTTGGAAAAGTCATCATATTGATCATGTTTTTAAAATAAAACATAACAATAATGTCACATGTTCAACATTTTTAATCAAAAAATAATGGAACTCCTCGTAATACTCCAAAGTGGTGATATATTAACAATATTGGTCCCAATGAACCTTGCATTGAGCCACTTCTCTATTATGAAATATAAGCTTACGATTCAATATTATTCTAAGGGGATCTATTTTTACCACTCTAAAATCCAACACTTGTAAATAATTCCAATCAATCACATGTGAAGGATCAACCATATATTTATTCAAATTAGACACATGAAAAATAATATAAATTTGAGAAACTATTGGTGGTAATGTAAGTTTGTATGTAACATGATTTATTACTTAAGGAAACTCAAAATGTCTTGTATATATAGGTGTTAAATTGGCTGATTTTGAAAATATAGTTGAACTCTTTTTGGATTCAACTTGTATAAATACCTTATCTCCACCTAAAAATTGTCTTATTGTTCTTGTCGTATCAACATGACCTTTAAACCTATGATTGGTTTTAGCCAATCTTTTTCAAATAAGTTTGACAAGTTCTTAAATTTTAGCAAAAACTTCAAGGTCGACATTTATTTTGTCTTCTAACATGTTCCACATGATAGTTGTTATGTATTTTCTACCATATAAGGCATAAAATGGTGTCATTTTGAGATTTGAATGGTAAAAAATTGTAATCAAACCCAACTAATGGAAGATATCTTTCCACTTGTATTATTATGTTGGAAATATTGTCATTAATGTCAACGGTCTAATATTGGTGGTAAAGGCCCCATTACATTTAATGGTGTTTTTAATATTCATATCATGGCTAATGTTAATATATATTTTATATTAATTAATATATTTTTGGCTGTATATAAGTCAAAATAGGGCCCATGGAGAAGTCAAAGAGTCATGGGGTAAAGACAAAAGAGGAATGGGATGCATTTTCTCATAAACAATCATCTTGAGAAATTTTAAGAGTCACCATGTGAAGAGAAAAGAGGGTATGACACATTTCTCCATGAAAGGACACTTTGAGGAATACTAAAAGTTACCAAGATAAAGACAAAAGAGGAAATGATGCATTTGCTTATGAAGAGTCACCATGTGACTTTTTTAATACAAGGATATGAAGGGTCATGTAAGTTTGGCACCATTTTCCATGAGATTCGAAGGGTCACAAAGGGTGAATTCTAAAGGTCATTTGGAAACATATAAATAAAGGCTTGAGAAGGAATTTTTAATATGTAAGAGAGTGCATGGTTTGTATTTATTTTTGAAGAGAGAAAAGCAGGAGATATTGTAGAGTTCTATCATTTATTGTGTAACAAACATTAAAAGATAGTTGTGTTTTATACATAAGAGGGGTTGCTGCTCCTGTGGGTTGGTTCTCATAAATAATTATTATGTTGATTCTCGGAAAATGGGTTGGTCCTTACAAATTTTTTAATTTGAGTTGGTGTTGATGTATATACTTGAGATTTTTCTCTAAGGTTTTTCCCACTTTGGATTTCCATGTAAAAATCTAGTGTCTCTCTCTCTTGTATGGTGCATATTATTGTTTCAATTTTATTACATATCTTGAATGTATGATTAAGTGGTTAAATAAAAGAAATTAAATTAAGTAAAAGATATATAATATACTAATTCACCCCCCTCTTAGTATATTTCATGCTTAATAATTGGTATCAGAGTAGGTTCCTTTTGAAAAAGTTTTACAGATTGAAGGTAGATCAGGGAAAGCATAATGGATGGATCACATGAAGGTTTTTTTATAAATAAGGAAACTTTTTATTATGAGACAAATTATGCTTTTTAGAGTATAAGGATGAAGACTTATTTAATGGCCCTTGGATTCAATATTTGGTGAGTAGTGGTGGAGGAATATGAAGAACACAGACACATGTAACTACTTTGGTAGAAAATAAGGCAATTTAAAATAATTATAAATCTTTAAATTCTGTTTTATGTGGTTTATGTGAATCAAAATTTGTTAAAGTTATGTAATGTCAATCTGCTCATGGAACATGGGTAAAACTTGAGAATATTTACAAAGGTGATGGAAAGGTTTATCAAGCTAAGCTTCAGAATTTTAGAAGATAGTTTGAGATTTTTAAGATGGAAGAGGAAGAAAATATGACAAGTTATCTTTTTTAGGTTGATCAAATAGTTTATCAGATTTAAGGTCTTGGAGAAAAGTTAAAAGAATCAATTATGGTACAAAAAGTTAAAGATGGGTGAGTTACATGGTATTATTATGACATATGAGATTTGGATCAAACAAGAGAAACCCTCAAACAAAGAAGTTGCTTTCAAGACATCAAAGAAAGAGAAGGCTAAGATTCAAGAATCAAGTGATAGTTCTAGTGATGATGAAGATGAAAATGGAGTTCTATTCATTCGCAAGCTGACAAAGGGCATAGATAAATATCAAGAAAAATTACCTTTTAAATATTTTAATTATATAAAGATTAGACATTTTGTAGCTAAGTGCCCAAATAAGGGTAATGGTGATAATGAAGAAGGAAAGTCTACATAAAAGAATAATTTCAAAGAAAAATTCAAGAAGGTATTTGAGAAGAAGAGTTTGTATTCTAAAGATCCTAGCTCAGCCGAAGATAGTGGATTTAGTGATTCAGAAGAAGAAGAGATTTTATTCATGGTCATACTTGAAGATGCCTCTAGAAGAAAAAATACATATGATCAAGAAGAAAAATAGAATGAAGATGAAGTGAATCTAGAAGGATAACTCATTTATGCCTTAGAAGAGTTAAAAGCTCTTAAGAATAAGAATCAATTATTAAAGCTCCAGATCAATAAAAAAGAAAAGGAGTCAAAGGAAACAATTGAAGATCTATAAGCACACTTTGAAGAAGTCACGAAAAATAAAAAATATCTAATGACACAATTGCAAAAAGTAAGTGAAGAATTTGAAAGGTATGTTATTGAAATTGCTTCTTTAAAAGTAGATCTTGAGAAAACAAATAAAACAATCAATGATAGAGCAGTCAATGATTCAAAAATTGAGAATAGCACTAATATGTTGAATAAGATATTGGAAATTCAAAAATTAATGTCAGATAAGATAGGTATTAGATTTGAAAAAGAGAAAAGGGAGTCCACTAATTTCAAAAATAAGGTTAATACAAAAAAAAAAAAAAAGAGCTATGTTGAAGCTCTTACAAAAGAGCTAATAAAAAGGAAAGAAGTTAAGAATATAGAGGACATCTCAAACAAAGAAGGCTGGAAGGAACAGAGCTATAAAAAGCAATCAGGTTAGAGATACATAAATACTTCCTATTTTTATGGATACTATTTTTGTTGTAATATATATTGTCATAAGAAAATAGAATGTCAAAAGGGGGCTAACAATTTTATAAATAAGGAAAAGAAAACTCATTTAGAGTCAAGCAAAAGCCATAACTCTTTTGTTCATCTATCAAGCTTTAATGATGAGGCCATAATATGTTACAAGTATAAAAACTTTGGACACATAGCATAGTACTATAAAAGTTTGTTTGAGTCAGTCAAGAAGGACCAAAGTTTCAAGGCTCCATTCATCAAGAAGAAAGCTGAGATAGGTTCATGGTAGAAGAAACAACCTAAAAAATCTATGTTAGTATAGAAAGCTTTGCATTCAAGAAATGAAGAAAAGTCATGGTTCATTGATAGTGTATATTCAAGGTACATGATAGGAGACAATTGCAAGCTCACAACCTTGAAGAAGATCAATGGTGTCACAATCAAATTTGAAGATAATACTACTACCAAAATTTCTAAAAAAGGTACACTAAGTTTGGATAATGGTAGAACTAAAACTAAAAATGTTTTGTATGTAGAAGGTCTTAAGTATAATCTTTTGAGTGTAATTCAAATGTGTGATCAGGGGTATACACTAAAGTTTTATTCAAAAAAAATTTAAATTAAGAGAAAATATTTAGATGTGTTGGTTGCAGATGCTCAAAAAATAGTTAATAATTTATATATATTATTAGACATCAAAGGTCAAAGATGTTATTTGAGTCAGATTGAAAAAAGTTAGATATGGCACAAGAGAATGGGACACATAAATTTTGAAAATATTATCAACATATACAATAAATAAGTATTCAAAAATATTCAAAAGTTTATAAAGCCATATGACACACTTTATGAACCTTATCAGCATGGGAAGCAGGCTAGAAGACAATTCAAAATAAAAGAGTACTCAACCACTCAGATGTTGGAGCTTGTTCACACTAATTTGTGTGGACCTATGAGAACTCAAATTACTTGAGGTGAAAAATATTACATGTTGCTTATTGTTGATTTTTCACGTATGACTTGGGTAATATTTAAAAAAAAATCATAAGCTTTCAGACATTTCAAAGCATTAGTTGAGAATGAAACTAGTTTGAAGATTAAGTGCCTAAGATCAGATTGAGAAAGATAATTCATGTCAAATTAGTTTATTGATTTTTTTGAAAACCATAGAATAAAGAGACATTATTTAGCAACCAGAACTCCATAGCAAAATAGAGTAGTTGAATAGAGAAACAAAATAGTTCAAGAGATGGCAAGGACAATGCTAAATAAATCTAAGATACTAGATAAATATGGGAGAGAGGAAATTAATATAGTAGTACATATTTAGATTAGATAATTTTTGATAGTTAATAGTGACAAGACTCCTTATGAGCTATGGAAAGACAAACCAGTAATAGTTGATTATTTTAGAGTTTTTAGTAGCAGATGCTTCATAAAGAGAATCGATAAAAAAAATTAGGTAAGTTTGAATCTAGAGTATATGAAGGTATATTTCTTGGTTATTCTTGAAAAATTAAAGCTTATAAATGTTATAAAAAAAGAACCAATAAAATAGTTGAAGGTGCAAGTGTCAGGATAGAAGAAGAAGGATCACAAAAAATTAGTGATCCAATAGACATTTCTAAAATTATTGAAGACGAAGATTTTGAAGAATCAAATGAAGATGAAAAGAAGGGAAAAAAAAGGACACCAAAAACCCATCCAAATATGTCTAGAGAAATGATAATGAAAGTGACATAATTGAGGACATAAATGAAGAAATTCATACCAGAAAAATGATGGTAAGTGAATCTGAGTAACTTAATTTCTCTTTGTTATCTAAAATTTAGCCTAGAACCTTATTAAAAGCAAGACACAATAAGCATTGGGTTAAGGCAATGGATGAAGAATTTAATGAGATAGAAAAGAATGATACTTGGGAATTAGTGCCTAGATGAAAAGATCACAATGTGATAGGAACAAAATGGGTTTATAGAAATAAGTTGAATGAAAATAGAAAAGTGATCAGGAATAAAGCAATATTAGTATGTAAAGAATATGCTCAGATTGAGGGAATATATTTTGAAGAAAATTTTTCACCAGTGGTAAGGATAGAAGCTATTAGAATGTTTCTTGCATATGCAGTGTTTGAAAATTTCAAAGTATTTCAAATAAATGTCAAATTTACCTTCCTAAATAGGAATCTATAAGAAGAGGTCTACATTGAAAAACCTAAGGGATTTATTCTCTCAAATATTAATATCCATGTATGTAGATTGAAGAAAGCACTATATGGAATGAAACAAGCTCCTAGAGCTTGGTATGCAAGACTTGATAAGCACCTATAGGATTAAGGTTTCAAGAGAGGATTTGTTAACAGTAATCTCTACATCAAAGTAGAAGTTGAGCATCAATTGATTGTTGTGGTATATGTTGTTGACATCATTTTTGGAGGAAACATTGAAAAGATGACAAAATATTTTTTTGATAATATGCAAAAATAATTTGAGATGTCTATGCTTGGAGAATTGTCATTTTTCTTAGTATTGCAAATATTTCAATCAAATACAGGAATTTTCATATCTCAAAGTAAATATGCCAAGGAAATGTTGAAGAAATTTGGTTTTGAGGATTGTGCACTACTTGGCACACCAATGAGTACATGAAATAAGGTGAGCAAGGATGAATATTCATCTACTACAGATCAATATTTGTATAAATCTATGATTGGTAGTTTTTTATATTTGAAAACATCAAGGTCAGACATCATGCATGTAGAGGTATGGTTGTAAGATATCAGTCAAATCCAAAAGATAGTCATGTTTATTTGGTGAAAATAATATTCAAATATATCAAGGGGACATTGGATTATGAATTATGGTATCCCATAGACAGAGATTTCAGTTTGGTTGCTTATACAAATTTAGATTGGGCAAGTTTCTTGGATGACAGAAAGAGTACAAGTAGAGGATATTTCTTCATTGGTGATAGCTTAATATCATGGATAAACAAAAAAAAAAATTTAGTATCAATTTTTACAATTGAAGTATAATATATTGCAGTAATATTGTGTTTTACTTAAGTGCTTTGGATGAATAAAAAATTGAAAGATATCAAGGTATAATATGATGAACCTATTTATATATTTTGTGACAACATAAGTGCTATTAATATTTTGAAGAATCTAGTGATGCATTCAAAAAAAAAACAAATTACCATTAGATATCACTTCTTGAGAGAGTAGGTTATAGATCAATAGGTTAAGATGGAATATATCAATACTACAGAGTAGATTGTAGATATTTTTATAAAGTCACTACCAAAAGACACATTTTAGTATCTATGGGAGAAATTAGGAATAATTTATTTTACTTCCTACCATTGGGGATAAACATCAATTAAAGGGGAGCTAAGTGTTAACTATAAGATCTGCCCTTTGCCATTGATGTCAAAGGGGGAGAAGAATAGAAATTGGTATAGGTACAAGTGTAGAAATAGGTGCAAAAATAGGTATAGGGAATAGGTACATGTTGATACAATAAGGGGGAGTTACTATATTGTTTTTTAGATGGTAGTATGTATAGGTTGGCATGTGCAGTACAGGTTTCAAGATGTGGTAGTTTCAGTTTGAGGTTGCCATCAATGACAAAGGGGGAGATTGTTGGAAATATTTCCATTGATGTCAAAGGTCTAGTATTGGTGATAAATACCCCATTGCATTTAATGGTGTTTTTAATATTCATATCTTGGCTAATATGTATTAATATTTATTTTATATTAGTGAATATTTTTTTGGTTGCATATAAGTCAAAATAGGGCCCATAAATAAGTCAAAGAATGATGGTGTAAAGACAAAAGAGGAATGGGATGCATTTTCTCATGAAGAATCATCTTGAATAATTCCAAGAGCCACCATGTTAAGACAAAAGAGGGTATGATGCATTTTTTCATGAAGGGAAACTTTGAAGAATAAAAAAATTCACCAACATAAAGACAAAAGAGGAAAGGATGCATTTGTTTATGAAGAATCACCATGTAGCCTTTTGAATGCAAGGATAAGAAGGGTCATGCAAGTTTGACACCATTTTTCATGAGGATTGAAGGGTTAAAAAGGGTGAATGTCAAAGGTCATTTGGAAAGCTATAAATAAAGGCTTGAGAAGTCATTTGTAATATTCAAGAGAGTGCATGGTTTGTATATATTTTTAAAGAGAGATAAGAAAGAGATATTGTAGAGTTCTATCATTTCTTGAGTAAGCAACATTGAGAGATAGTTGTGTTTTATACACAAGAGGGTTTGGTTCTCACAAATATTTTCAAGGGGTTGGTGCTCCTCTTGGTTTGTGCTCACAAATAGTTGTTGTGTTGGTGCTTAGCAAAAGGGTTGGTGATCCTGCAAGTTGGTGCTTCTAAACTTTGTAATTTGAGTTGGTGTTCATTCATATACTTGAGATTGTTCTCTATAATTTTTCCCACTTTGCGTTTCCATGTAAAAATATGGTGTCTCTCTCTCTCTCGTGTGGTACATATTATTGTTTTAGTTTTATTGCATATCTTGAATGTGTGATTAAGTGGTTCAATAAAATAAATCAGACTAAGTAAAAGATATATAATATACTAATTCACCCCCCCCCCTCTTAGTATATTTCATGCTTAACATATTGGTATATCCAATAAGATATCAATAAATATGGCCTTAGTTTACCCTTTTAGTTTTCTTGTCTTGTTTTGGATTATAGCATGTAGTAAATTTGAGTTGTGTTCCCAAGTCTATGTTTGGAGTTTTCTAAAATTGAGAGGTCATAAAAGGATCCCTATCAAAAATAATCTTCTCTTAAACTTGATGTAATCTAAACATTATTGTATAAACCTTTTTTATAAAATTGGTGCATCATTTATCAAATTTTCTGGTATAAAATGTGCCACCTTTGTATGTTTATCAACCATTACCAAAATCATGTCCTGCATGTTTCAATACATTGGCGACCCTTGGATGAAGTCCTTACTAATAACTTGTCACTTCCATTTTAAAATGTTATGGGGGTATAGTAATCCTAAAGGATGAACATGTTACTATTTTCCCCTTTGACACTCCAAACACCTTGCCAAAAATTTTGATGCATCATTCTTGATTCCTTTCCAAATATATAATTGCATCAATTTTTTCCATTGATTTCATCACCTTTGGATGATCGAAACAAGGATCATTATGAAAATATATAATTATTATGACTCCCAAACCTTATCAATTTGAAACATAAATCCTTTATTTAAATATAATATGTCCATTTTTTCTAATAAAAGAATACTTAATACCTATGATTTTGTACTTTTTTGCTAGGGATTTCTTGAGTTCCAAACTTTAACATAAGTCTTTTCAACACAAGTCTCAAGTTTACATGATAATTCAACTTTATAGCCTATGGGTGAGAGAATATCTCCCATGTAAGTCTAATAGGGGATGACCCTATAATCAAGTTCAGTTTATAATCGATAAATATTAGTTAAAGTGTGAACTATGCTACCAAAAATAGTTTTAAGTGGCTTCATGTTGATAAGTAATCCACTAAAGACCCATGTACCTCCCAGAGGGGTGATGATATAGTTCAAAACTCATAGATTAATAATATTATATTCATAAGGAATAAATAGCCTACAACTACTATGTAAAAACATGCAACAACCACTATGGATAAGTAAGTTATATCCACTAAGGCTAATAAAATAACCACCAAAATAATGATCAATATAACATGTAAGATACAAGCATTAGGATAAATTAAAAATAATCATTTTAGGATAAAAACCTATAATCTAACATCTATCATTTTATCAAAGAAATATACAACAAAATGGCATGTTTTGAGTTTAACCCAAAGTAGTGAAAACCATTTATAGAAAACTACTTAACAATTTAGTTATTATTTCAACAAGGTCCTACCTTCCACAAAAATAATGCATTGAAAACCATTTATAGAAAATTAATGTCTAATACCCATAGTTGGGAACTCATTACTTTCTTGATTCTATATTATAATAGTGATGACCTCATTTGGAAAATGTAAAACCTTTCATACCTTTGTTTCTCTTCACACTCCTCTATAGTGTTATCTCCATTCTATTGTCCTTTTCCTCTTATTAAAGTTTGATCCTAGGATTTGAACTAACAATCCTCCCATAATTCACTTCACATGCTAGCCAACTACTTTCCATGAGCTAAAATTACCCAAACACTTGGTCTTTACCTTTCATGCCCACTCAACATCATGTACCCTTATTTAATGAAAAAGAGAGTCCATGCCTAGGTAGAATTAATGCCAATAAGAAAAAACATGCCATGCATTTTATGTTTGTGATGTCAAAATAGGACTACTAATATTAGTTATGAGAGCCTTCTCATAGGCTTTCTGCTATGAGACACACATAAAAATCACTCCCTCCAACTCACATGCAAGTCATTTACATGCATGGATAGAAAAAACACTAATCGTGTTTTAATTAATGAATATGTTTATTAACCCAAAAATATGATTTTTATGTTATTCATAACAACTCAATTATATCCACCACCCACGGTGGTCAAGAGTTACATTAATGATACTAAGTACACTTCTAGTTTACCAATAATGTGTATGTCATCATCATCACCTAAGGTGGTCAAAAAAATTAAAAACACTAAATAGTCCCATCATATGGGGTTCATTAAAAATAATTATCACTTTTGATTCCATGCTAAAAGTGTAGACTTTATGCCTTTAGTCCCCAACTAACAACAACTTATGCAAGAAACCCAAGATAATTGTTTATAAGACCACCAGATTGAAAATAGGTTTTAAATCAATGCCCATACTTTCATTCAAGATTATAATCACACAAGTATTATTTTGACACAAAAATACAAATAAATCATCATGTGTAAACCATTCATAACAAAAACAACCAACATGATCATAACAACACCAATTTTTTTCATACCAAACCTCAATGCATGAGTCACTTGAAATGACACAAATTAGTACAAATATCATACATAAATTTAGATATGTATCATACACAATAAATGGAACAACTATGTAACTAATAATCAAATGAAATGTGACCTAAATAACTACAAATCAGGGAGTACTATGTGAGGGTGTGATTATTTTTTGAATTACTCTATCTATCCCTAACTCTTATGATTTGTCATCTTCTCCCCTATGATTCTCACCCACAAGATTTCACCATGAGGGAATGAATGGACTATCCTACATCCACCTCAACTAGGTAAAGATGGTACTTAGTCCATATATGTATATGTATGTATCTATGTATCTACCTACATACATACACACACATAAATAAATACATACATATAAACACATACACATGTATGTATGTATGTATGTATGTATGTATGTATGTATGTATGTATGTATGTATGTATGTATGTATGCATGCATTAGAGAATAATATAAAATGTGACAAGAACTATCACTGTGGAATCATTTGATTAAACCATTAACCATGTTCCTACTTATTTATATATCCTTTAAACAGAAGCAATATCAAGAACACTTTTACATGATGTTCATTTTTACTCATAAGCACTCAAAATTTCACATATGATCACACTAAAGTAAACACATCATAGTAAAATTTAGATTTTAACTCTTTCATCAACAAATATCAAATAATCACAATTTTAATTTTTTTTTAAAACATATTGAAAATGCAATAAAAGTTAGAAAGCATGCACCATGACGCCCAGTTTTTTTTTCTCATTATATATCTCCACTTGATTCAAAATGGATATTAGATGAGGATATGTTTTGGTTCCATGTTTGATCTAGCCATCCTCATAGTGAGTGCACGTGTCCATAAGGGGAAAATATGAATTCTCTAATTTCTCTACTAATTTAATCACTGCATAAACCATTAAATGCCAATGCAATATTTTGATCCCTTACTGATATCATACTTTATAGTTTACTCATTTTTATGATTTAACTATATATAGTGAGATAAATAGGGAGATATCACCCAAGGGTATATTCAAAGAACATTAGTAATCTCAAGTGAAAATCACAAAGAGAAAATACATGAAAAACCATTAAAATGGTTACAAAATCAATCAAGAAAGATATATTTGAAAACAACAAAAGGCCACCCTAAAGCCTTCAAAGGCTTGAATAATGTCACATAGAAATGGGGTTCATAAACCCACAACTATTAGATAGCTAAGCACTATTAAATGGCATTTAACCACATTCTTCATAAGAAATAAGCTTATATTGAGTGGAGAGAAAATCCCATAGAAAAGTAAAAAACCTTAAAGAAATAGCCCTAGAACTTTAACCACCTCTCCTAGCAACGCGGTCTAAGCCTGTATGCTATGTATAAATGTAGTGATGGTTATCATGGATAAGAACGCAATTCTAGGTACAAAGATATATCCTTTCCCTTATAATAACCCATCCAAATAAATCATAGAGGATGGAAAACATTTTTCAAGGAGAATAATACTATGAAAATAGGTTAAAATTTTGAGCGACTATCATGAAATACAAAAAATGACAAAGAAAAATTTTCCAAAATAAACATGATCCACTGATAATTGAACAAGACACATCCTTGACAAAAAGGGAAGAAGGCATGAAATGAAAATGTCCAAAAATAAGGGAAATCAAAATAAAAAATTAAGATCCTCAAACCTTCAAAAAAATCCCAAACCTTCAATCAAAATGGAAAATGACTTCAAAAAAATAATAATAAAGATGACCTTAGATAAGGCTATGACACAATCATTCACTACACATTCTACACTCTAAATTTTACCCTAAACTCTTTATTTCTCCATGCTTCATAATATGACTAGTAACTGCATCTAAATGTATGCATACTCTTTTTTATACCAACATTTGTTATTATTTTTTTAGTCCTTCACTTCAAAAAAAACTTTGTTTTTACTTTGAGTAGATGGTTCTAAACTCTATGTAACATTATATCTTTGTCAACTATCACTGTCAATTGTCGATTGTGGTTCACTCAAGTTTAGTCAATGATAAAAATTATGTTTAACAACATAAATCTCAACCACACATAGATTTTAGTTACATACCATTATGATCCTAATGGATAATACTTTGGCATTAATGATAAATTCTACTATTAGTGGTTCTGTATTATTGAGTTCAACAATGATGTAATTGATTAGATTAGGTTTAAATATCTTGAACTTTTTATCTATATTTATAATATTATTGCAATTTTATAAAATGTATGATTATGTGTATTATTTTAACATTCTTATTATGATACTATGGTTTCAATTGACACATTATTTTTTTAAGTAAGTCTTTCAATTGTTTACAGACACACACACACACGTGTGTGTGTGTGTGTGTGTGTGTGTGTGTGTGTGTGTGTGTGTGTGTGTGTGTGTGTGTGTGTGTGTGTGTGTGTGTGTGTGTGTGTGTGTGTGTGTGTTTGTGTGTGTGTGTGTAAACAATTCAAATACTTAATTGAAAAAATAATATGTTAATTAAAACCATAGTATCATATTCAAAATGAAAAAATAATCAACATAATCGTACATTTTCTAAAATTATAATAGTGTTATAAATACATATAAAAATTTCAAGATATTGCAATCTAATCTAATCAATTACATCATTGTTGAACTCAATAATACATAACCACTAATAGTAGAATTAGTCACTAATGCCAAAGTATTATCCATTAGGGGAATAATGGTACGTAACTCAAATCTATGTGTGATTTAGATTTATGTTGGTTATCCTACTTTCTATCATTGACTAAACTTGAGTGAACTGCAATCCACAATTCACAGTTGTTACATAGAGGTTAGACCCATCTACTTAAAGAAAAAAGAGATTTTTTTCTTTTTAAGTAAAATAGTAAAAAATGAATAACAAATGTCGGTATTAAAAAGAGTACGCATCCATTTAGATGGGATTATTAGTCATATTGAGAAGTAGGGATAAATAATGAGTTTGGGGTAAAATTTAGAGTGTAGAATGTGTAGTGAATGACTGTGCCATAGCCTTGTCTAAGGTCATTATTATTATTATTATTATTATTGTTGTTGTTGTTGTTGTTATTATTATTATTATTATTATTATTATTATTATTATTATTATTATTATTATTTTGAAGTCATTTTCCATTTTGATTGAATGTTTGGGCTTTGTTTGAAGTTTTGATGATCTCAATTTATTATTTCCATTTCCCTTGTTTTTGGACATTTTCATTTCATGCCTTCTTCTTTTTTTGATAAGGATGTGTTTTTTTCCAGTTATCAATGACTCATGTTTATTGTGGAAAATTTTCATTTTTGATTGTTTGTATTTCACGATAGTCACTAAATTTTTTGACCTATTTTCATAGTATTATTCTCCTTGAAAAAAAATTTCCATCCTCTATGATTTATTTGGGTCGGATAGAAGAAGGGAAAGGATAGATCTTTGTACCTGGAATTATGTTCTTATCCATGATAACCATTACTACATTTCTACGTAGCATAGAGTTGTACACCACATTACTAGGTGAGGAGGTTAAAGTCCTATGGCTAGTGCTTTAAGGCTTTTTAATTTGCTATGGGATTTTCTCTCTGCTGTATTTAATCTTATTTCTTATGAAGAATGTGGTTAAATGACATTTAATAGTGCTTAGATCTCTAATAGTTGTGGGTTTATGAACCCCATTTATATGTGACATTCTTCAAGCCTTTGAAGGCTTTATGGTGGCCTTGTGTAATTTAAAAATATATCTTTGTTGATTGATTTAGGAACCATTTAATGGTTTTTCATGTATTTTCTCTTCGTGATTTTCACTTGATCTTACTAATGTTTCTTGAATATACTCTTAGGTCATCTCTCCCCATTTATCTCACTGTCTATAGTTAAATCATAATAATAAGTAAACTACAAAGTGTGATATCAGTAAGGGAACAAAATATTGTGTTCGCATTTAATGGTTTATGTAGTGATTAAATTAGTAGAGAAATTAGAGAATTCCTATTTTCCCTCTTACGGACATGTGTACTCACTATGAGGATGGCTAGGTCAAACATGGAACCAAAACATATCCTCATCTAATATCCATTTCAAAATAAGTGGAGATATCTAATGAGAAAAACAATCTGGGTGTCATGGTGCATGCATTCTAACTTTTATTCTACTTTCAATATATTTTTAAAAAAATCTTAAAATTGTGATTATTTGATATTTACGGATGAAAGAGTTAAACTCTAAAGTTTATTGTGACGTGTTTACTTTATTTTGATCATATGTGTAATTTTGAGTGCTTATGAGTAAAAATGAGCATCATGTATTATTTAATCATTGGAAGCCACAAGAAGTGTTCTTGATATTGCTTCTCTTTAAAGGATATATAAATAAGTGGGGACATGCTTAATGGTTTAATCAAATGATTCCATAGTGATAGTTCTTGTCACATTTTATATTATTCTCCAAGCTTAAGTTAATGGATTCCCTAACCTTTTGAAATGGGACTAGTGACTTTCTACCGCAAGCTACATAAATGGATAACTACATGTTAAAAAACTAGTGTGTCTATTTCTTCTTCTTTAATCAATTTAGACTAGGAATGTTTTCATACCTTCATGATTCCCTTGAAAACTAAAAGGACAAAGCCACTACTATTCAATGTTGCATGCAATGTCAAACATTTTATCATTCATTGATAATGTCTTTCTAAACTACTCACTCTCTATTGAAGTCCTACATATGTGAGATTTGTCACTTGCGTCTTTTGGTCCAGACATGGTCTCATTATTGTAGAGCATCTTATAACATTCACATGGCCAATGTGAACTATTCACTTGAATTGGTATCCAAGGGCAACATTAAGTGACTTGTATTTAACCCAACTACTATTTCTAACCTTCCCATGTGAGGCATAATATTTTTTAAGGTGGCACAATAATGTCACATAACACAACATTCACTTATCTTTATTAGTCATGACCATTACATGATTTCATTAGCCAGGAGCACATGATCATGCCACATGGTGTACATCCCTTTGCTTGAACTCACAAAATGATCACACTTCACCTTTTTCCCTTGTGGAATATTTGCGGGTGCATGGATGCATTGGTCATATACTTCTTTTAAATTGTGACCCATTTTATTTATTAAATTTGATTAATTTTGAACATAGCCTTTTAGCTTAAGTCACGGTAGCCTCTCTAAAATTAATGTTCTTTCTTATTTTATGCCTCTTTGACCTTGGATTTATTTCCCTTATGTCACTTTTGGGAATCCATCTATGATCATGCCACTTCAAAACTATTCCACCCTCATGGTGAACTCAAGGTTTGATAAATACCGTGTGACCTTGATAAACATGATGGTGACAAGTCTCACCATCTCAAGAACCTACGCTCGTTCCCATTCCATAAAATAATTAAGCCAAGATCACTATGTGTGGGCCTATCACCTTATTATAATTGATTAGATGGGAGAATGACCATGATTGAGCCACTTGTTGAACATCATATGGCCATGCCTAATAGACCTCTCTGTAAGACCAAATTGATCTCTATGTCTCTCCATGACTCTATTTTAATATGATGAAGACAAATGGATGATCTGATTACTTTGTTATGACATAAGCCACTTTAATAGTAACCACTTAAATAATTTATTATCTCAAAGTGGGCTCTTTGCTCTTATACTTCAGAGAGTTATCTACATAAAGAGGTTTAATCTATAATTCTTACATATACTACATCCTCATGATATATTGCCTATGGTAATCCAAAATATCAATATACAAATAAAATATAGTCCTTTTCCAAAAAATATTCTATTTAATATTATTGATTAAGAAAGCCTTTGTTCTCTAATGTATTAAAAAATTACCACTCAATGAAACATTAATCCTTATAAACTATGTAAAAGGTAATATTCTTGAAGGTGGAGGGTTGTGTATAACTCTATACGAAAAAATTTGATTACGATTATCTATGCTTCAAATGCTATCATAGATTGTTGTGTCGAGGAACGAGACACTCTCTCTCTCTCTCTCTCTCTCTCTCTCTCTCTCTCTCTCTCTCTCTCTCTCTCTCTCGATATATATATATATATATATATATATATATATATATATATATATATATATATATATATATATATATATATATATATATATATATATATCATTGTGTTGGGGGGGATAGAGTGAGTGTGTCTATATATAATTATGATTATCTATCCTTCAAATGCTATCATAAATCGTTGTGTCGAAGAGAGAGAGAGAGAGAGAGAGAGAGAGAGAGAGAGAGAGAGAGAGAGAGTGTGTGTGTGTGTGTTTTTATATATAATTACAGTTATTTATCCTTCAAATGCTATCATAGATCGTTGTGTCGAGGACAGAGACTGTGTGTGTGTCAGGAAGAGAGAGAGAGAGAGAGAGAGAGAGAGAGAGAGAGAGAGAGAGAGAGAGAGAGAGAGAGAGAGAGAGAGAGTCTTTCTTATAAGACACACGGGGAGAGAGAGAGTGTGTCTTATTAGACACACTCACTCTCTCCCCGTGTGTCTTATAAGAAAGACTCTCTCTCTCTCTCTCTCTCTCTCTCTCTCTCTCTCTCTTTGTGAATAAGACACTCTCTCTCTCTCTCCCCGTGAATACGACACACACACACTCTCTTTCTCTCTAACACAATGATCTATGATAATATTTGAAGGATAGATAACTATAATTATATATAGACACACACACACTCTCTCCCCAACATAATATATAGAAAGAGAGTCTCCCCCCCCCCCCCCAACACAACAATCTATGATAACATTTGAAGGATAGATAATCGTAATTAAAGTTTTTCATGATAGAAAGGTTTGTCCGGTGGTGGATAAGCGATGATTTACAATGTTCATGAGATTTCTAGAATAACAATAAATGAACGGGACATTCAAATCTATTATTGTCCAGGCGGGTCCCAATAAGGAATTTTGGACATCCAAATTCAACGATTCCGCACGATATTGAGGCAGGAAACGTTGATCTGACAGTGAAATCTGATTTATGGTGAGCCCGGGAAAACGGTGTCTTCCACCCATATACTATAAAAATAATTTGACGGTTACTGAAAGCCATAAGTGTAAAACCATTAAAAACCGACGGGACGGGCGGCGTGTCCTATGAAAAAGAATAGAGGGCATTTTGAGCGTTCTGCGCGATGCTACGGTTTGTTTGCTTTTATGTCAACGCTACGAGTTCGATAAAAGACGATATTCATACAAGAGTATAGTTTAGATTGATCCATTAAAGATTCTATTATTGATAGAAGCGGGGCTCTAATACCCTGCTCATCCTGAAATTATGCTCTAATTTTGGGCCACAATTTTCTCCAAAGCTGAGCCACAATTTTCTCCAAAGCTCTCACGTGGATAAGAGAGAGGTTCATTATGGGTACACCTAAATTCTCTATATAGTTGCCTTGGTTAAGTACACAAACTGGGTTTTATTTTGGGTACACCTAAAATCTCTATATAATTGCCTTGGTTGACAAACTGGAAATGGATGCGAGTGAGTTGGAGCAAGCTTTGGAGGGCATCTTGTCATTTGTTCCCACCCTTGTTCTCAAATCTGCCCTTCTCCTCAACATCCCTGACATTATTGCAAATGAAAGCCCCGATGCATCCCTTTCTCTTCACCAAATCGCTGCAAAACTCCCCACCCAAACTCCCAATCTGCATTGCCTTTCTCGAATCCTCTGTTATCTCTCTGCCAAGGGCGTTTTTATTGAATCGAAGGACAACGACAACCCCTCTGATCTTCGATACGCACTCACCCATTCTGCAAGGCGTTTCTACGTTAAGGAAAACAATCCGTCCAGCCTTGTCCCGCTGCTCCTCATGCATACTCACCCGGTGTTAATGGCGCCCTGGCAGCATCTCCACGAATGTGTGCTTCAGGGTTGCCATGCATTCGAGAAGGCTCATGGAAAGGACTTGTGGACTTATGAGAAGGACGACCCACTTGTTAACAATGTTGTCAATGATTGCATGTCAACATATACATTCCTGGAGATGGAGCATATACTGAATTGTTGCGACGGTTTTAAGGATGTGAAGACGGTAGTTGACGTGGGTGGAGGAAAGGGAACAGCCTTAGCACACATACTGAAGGCTTATCCGCACATCCATGGAATTAACTTCGATCTCCCTCACGTTGTTCAGACTGCCCCATCTATTGCAGGTTAATTCACTTATTTCTACTTGTTAAATTTAAGAAAAAGCAAAGGTGTAAGTTGGTAAAAGAAATAGCATGACCACGATCATAACTGCTAGAAAATCTGAAAGCAAACAGTCGGTACCTTCACGTTAAATGCATTAGATGGTCATTGTTTCAAAAAAAAAAAATTGTTCTGCAGGTATCGAGCACGTGGGTGGCAGTATGTTCGAGAGCATACCCTGCGCAGACGCCATTTTCGTGAAGGTAAAACTGTAAATCGAAAACCCCTTGTCGAAAAACAACTTTAAAACGAGTTTTGCATTCTATCATTAATTAATAACGTTTTTTCGTTCCTGATACAGAAAGTACTTATCGACTGGGACGAGGAGAGCTGCGGAAAGATACTTGAAAATTGTCACAAGGCTTTGCCTGAAAATGGCAGATTTATATTGGTAGAAAACGTTGCGGAAGAAGTGTCAAGGAGGGAAACACGAGAAATAATCACCGATCTGGTGATGATTGCCCTTGCAAACGGAGGGAAACAGAGGAGCGAAGAGGAATGGAGGAGGCTCCTTCAAAAGTCAGGCTTCCGTGTCCTGAAGATAACGAGGTTACCTGGAATGCTTGCAAGATGGATGATTATAGAAGCCATCAAGCCCTAACACAACGCTACCATAAAGATTCTATTCCAGTTTACTGTTCCCACAATTACGAATCTTATCATCGCTGCTAAAGATTATAATACCATTCTCCGTATATTGTACATTTTGTCATTTTTTTCCGATTAGTCGTGTAAATCTGTTTTTCCATGTAAGTTTTGCCCATAAATAGTTTTCAAATTCCTCTCCTATTTTGTACTTTTCCCTTTTAACATTAATCATGTAAACCTGTTTTTCCAACTAAATTACGCCCTTAGCTTGCACTCAATCCTTGGTGGTGTTGTTTGGCTTTAGATATCGCATGACTGCTCCCCTCTTAATTGATTAAAATCCCATGAAAAATAATATATTTAATTATATTTTTTATTAGGTTATAATTTTTTTGTTTTAAAGTTTAATTTATAATATTAATTAATTTAATTGTGGATTATAATATTGATAAGAAGAAAATAATAGATCTTCTTATTTATTGAAGTCAAATAAAAAATAGTAATATCTTCAACATACAATAAAATTTAGAGTATTTCTCCCTTAGCTCAACATAATAGTGTAACAAATTTAAATCCATCTATCACTACTTTATATTAAGTTCACGAAGAAGATAATGAAATCGTTATTCAATGTATTATGTAATAGAATCATTTATTAATTAATATGTAGTAAAACCCAAATAAAAATATGAAATTGATATCCGTAAGTGTTTTACAAATAAACATATCTAACAACGAAGAATGATATATAAAAAATTGCATATTTTAAAAGCTTCATACTAAAAAAAGAAGTTAAGAAAATGAAAAACCCAAAAAAATGGTTTGCATTCATCATTTCTCTCCCTCTTACAAAATGTTGTAATCCACCATTCCTTCTTTTTTAATAAATATTAAAAAAAAAAAATTAAAAAAAAAAATTGAAAAGTCCAATAAATGATTTAATCAATAAAATACTTAAATGTATACAAGAACTTAATGGTTTACACATGCATTATAAAGCAACATATGTCAAAATTACAAATAATGGAACCCATCTTACTTGAAGAAAGTATGCCATGATTAATGATTTTAACTCTAAGAACTATTTAAACCTTAAGATCTTAAAATTATGATCTTTTAAGAGTATTGTTTTCCTGGCAATTTTTTTTTAATTCATTTTTCTAATAGTTTATTATTTTGTGAGTTTATGTTATTGAAATATTATCTCTCACTTTTTTATATGGAATAAATTATATATTATATATCTTAAAATTAATTATAAGATGTTGTGTGTTTCATTTTGATAGGTCATGGGATACACAAAGATTGAGATGAGTATGAATAATTTCATAAATGGTATTAGCTTATAAATACTTAATTGAAATTAATTGTCATCCCCAGTGATCAAAATGTTTATATGAACCTAAGCTTAAATCTGGTGTCACTACTTGGCACCCTTCCATGTAGATAGACACACCATCGTATGAAAAAATAAGTTAAATTTAATGAGCACATGATTGTCACCAATCCAAAACAAAAATGCTTAAAACTATATGATCATGTTTCATATAATGACAAAATTCCCTATTATTATAACATTAAATTTGATGGTCATCTCCTCCCATAAAATTCAAAATCATAAAATTTGATTCCATTAAACTACATTACATTTATTTATTTTTTTAAAAAACTCACTCTGCTACATTTTTATCAAATTTGATGTCACTGCATATTGCCATTTGGATTTGACCCAATCACAACCTACCACCTGGACCAACATTACATTCTGTGAATTAACAGACATACGACTTCCACTAGTCCAATACAAAATAGGTTCGAGGCCATGTGATCATATCACATGTAGCGATAAGATTCTCCATTATTATAGAATTAAAACTGATAATGGTTTTCACTCATCTAATTATTACACATTGTGAATGTTTATAGGCCTGGGGTTTGCTTCCTTGAAACTATATTGCATTTAAATATTGTTGCCTAATTTGGAATAAATAAATAATTTTAAACATTGACATATGCCACCCACTATGGCTTACATTCCACTTGGAAACACAACACGAAGAATACGACTACCTTTTTTCATAAGTTTAATGTAATCTACAAATACTTGTTAAAATGGAGAGTCCTTTGTAAAGAAATATCCCTTTGTAATGTATTTTTTGTTTTTGAAATCGTCAATCTCTTTTCTACATAGCCTTTTCATAGTTGGGTGGGTTTTATTAAGGGAATTCCATTTGCCAAAGATAAAACACTTAATTTTGTTCGTCTCTACACTGACTTCATTGCAACATTTTTCCCTAGAGTAAGGAATTGATGAGTTTATTAAAATTTGAGTTTTTTATCCAACATATTAAAGATAGGGGATTCAAACTTATGATTGTGGGTAACTTTTTTTAAAGTTGCAGGGACCTACAATTCAAAGTGGTTTTTTCAAATTTTAGTTTGTTATTTTTATTAAAAATGTAAAATAATGTGGTGAATCTTGGAGTGGTAATTAAATATCTAGATAAGCATGTTAGGGATGTTTTTGTATTCTGGTAGTTTTTAAATTATTTTGGTCTCATAAATGTTTATAAAGTTTATATATATTTATCTCATAAGAATATTAAAAGTTGTATTGGAAGGTGATTAATCAGTTATTTCAAAGTCATTATTTAATGAGTCTTTATTCTGTGAAGAAGTTTAATGTGTTTTAGTTTATAATCTAAAATAAGAAATCAACCCTTCTTTCACAATTTTATTTATTTACACTGTAAAATTAAAAGAATCATACAACATGCTCCATGAACTTATGTTCCAAATGTTATCCCCATTTTCCCTTATTTTCATTAAAAATGCCAACCCATTAAAGGTAAATATTGAAAAACAGTGATTTCTTATACATTGGCCTTAATATTTCATGTTCTTCTTCAAACTTATTCTCACTTATGCTCCCATTTTTTTTTCAAATTTAATGTAGGGTAGATCGCATAGTTGAAGAAATGTGCAATCTGTAAAGGCAAGATACGAGATGGGGCATAGCAAAAATGATAGCATTTACTTAAATGTTGTATACAATATTGATGCCATGGAAACAAATTTTTTTAATTTCTTCTTCAATTTTTTTTGAGTAATACCTAACAATACATTTCATTATCTAAACAAGAAGAAACTACCAAAAATATGATGATTTTCATTATATTTTTATTTTATTTTTTAAAAACATCTATGACATCACATGAATACCATTTTAACACATGATAAATTATTAAAAAGATATCAAATTCACTGATATTGACACTACTACTCTAATTTTTTACTAGAAATTCATTATTCAGAAATTTACAACTCATGGTTGTTTTTTCCTGACAAGATTTATTGTTGAAGAATAAACCTTATGGTAGGTGCACACATGACATAATTTATTTTAAGATCTATTTTTAGTTGTACCAAACAAAAAAAGAATTCAGCTAAGGGTATTCATGCCACAAAATTAGTTTGGGATTAAAATTCATTCGAGATCCATTCCATGCAACAATTATTTTTCTAGTCTAGGTTTTTCAATGTAATACCAAAAATATTGACATGAATAATTGTTTCAAGGTAAAAATTAACTGTTTTTGTTGCATATAAATAAGATGTAAGGCCTTTAGATTGTAGGTTCAATTATCTTTGTATTGGTCTTTAAGCAATGCATTGCAAAGACATGCTTATATTTTTTTGGTTTTGAAAATGGGATGCTATGAATAGGACAACTAGTGTTGTACCATCCAATGCTCGGATTATTTCAAAAACACAAATTAATTGTCATACGTATTAAATGTTGGTCAATGTCAAAAGATAAGCTCAAATTTTTATTTTATTTTGAATATTATTAACAAGTTTGTAATTATCATTCATTCTAGCTAATCATGATAGTATTTATTTTTTAGATGAGAGTAAAGTTGTGGGTTTTGAAAGGCCACAAAGCCTTTTATAATGGAGGAAAATATAAATAATATAAATGACATGAAATGCCTCTACAAATGGTTCATGTTACACAACATCAAACAAACAAACAATGATCTGTCCTAACTCTAAAAAACAAACATGCAACAAAAACTAGCAAAAAATATGCAAGCTATCAACCATTAAACCTCATACTTTCCACTAAGAACATAATAAGGTACCAAAAACTATAAGCAAAAAAGTTGCATGCTAAAAATACACCCAACAAAAACTAACTAAAATTCTTCCATATGGATTCAACTTATACATAACTAGGATGTCACAACCAACAATGTACTTCCCAACATAACATAGGCTGCCAAAAACTAACCAAAACACAACTAAACACTAGCTTAATTCAGTAAGGAATCCACATTGTCTTTCTTATTTTGTGACCTAGTAATGGAGATGGGCTTTGAAATAGGGTCTTTATTGAGTCTACCATTTCTCTTCCTTCTGACCAGAGCCCAATTCCTCTTTTCATCCAAATTTTATCCTAGAGAGATCAATAAGGTGATTTTACTTTATTTAATCTCCCAACTACTTCCTCTTGAATCCAAATCATTGTTACCACTACAAGGGGAGATTGGGGATGCCTTGATTACTTCCTCTATTTTCTTTAGACTAGTTAAACATTCTTCCCTTGAAGCCTCAAGCTCTTCCAGATCTGAGTCGTCGGCATCAGTTTCAACACTTTCCAAAATGAGATGGATAATAAGAGTGTCCTTCCACCATGTGGCTACCTTATTTATTTTATAACTGTTGCAATCTCTAGATAGGTGGCCAATCTTGAAGCAACTCTGAGAACATAATGGCATGCCCTCATAGTCGAGGAGTTGGTTCCATAAGCGATCTCATATTGACAAGTCAATAGTTCGATAAGGTCTTTAGAAGTGTCACTATTAACAAAGATTCTTACATATGTAGTGTGGGAAATCATGGTTGTGGCATTGTCGATTACCTGAAACTCCCTTATGGAGTTATGTATGGTCTTGAAACAAATATTTGAATATAACTATAACGAGAGATGGGGAATGTAGACCCAAACGGGTCTCACATTGAAAGGTTCGATGAGAGGATTGAACATAAGGAACTATGGTTTCATTGAAAGGGATTGAATATCTAAGCTCCGTAACTCATTTTGAATCACTTCCTTATCTTCATGCAATCAAATACCACAATGATTTTTTTTAGAATGATAAATTTACAACTTACCTTGCATTAGGGGTTGCCAGTTTTCCAATATCTATACATGAAGAATTAGAAGTTTCGGCCAAAGATTCAAAAATATATCAATGATGCCTCTTTTAAAAAAATAAATCTTAATATTTAATCAAAACCTCCTTCATATCTTTGTCAAATTCTAAAATAGGGTGAGAGGTCGTGAGGCAGAGAGGATTAAGCTTAGGACAAGGCACTTTCCTTTCTTTGGTCACTACTTCAACATGCGGTTGTCCCATGTTTAATTGGGATGAGTATTTCCCCCATTTATCCCATGTCTTCTTAGAATTGATTTCCTCTAAGACCTCTTCTTACATGGCTCCTTCTAGGTTTTGTTAGTGTAGGCTTTTTCCCACTATGCATTTTTACTTATATGGTTTAATGAGCTTACATACATTAATAATATATCATTAGAGAAAATGTAATTTAAGTCATTTTATAATTGTGAGTAACTAAGTTAATTATCTTTTTGGATGCCCTGATTTCTCACTATATAAAGTACCTTAATATATATGTTTTGGCTAATGATGTTAATATAGATTTTTTGGTTGTGAAGACAAGCTTCTTTCATTTTTGAGTTGTTCTTTAGATTTCACTACTCTATATAGGTTCAACTTTGTACAATCAATCCTATCCAAACATATAATTAATTGTAATCCACTCTGACATGGTATAAGAGTTTTTCTATTATCCAAATGCCATAGCCTCTATTTTGAGATCTAGCATTCCAGCTTGTTCAGGGTTTTTATTTGATTTTTGTTTTCTAGGGTTTGGTGGGGTTTCTATAAGATCCAATCAAATATGTATATACAGAGTCTCAAAGTAAAAAATAGATGGTTCCATTGAATTTAGAAAGTGACAAAACCTTAAGAGCAATGGTAAACATGACTTAGTTTTGTGACAATCAATTTTTGACCATTTTGGATGGTTTCACGGTCATTTTTTAAATTATAAAAAAAATTGTATATCCAGTGAATTTGACAAAAAACCATTTCTATGTTCTTATAGTTTTGTCACAAAGCCAACCAGATCTTTGTTAGATTTTTTAGAAGTCACACCAAATCTATAAATTTAAGGGGTTTCCAATCTCAATGAAATTTCTAACCTCATAAGCAATTTTGATGGTTTCTACCCCTCGGTAGACATTTACACCTGCTAAACAAAACTAAACTCTATGATCCTACTTACACACTACTGGACTACGACCTCTATCAAGCTCACCTCGAGTTCCACTAGGTGGAGAGCACACCTCAGATTCCACTAAGTTACAAAGCATGCCTCAAGTTCTGCCAGGGGCAAAGCATGCCTCAAGTTCTGCCAGGGGAAAAGTATGCCTTGGATTATGCCTAGTGCCTAACATGCCTCGGGTTTTATCCCATGCCAAGCACATAACGGATTCCGACCACCCACTTTGCATGTGACGTCTAAGAAACTATCAATTTTAATAGAGTACAAAGTCGCACCATTCTTTTCAAAAGTAGAGGCATTGTTTAGGTGGCTAGATCAATCAAATCAATCAAAATGGGGGAGGGGAGCCCTCATCCTATCCCTTAGCCATGTGAATTTGTCCTTGGTCAAAAATTGTTCTGCACGTATCGAACACGTGGGTGGCAGTATGTTCGAGAGCATACCGTGCGCAGACGTCATTTTCGTGAAGGTAAAACTGTAAATCGGAATCCCCTTGTCGAAAATTAACTTAAAAACGAGTTTTGCATTCTATTATTAATTAATAACGTTTTTTTGTTCCTGATATAGAACGTACTAATCGACTGGGACGAGGAGAGCTGCGGAAAGATACTTCAAAATTGTGACAAGGCTTTGCCTGAAAATGGCAGATTTATATTGGCAGAAAACGTGGCGGAAGAGGGGTCAAAGGCGAGGGAAACACATGAAATAGTTACCGATCTGGTGATGATTGCCCTTGCAAACGAAGGGAAACAGAGGAGCGAACAGAAATGGAGGAGGCTTCTTCAAAAGTCAGGCTTCCGTGTCCTGAAGTTAACGAGGTTACCTGGAATGCTTGCAAGGTTGAAGATTATAGAAGCCATCAAGGCTTAACACAACGCTACCACAAATATTTATTCCAGTTTATTGTTCCCACAATTACGAATCTTATCATCGCTGATAAAGATTATCATTCCATTCTCCGTATATTGTACATTTATGTCACTTTTTTCAGATTAGTCATGTAAATCCGTTTTTCGATGTAAGTTTTGCCCTGAAATAGTTCTCAAATTCCTCTCCTATGTTGTACCTTTTATATAATTCCCTTTTAACATTAATCATCTAAACCTGTTTTCCCAAATAAATTACGCCCTTAGCTTGCCCTCAATCCTTGGTGTCGGTGTTTGGCTTTAGATATCGCATGAATTCCCCCATCTTAATTGTTTAAAATCCCATAAAAAATAGTACATTTAATTATATATTTTTTATCATGTTATAAATTATTTGTTTATAAATTTAATTTATAATATTAATTAGGTTGATAGTGGATTATAATATTTTGTTGAAGTTAATAATAAAAGTTCTTTTTTTTTTAAATTTGTTAAAGCTAAATGAAAAATTACAATATCTTGAAGATATAATAAAGTTTAGAGTAATTTTTTTCCTAATCAAATACAATAATGTAACAAATTCAAAAAAAGGTAATAGAACCATTGATCAATATGTTATGTAATAGAATCCATCCATCGCTACTCAACATTAAATTCAAAAGAAGGGAATGAAATCATTAATCAATATGTTATGTAATAGAATCATTTATTAATTATTATATAATAAATTCAAGATAAGAATATGAGATTGATATCTTTAAGTGTCTTCCAAATACTCATATTTAACATATCTAATAACTAAGAATGATATATAAAGAATTACATATTCTAAAAGTTTCATCACTAGAAGAAGTTAGAGGATGAAAAATCCATTCACCATTTCTCTCCTTACTACAAAATGTTGTAGTCCACCATTCCTTCTTTTCTAACAAATATTTTTAAAAAAAAAGATAAAATAATAAATTAATAATTATTTCAAATGATCGAAAAAATAATTTGAATAATTAAGGAATGTATACACAGATACAAAGCAATGTTGTGAACCACAATTCAAGTAAAGAGAAGCAGCACAACAAATATATAACTAGTAGTTGTCACAAAGTATTAGAAGGGAAATGATTTTTATTTTAGTAAAGTAAGTGTTTATAAAGTAAAAGAGTGTTAAAATATTATATTTATAATTAAGGTGATGATGAAAAATGAAATTATCTATTCCTTCTTACAACGATGTAATGCATTGTATTGATAGAGAACATTTCATTTCATGGTGAGTTTGAACAAGGGTGAAGTGGTCACAAAGGGCAAGGCCATATAGACCATGCAAGTGGTGAAATATTTCATGGTGAGATGAGTGATGATGGTGAGGCAAAATGACAAGGTTTTTCAAGTGATAGCGTACACTAAATGGCCTACAACATACACTAGACTTGGATTCAAGGCAACTCTTGGATTTACATGACCTACATGAATTACAAAGGGGCCTAGAACTTATAGGGTTGTGACATATTTAATTGGCCTAACTTCTATTGTCAAGGGTGGACAAGGACATCGAGAGAGCTAATTTGATTATCACAGGGCTCCACATATGATGCGTAGCTCAAATCAATGATGCAATCTTACTAACATAGGGAAAAGCCATTAAAGTCTGAGAGTTTATCTTGTAGTTTTCATTCATCCATGATGTCAATATATTGACACTTGGAGAAATTATTTCATACATAAGAATATATGCAAAGGGCATACTCAAACCCTTATAAGAAAAGGAACATTGGTCAAGGAAGAAATGTTTTGTAAATATTATTAGAATGAATACATAATTATTATTTCTAAACATTTCATGCACAAAAGGTGAGATAGGGTCAGTGGTGACGTGTTTCATGTGAGGTACTACTGTCAATTTACACCTTTTCAATTAAAAACCCCCACTTTATAAAATACAAAATCACGTTCCTTCCACTGTAACTTGAACCTTTGTTGTAATTACTAGAGAGAAAAAGTATGTGTAATAATTATATGTTTATATCATTATTAAACTATTATATACATATAATTATATTATACTATATTAAATATATCGTGTATAATATCATATATTATGTATTAATAAATATAGTATATATTTATATAATAATGTTAATATTTGTAATCACCTAAAAGTTGTATTTATATGTTAATAGTATTGTTTGTGAGAGTTTATTCCTGGCTTAGCCCTAGACCTATTGTAGAGCCTTTATTACACTTTTTTAGCCTTTATGGAAACCGCAAACATCTCCAGTTAGCTCAAACATAGTCCTAAAAATGTATTCCTAGATTCTAACCCATTATGCCTAGTAGCCTATTAACACCACATTAAGGACACTAGATCCATGTATCACTAGTGTCCCCAACTTGGTGCTAGTGTCCCTTGCCCTGAATCTCTTGAGTGGATATATTTTCAAATGTATGCCCTTCTTGAGGTCAATCTAAGCACATTTTATTATCCACACAAGCTATGAAGCACTATAAATACAAGACTATTAGACCTATATCCACTAGATTGAAAAGAGATGCAAAAAACCTATGAAAATAAGAAATAAGTGGATCAAAATTAAGGTTATTAATCCCTATTCTCTCCTACTTCTGCATTCTACCATCTACAACTGCCCTAAGCCTAGATTTCAAAGATTTTTAATCTCAAGCAAACTCAAGCCATTCAAGACCACTATCATTTGAGAATTCACTTGCACTTATACCAAGCACTAATGGGAGAACTACATCAGGATTGATCCCTCCTCAAAGTATCGGTATATAGGCAACTCTCTTCAATGTGGGGTGCTAAGGATATCAAACCTATCCTACTAATGAACACATTTTCAGCTCATGCCATACTTTTAAGGAGGATTAGTGTTTGCATACTAAATTAGATACTCCAGGCACAATATAGAGTTCTAATTTTTATGTACATAGGAATTGTACCCAAAAACATAGGCATAGGTGCTCCCATAAAATAGGAATAATCCTACAAAGAGGACACTAGCACCACTTTTAAGACACTAGAACCACATCACACTACTATCTATGGGCTTTCCAGTGAGAATCAGATCGATGGACCATGTTGACAACACTCAGACATGTCTATAACCTTATTTTCAAAACCTATATATTTTGCTATAGTAATTTTCTAGATAAGTCTTGATTCTTATTTTTAGAAAGTCAAATTAAGTCAAAATCTATAATAAATTAGTGGTTATTTATTACATATTATTTCATTGATTTATTCAACTCAACCCTTTAATATTATTAATGATTTACATTAGTAAAACCCTAAAAGGTTAAATCATTTGGTGAACCTGACTTACTTCAAATATTACTTAAAATGCTAGTTTACATTTTCTAAAAAATTTTGCAATAAATTTGAGATACATAAATCTATTTTTTTAATTTTTTGGCATAACCTATCTCATTAAATTAATTTCATATTAGGGTTTCAATTTATTTAAATATAATTTAAATCTTTACAAAAAAAACCCTAACCCTAGATGCTCTTAGGGTTTGTATCCTTTTTTATTTTCATTCATTATTTTCAATTTTTCATATTTCATATATTTTATTTTAATAACTCAATTATAATTTGTTTAATATATGCATTCACTTATTACACACACTAGTTTTTAATGTCATGAGGGACGTCATGCATCTACCCTTCCTAATTAGATACTGTGATGGACATCATGCCCCATTCCCCTACGTAGTTACTCAAATTTGTTGTTATATATATTGATTACATATATCTTGATACCCTTGTGTAATGATATATTAAAACATGAATCATGCATTACATACTTATGCTCAGACTCTTTAACATTCCAATGTTATGTTTGCACATTGTATTAGAATATCATGTAATTATCATATATGTTATGGCTAACACATTTTATAGAGATATTTTATTTTAAGGATAGCTCTAACACATGTTCCATTACTACCCTCAAAAGAGGAGGCATTCACAGGGGTTTATTAAGAGATCAAGATCCTACATTGCTATTCATAAAGTATTTTTAGCACATAGTCTCGAATTTAAAAACTAGACACATATCAAACATGAGAAAAAATAGGAACTAAGAAAGTAGTTAAGTCACCCAAATTTTAGACCAAATAGATATTCACACCTAGATTGGTACACTAGAGCTACAGGGCAATAATGTCCACTACATGGTGCTACTTTCTAATATCCCCAGCTTCAGCACAGTCTAGATTAGTCAAAACATTACACCATGTAAAATATAAATTTACACATATATAGTCACATGTTTGACAATTATGTTTAGATATTGCTCATATACACTCATCTCAACTTATATTCATACTAGTTGCTCATATTGGGGCATCATTCATGGCATGATCACTATCACATTCATCTTAGATATATAGAAACGTTTATTGCATATTCAATCCATAATCAATATACTCAAATATCATATTGGAGGCATGTGCCCAACACATATTTTTTATATGCTCAGTTACACATAGGTTGATTTGATAGAATGGTAACTCTATGTCATTATTTATGCTATATACACTTGATATCATATTCTTGGTTGTCACCATTTTCATTCTTTACTCCATCTGGAGTGGTTGGCATTCTCAAGTGGCCTAGAGCCACCTAATGTACCTGAGTGGCCATATAACTGACATACACAATTAGATATACCTAGTTAGATACTTTCAACACTTTTCATAGTTTAGTTTTAGATGTATATACTTCACATGGGTGGGAAATGATGGAGTCATCCTAATTGAGTTATTGAGCCACTCCCATGAGAGGGTTAGGCACACTTACAGAGTAATCGAAGTTATTCACAAGTCATGATCCACCAAGCAAAGGTGAGTAATTATGTAGTTAAAACTAGATTGATTAATATATCATCTCAGTTCAAGGTATTCAATGAATTGATCAACACACACACACACACACACAAAGGTATTCACCAAGTTCATGCATTAGTTCTCATAACTAATGAGGTGTATTCATTCCTTTCTTCCTTCCTATTTTTTTACTCATCTTCACTCATTTAATTTATTAAACATAGTTTTTGTTTTTGATATCTCTTAAGTAAGGACTAATTTAGGCACATTTCATTGTAGGTCATCCTTCACATACATAGACCTAGCTTTGCATACTTAGACTCAGCTACATGTGCTTCACTTCCAAGGTAAATCTAGGTATGCTTCTTTTTTATTTATAATAGTTATTTTTATTTGCTACATTTCTAGCATAAAGTGGGGGCAAATTTAATCAACTAAAAGTGGTATTTGGATGTTAAGAGTGTTGCTTGAGATAGTGTATTCCTGGATTATTCATATACCTATCATATATCCTTTATCACACTTTACCATCCATTATGTAGGCCATAGGCATCTTTAGTCAATGCAAACATAATCCCAAAAGTGCAATCCTAGATCCTAACCCATTGCGCCTCGAAACCTACTAACTAGACACTAGTAGCACATGAAGGACACTAAATCCGCATGGCACTAGTTTCCCCAACTTGTTGCTAGTGTTCCTTTCCCTAACTCTCCTGAACAGGTATATTTTAAAATGTATGCCCCTCTTAAGGTTAGCTAAAACACATTTTATTATCCATATAAGCTATGAATCACTATAAATACAAGACTATTATACCTCTATCCATTAGATGGAAAAGAGATACAAAAAGTCTATTCAAAAAAGAAACAAGTAGAGAAAAATTAAGGCTACTAATCCATATTATTCCCTAATTATGCATAATACCATCTATATCTTCCCTAATCCAAGATTTCAAATATTTTAAATCTCAAGCACACTCAAGTCATTCAATACCACTATGATTCTAGCATTCACTTACACTTGCACCAAGCACTAGGTGGGAAAACTACATCAGGCTTGATCCCTCCTTAGAGTATTGGTATATAGGCAACTCTCTTCATAGTCAAGTGTTGAGGATGTCCAATATATCCTACTAAAAACCACACATTATCGGCTCATACCATACCTGAAAGGAGGATTAGGGTTTGCATACTAAATCATATATTCTAGGCACAATACAAAGTAACAAATTTCATGTGTGCAGGAATTGAACCCAAATACATAAGTGTAGTACTCCTATAAAATTGGAATAATCCTATAAAGAGGACACTATCACCATTTTTAGGACACTAGAGCCACATGGAAATATTATCTAGGTGGAATGCTACCATATAAATAAGAATGAGATCTAAGGACCCTATTGATGACACTCAAACCTATCTGTAACCTAGTTTTCAACACCCAAATATGATAGTCATTTTCCAAGTAAGTCTGTATTTTCACATATTTATTAATATTTTTATAAAGTCAAAATAAGTCAAAATCTATAACAAATCAGTGGTTATTTGTTGCATATTAATTCACTGATTTAATCAACTCGACCCTTTAATCTTAGGATTTACATTAGTAAAACCCTAAAGGGTTAAATCAATAATATATATATTAAGACATTTTTAATAATAAATTAGAAAAATGACTTCTTAATTCAAGAAATATAAAAATACATTACATTATATTACATTTTATGTACAAAACATACATGAGCAAACCCTTTCAATTAGAACAATGAGGATTTATAATGATTTAAAGTTTACACATGCATTATAAGGTAACATCTCTTGAAACTGCAAAAAATGGGACCTACCTTACTTGGAAAAAGTATTCTATGATTAATGACTTTAATCCTAAGATCTCTTTCAACCTTAGGATCTTAAAACCATGGCCTATTGAGAATAGTTATTTTTCTAGCAGTATTTTTTCTCTCTTTTTTTCTAATAACTTGTTATGTTGTACCTTATGTAGCTAAATTGTTGTCCCTCAATTTTTCATAGGGAAATATATATATATATATATATATATATATATATATATATATATATATATATATATATATATATATATATATATATATATATATATATATATTGTATGCCAAAAATAATTGTAGGAGGTTACGTGTCTAATTTTGGTAGGCCATGGGATACATAAAGATCAAGATGATTATGAATAATTTCATGGATGGTGTTAGCTCATTAATACTTAGCTAAAAATAATTCCCATCACTAGCCATCAAAACATCATTACGTCAACCTATACTTAAATTTTATGCCATTGCTTGTCACTGCACATCACCCTGTGTATTTGACCCAATTTTATCCTTCTTTGTGGACATGCACACCATCGTGTGAAAAAATAGGTTAAAAATTATGGGCACATGATTGTCACCAATTCAAAACAAAAATGTTTAAGTCCATGTGATCATTCCATGTGTCATGACAAAGATTATCTATTATTAGAGCATTAAAATTTATGGTCATCACATCCATTCTAATGGTAAAACATTATTAAAATCTAAAATCATGGATTTTGATTCCATTATACTGCATTACATTTAACATTTTTTGTCAAATTTGGAAAAAATAAACAATTTTAAACACCAACATATGCCTTATCACATGCCATCCACTACATATTCCATTCCACTTGGCAAGATGACATAAGGGCTACACCTAACATGTTCATAATTTTAATGTAACCTTAAAAGAAATGTTTAATTATAAAATCCTCTATAAAAAATATATGATTTTTCATTTTCTTTTTTATTTATGAAATTGTTCCTCACTTTTCTATGCATCCTTTCACAGTTGGGCAGTTAGATTATGTGAGTTCCCCTTGGTGTTCAATAAATTCTTAATTTTTTCATTATCGACATTGAATCGATTGTAACATATTTTACATTTAATAAGGTTTATTAAATTAATGAATTTATATAAATTTGAGTTTTTTATCCAACATATTGAGGATATATGATTGAAATTTATGACTGTTGACATTATCCTTTTCTAATACCAAGGACCTACATTGTAATTTGAAGTAGTTTCTCCTGATCTTATTTTACTATTATGGCCAAAATTCAAAAGGATGTGGTGGAGTCTTGAGGGGAAAGTAAATACCTATGTACACATATTAATGGATGTTTTGGTATTCTAATTATTTTATAGAATATTTTTGTCTCGTAGATGTTGATAAAGTGTATCTATCTTTATCTCACACAAATAATAAGAACTGTAGTGAAATTTGATTAGTCAATTTTTTTAGGTTCGTTGTTTAATGATCCTTTATTATATAGAGGGGATTCATGATTTTTGGATTATAATCTATAATAATAAATCAACCATTAGTTGATATAAATAATTGTATTTGTTTTCATCTCAAAATTGATTGAGATGTATAAAATGTGAATGCACTTCTATCCAAAGATCTATACATGTATGGATTATGTAACCTTGAACTAATTAGAACAAACCACATGTCCCATTTTGATAGGTCATAAGATACACAAATATTGAGATGATTGTGAGTAATTTTGCAGATGATGTAAAACCATGAATATTATGTTGAACATTTGGTTCCCACCCTCGACCATTAAGATGTCATTACTTGAGCCTAATCTTATATTTGACAACCACCATTACTTATCATTGTGTGTTTTCATGTGGATCTAATCCAATCATATCCTACCACATGGACAAACATTACATTCCATGAAAAATGGGTAAAATTGGTGGGTATACAATTTCCACCAGTCTAATACAAAAGATGACTGAGGCCATGTGATCATGCCACGTATAGCGATAATATTCTCCATTATTATTGCATTAAAATTGATAATAACTTACACCCATATATTCATCACAAATTTTGAATATTTATAGGTATGAGAATTGATTCCCCTAAACTATATTGGATTTTTAAAAATAAAAATCCCTAATTTAGAATAAATAAATAATTTTAAACACTGGTACATGCCACCCACTATGTCTTACATTCCACTTGGAAACACAACATAAGAACTATGCCTAAAACTATCCATAAGTTTAATGTAATCTCCAAATACATGTTAAAATGGAGAGTCCTTTGTAAAAAAAGATGACTTTGCAATGTTTTTTATTTCTCAAATTATCCATCTCTTTTATACAGAGCCTTTTCATAATTGACTGGGTTCACTTAGGGGAATTCCATTTGGAATTTACAAAACACTTAATTTTTTTGGTGTCTACATTGACTCCATTGAAACATATTCTTTCTATTACAAAAGGTGTGATGATTTGATGAGTTTATTAAAATATTATTTTATTATCCAACATATTGAGGATAGGGGATTAAAACTTGTGACCATAAACAAACTTTTTTTGTAGTTCCAAGGACCTACACTACAACTCAAAGTTGGTTCTCATAGTTTTATTTTAATATTTTGACCAAGAATGTAAAATCAAGTTGTGGTTCCTAGAGTGTAATTAAATACCTAAGTAAGCATATTAAGGATGTTTTTGTATTCTAGTAGTTTTATAAACTATTTTGGTCTCATATATGTTGATAAAAATTATCTATCTTTATCTTGAAAGAACATTATGAGTTGTAGTGGAAGATGATTAATCAATTATTTTAAGGCCACCAATTAATGAACCTTCATTCTATGGAGATGCTTCATGAGTTTTGTTTTATAATCCACAAGAGGAAATCAACCCATATTTGACATAAAGAATTATATTTATTTGCATTATAAAATTGAGGGACTAGTGTAACATGTTCCATCTACTTTTTTCCCAAAATTTATCCCATTTTCCCTTATTTTAAATAAAAGTTCCAACCCATCAAAGGTAAATCCTAAAAAATAGTGATTTATTATACACTGCACTTAATATGACACCTTCTTTGAATTTATTCTCACTTGTGCTCCCATTATTTTTTATGGTCCTTGTATCCATCAAATTTAAAGTAGGATAGAGTGCATAGTTGAATAAATATGCAATCTATAAAGGCCAGATATTAGATGGGGTATACCAAAAATGCCAGCATTTGCTTAGGTCTTTTATAGAACACTGATGCTATAGTTAAAAGTATTATTGTTTGTTTTTTCAATATTTTTTAGGTAATTTCTAATGGTACATGTTATTATCTAAACAATGAGAATAAACAAAAAGTATGGTGATTTTAATTTTAGTTTCACTTTTATTTTTGAAAACATCAATGACATCACATGCATACCATTTTAACACATGATAAATTACTTAATAGATCTCAAATTCAATAATAATTACACTATTCACCCCACTAATTTTGTACAAGAAAGTCATTATTCATAAATTTTCAACTCATAGTTGTTTTCTTCCCATAATAGTTTTTTTCTTAAAGGATAAACCTTATGATCGGTGTAGATGTGACATAATCAATCTTAAATTCTGGTTATAGTTGTATAAATAATAGACTTTAATTAAGGGTATTCATGCCAGTGATAAATTAATTAGGGATTAAAATTCATCCATTTGTAGATGTAAATATTTGAGTTATTTTGTATGTCAATCTGTGATCCATTCCATGCAACAATTATTTTTCTAGTCTATTTTTTTTTATTTTTTTGGTGTAGTATGAAAAAAATTAACATGAATAATTGTTTTAATGTAAAATTTGACTATTTTTCTTATGTATAAGAAATATGTAGGCCATTATAGTGTAGTTAAATTATCTTTTTATG
>JARHVA010002206.1:1097500-1215000 GCA_037957365.1 Torreya grandis
AGACAATTTAATAAATATAATTTATGATATAACTTGAAATTTTAATTCATATATTAAGATATGGCATTAAAGCATACATCTGAATGTAAAATACCTGAGATTAATTATATTGATTCGACAAGTGGCATATGCTAGATATAGTAAATACAATAAAGGGATGAGTACTTATATTTTTTTAAGTGATTGTTTGATAGTGAATATAATATGTAAGTAAAAATTAGGATAAAATTAGGTTTATGGTTTCTTTGGTTTTGTAGGTGAATCTTATTCTACATAGGTTATGTTTCACATGATTTGGTCAACATCACTAGTTGGAACTGACCTTTGTTGGTCAATATTGACCTATGAGGAAATGAGAAAAAATTAATATATAGTCACATCTTCATATATCTTCTTATTCTATATTCACAATCACAAACCCTGATGATGATGTAGCTCTAAATGTTAGATTCCTATGAATTAAAACCCTATGTGTGCTTGTGATAGCTAGAAACCTACAAAATTTGGGAAAGTGTAATGGGATGAGCTAACCTCAATAACCCATATTTTATGATGTTTATTAACTAAATACTTGATAATGAGGAGGGAAATAAATCCACACATAGTTCTCCCACCAAGCGTGATTATAAAATTGTGATCATTCCACTATATTTATGAAGCTAATGATTTGGATTTAATACTCAATACTGCTTACATTGACTTGGATTTATAATTATATAGACCTTGGATTGTGACTACTCCCAGTGATAGGCTTATAATTTTTGATTAATAGTGAATATTTTTCTCTCTGTATAATAGTGTATAAAACATGTTCTAGATAAATGTCAGGTCCCTTTTCAATGAGACCCTTTATTTATTTATATATGAGTCTAATTTGGTAATTCTCATGCCACTAACATGATATAAAAATTGGTCAACCTCAACAAGAGGTTTTGGTTTTAAAAGTATCCATTTTTTAGAATTTTAGCACTAAATAGATTAGTTAATTATCGACTGGCAATAATGATCAAATCTAGAAGAACTAGCTTGTGTATAGGTAGACTAAACTAAGAGTCTAAATACATTTGTAAAGGATATTTAATAGGTTTTAAAATGATAGTGAGGTTCTTGAATGTGTATAAACAACACAACTAAAGGGTTGAAACATAAGATAAAATGAAAAGTATAAGTGAATGATGAATTAGGACTTTTTTATGCACTCAAGTCATGCATGGTAAATTGTGTCTCAAGCTTGTCATTTTAAAGTAATAATGACCATATTTTATTATCTAAAAATTTTCCTCATTTATTATAGTAATGTAATTGCTAAAGTAAAAGGATAAAATGTACCTAAGTGTGTATGACACACTTTGTCTCTGGTATGAAGCTCCAATTGTGCAACTCACTCAATAACAAAACCTATTATCAATGTCCATAGATTGATTATTATAATGTAAAAAATAATTTATGACATTTTAAAATAACAATGGTTACATTAAAATTTTGTGTTGGTGAAAAACATGTTGCCCTTGAAACTTGTTGGACATTGTGCTTCCTTGTGGAAGTAATGGAGAAATTTGGGCTTTCTTGTTAAAGCACAAGGAGATTTGAGATAATTGTGACCCAAATTTGTTTAGCTATGTAGGCTCTTGAGTTGTGAACAAAAACATTCCCTAATTCTCATGAATGTTGGAAAATTTATTCAATGTACTAACCCAAATAACTACATAGGTAAAGAGAGAAACATCAGACTATATTCACTCAAATAAATGTTGTTGTATTTAATTACTCATACACTATTGTATGGTTTTAAGATTCAGTTGTGTTTTATATTTTAATTCATGGGTAGGCACTAATTGGTACATACTTATCCAAAACTTATTATTAGATAATATTAGCAATTAATTAACTATTTAATTGACTTATAATAATAATAATAATAATAATAATAATAATAATAATAATAATAATAATAATAATAATAATAATAATAATAATAATAATAGGGTTTTTTTTTGTAACTACTCACCAAAATCCTAAACCTAAACCTATCCTCCTCTTTTATATATAATAACATAAAGGGTTGGTGGGTCAAGTATATTTTGGATGAGTGTTATTATTATACTGGTTTAATTAATCTAGATCTCCTAATTAATAGAGATAACTCTACTACTTGATGAATTTTTGTCAGTTTATTTATGAATTTTCATAGTTTGACTATGCACATATTGTGCATGTTTTTCTTGTGGTAGATAACATGATTTCAGACACTATTAAGTAATTCAGTATGGTATCAGAGATATATAAGATTCACCTCATTATTCATTTAAGTTAAAATATCATATATGAAAATTTTCATTCGTTTTATGCATATTGAGTATTTTTTTTAGTTTTTAGACCTGTAGTTTTTTTTCTACTTTTCATGATTCAAGTCCATATTTTTTGTATTAATTTAAATGACCAATATTATGATCTCACCTCCCCCTTATGGGATCTTGGTTAATCATAAAATTTTAAATTTAGTTGGGTACTAAGGGTTGAAGCAATTTTATTTCATATAAATCCCTTAGGTTAGAACTATGTTTCAATAGTTTCAAAACTAATAGGAGTTGTCATTATGGGAAAAGTGATTATCATTTTTACCTAATTCATGGTGTGAAGGATATTTACCAACTATTAAAGACATCATATAACATTATATATGGATCTTACCTTCCATGTACCCTCTTGGAAAATAGGAAGTGCCTAGGAATTTTTATTTTTTGCCAATAAGAAGCCTCACAATTATTTGAGAACATGGTGCACCAATAAGTGATTAACCCTAGGATATTACTCTGTATATACCTCCAATGTGGGATAATGTAATTTTGAGATGGTAGATACCTTTGAAGGTAGTTCCTTTGGGTCTATTCACTATTTACAAGTGTCAATTCATATATCAAATAGCCTACACATCAAACACACCTCAACATAGTATTTCCCAAAATATTTCTTATTACATTTGGTATACCTCCACCATTGTAATACTTTTATTCAATTTATTTTTCATATTTGTTGTCCAGATTGAGTTTTAGTATCCCTATTTGGGTTTCTATTTGTCAAAAAAATGAATAGTGAAATGAAAAATCAAAAGGATTTTTTTGGTGCTAATGATTTTCTCAAAAAAAAGATCTATATGGGAAGGACAAAAACTAACATTTCTATGTGAATAAAAAATATATATTATTTTATCATTGAGACGATAATTTTAATTAGTATTTCATTTTTCTGAAAATAAACTAAAAATAGTTATTATTTTTCATTTGTAGTCCCAAAAGTAAATTTTCAAATTTATTTTGGCCCATAGGTTGATTGCAACATTGTTATTTTCTCGTCAAGACAATCATTTTAACATGTATTTTTGGAATCATTTTTTAATATTTTTTTGCATGAAAAAATTTTGGGTTATTTTCACTAAACTTTTCATGCTAGTAATGGTATAGAAAAATATAATCCTCTCTAGTTTAGAATACTTTTAATATAGATTATACATTACTAATGTGTTCCTTAGCGGTAATCTCTACCAAATTATAAAGAATTACTAAGATACACCTTTAGATATTTTTAAATGGAAAAATCATAAAAATTTCTTTAACGAAGCTAGAGGCATTTTGGGTAAGTTAGTAAATCTTAAAATAAAGTTTCATTTTCATGGCATAATGGAAACTTATGAATTTTAGACTACATTAGGTGAAATTTTTAGAAAGCACATTACATTGAGGGCATGCCAACTAGAAAAAAAGATCACTACTCTTATTCCAAATAGCTATCCTCAAATTAAGAACTTTATCACTCAAGTCAAGTGCTTGAGGCTTATACATGTTGAGCCTAGTGAAACCAAGACTGATGAAAAATACATTATGAAAATTTTATCTAAACTGAATTTTGGACTACATTAGGTGATATTTTTAGAAATCACATTACATTTAGGGCATGTCAACTAGAAAACAAGATCACTACTCTTATTCCAAACAACTATCCTCATATTAAGAACTTCATCTCTCAAGTCAAGTGTTTGAGGCTTCTACATGTTAAGCCTAGTGAAACCAAGACTGATGAAAATACATTATGAATATTTTATTTAAAAAGATAGGTTTTTGTCCAAACTACTGCACATAATAATCTATGAGATCTACATATGTGGCATCGATATTTGAAAAGTTGTGTTTACAACTCAAGAGAGATCTTGAAAAACTAATTTTTATTATGGAAACCTAAATTGAATGTACTAAGAAATATTAGTTAGAGATTAATGATATGAATGTAACATCATAACCCAACTCTGGCAAAAGTAACGTCCATGCCAAGAAAAAATAGAAATAAAACCCTGGGCCTAAAGGGAATCGATTGACTAAGAAGAATCCTTCCCCAAGTCATAAAAATAGAAAGGGGAATTAAATGCCAACATTGACCAATATTTTTGTAATTATTTTAAGAAAAAATTCCATGATGAATTTATTTTTTCAATAAAATGGAATACTTAAAAGTAGAGATGAAAAAAAATATCTTCCCCCTCCTAAGATAGGAGCAACACTTTCTAAAACAACATGATCACCTATGTCTGAATGGATTTTTTTATTTAGGAGCCTCTTAGAATTTGGTGCATGATGGCTCACCATTTCATAATCTTAACCATTTCCACATCTATTTTTTTTTGTGAAAAATTCTAGTTTTGTTAGTTTTGAGGGTGAAGGGAAAGTTGAGATGGAGAATTATGTATTGAGAAAAGTTATCAATGTTCTATAATTTTTTTAAAACCTACTCTATATAAATCAAATCACACATTTAGGTGAATGAAAAACTATTTATGTTACACCTATTGATGTTGTCATCATATATATCAAAGACCAATCCATTATTATAACCAATAGTAAGATTTATCATCCAACATGATTGTACAAATTTAACAACTTTATGCTAACTTGAGAAACATTTGGCATGAGAATATGTTTCACCTCAACTATCACTTATTGAAAGACCATAGTAGGCATCACATGGCTATTATTTTTTGACAATTTTATTTCTAAGATAACATTTGTCTAGGTTGTAAATTTATAAAACAACACAAGATCCATCTCCCAAAGGCAAATATTTGAGGGAAGTGATAGATTGTAGTCAGTTAATAGTGACCTTAAGTTCTATCCAAATGTTTATTTTTAGAAACATAAATACATTTTTATATTCAATGATGATTTTTCTCATAAAACCTTGATCTATTTCTGAAAATAAAATTTAAGTCTTTGATCACTCCATAAGTTACAATGTCCTTGTTTAAAAACTATCATAGAGAAAAAATCAATCTCACATTAGATAATGGAGGAGAGCTTTTAAATATTAAAAAATTAGATTTTGTGATCAAGAAAACATTAAAATTTATCATATTACACCCTAAATCCCTCAATAAAATGGTGTAGCTAAGCATGAAAACCACACACTAAAATAAATGTAAAATTACATGATACATTCTAAAGACTTGCCTCCATGATATTGGGAATATTAAATACATAATATGGTTGATACACGAGAGTAATATGAAGTGATTTTCAATGTTGAGGCAATCTCTGAGCACTATGAGGGGATGTATGGAATTATAAAATATATATATGAAACATGATGATTTATGGCAATACAAAATCTATGAACACTATAACATGAAGTATGAAATAAGGTTTAAATAAGTTTTCAAAGCTGTGAGGAGTAGGTTAACATTGTAAAAAATTTAGATAAAATATAGTGATATAGAATTTGTAAACATTATGGCATGGAGTGTGCATGATTTCATAAACTTCAAGTGTTTTAGAATGTTAGTATAGCATTTCAAGAGATGTGGTGATGTATTGTGATAGAGAAGTTATAAGAGTGGCATAATGAAGGACATCAGATTAAAGAATATGTAAGTGTTGAAAATTATTGCCATAGAATGAAAAAGTTGTAATAACTAGGAAAGTAGGTGTATGGTAAGCATGTGACTGCATGGAGCAATGCATCAAGGTAACACGCTACTTTGTAGATAACATTTAGTGTTAGGAAAGACACATGGAAAGTAAGAGTTGTGTGGAATGTTATATGGAGATAGGCCATCATTTCACATTTCCATGATGTTTTTTAATTAACACTAAATTCCATAAAGGTGAGGACGATTCCATAGAAGTGATAATTTTTAGGTACATATTTACATAAAAACATAACATTTGTGAGTGCCATGTAGTGATGTGTGACATTGCAGAAGATGTGAATGCTATGAAATGATTTGGCATGAGGTTAAAGAAGTTGAGAGAACTACATTGTGAAATTGCATATGACTAAAAATATTGTGATTATTTCATGACAATTTTTAAGTGAAAAACATTTCTTTAGTGCTTTGTGTTAGATTTGGGTGATCCAATCGAACTAAGATAATTATGGAGAGTAGTTTAGTGTGTCTCTCAATATGTGGATTTATATTTATGATCACGTACTACTATAGAGTGATACAATTGAGTGAAGCATTGAAAAATGGATGTTTATTTGATGTTTCAAATTAGGGGTGAGCCAATTAGATAGTTTAAAAAATTATAAAGTTCATAACATTTATGTGTATACTCTGATAATAGATCATAATACTTTTTTAGAAAGGTTGAATCATTATTTAGAAGGATAATATGCTAAATATCATTGTTAATACATTTTAATCTCTAAAAAACACCTCACATGATTTTAAAAATATCATTTACAGTATGAAGTTATGTAGGAATGTGAAAAGGATAAGATAAACAGCTCTATGTGACTGTGCACATATCACTCTTATACCAAAAATAAGGTCTTTGGTGAGTTACATGTAGTTATATATTCACATCTTGGAAAAAGGAGATTTAGAAACCTTTTCTCAAAATTCCATTCATACTACACATAAGAATGTTGAGGTTTGATTCTTTCATCTATATACGTAGTTATAATTCCAACAGTGGCTACATGATCCACAGCATTTTTTTTCAAGTTGATGTAAACTAAGTCAATAAAAAAGAAGATGAAAACATTTCTATAAAAATTTCCATTAGTTTAGATAAGAATAAATACATATAATTATGGAATATAATGGCAACCCAACATGTTATGTACTTAGGGATATGGTGTATTGATGTATATGGGTTGGTGGAGATGCCAACATGTGGAACACATCCCTCTTAGTTAGTCATATATGGGTTCAATATATTATTATAAATGATTAACTTGTGTAATCAATGTTGTAGAAAATTAGGTTTTTTAGTCATGGGCCTAGTCATTTGCTTATATATTTGTCCAGGTTTGATTTAGGTTTGCTCCAATGAGGTACAGTCCTTGGCTAACCCTATGCTGCTCAACATTTAACACTTGACTGCATTGGAATCACTTTACATAAGGTGCAAGCCTTATGTTGTCACCCAAAGCATAATAGAGAAGGGACCAAGGTCTATGTTGGGCTAGTTGTGCCATGGCACAACTCTATCCTTTAGGGACTTTGGTTAGTGCAACGATGATTATGCATTCATGGGCATAAGCCTTAGGTTTTCTAGGCTCAAAGACATTCAATAAATTGAGGGGAAACTAAGTATCTAGATGGGGGACTTAGACATAGGTTTCTGCTTAGTCACAAGTATCATTGTGAGACATAGGGTCTTACCCAGACTTAGAGCATTTCCTATATCAAGCATGGGAGTCCTCATGGGATACAAGAATGCCATAGATGAATAGGTTAGAAGCTCACAAGAGCTCAACATACATATGACATAATAAATCATTCAATAAACTAAACATTTTCACAAATATTTCATCATTAATATATTTTAACAACAATACATATATAAGTCAATAGAAAATAAGCATATGCTCAACTTAAGCTTCTAAAATCCTAGAGGCTCACAGGCAAGGTTAGGCATTACAATTAGAAGCATAAAAGGCATCTCAAACTAACTTCTAATTTTAATGGAAAACATAATATCTAGAATCAATTCACCAAAAAATTTATACTCCCATAATCTATCTCCCTCACTAACTGGACACTACCTCCTTTTATCGTGCTTTAGGGCATCTTAGGTTCATGAGAAATAGACCATGTTAATCATTGAGTTGGTGATATAAGTACTCATTCTAGAGTCTTCAATATGTTATATTTAATCAGAAATCATTGTCTTGTGTGCCTAATTCTCAATGATGATTGAGCAAACAACAATTTGTTATTTGCCTACCAGCTAGCACCACTAAATGACAAAACAATAATCATGAAAAGTGATTACCTCATGCCCAAGAATCTAAATCATTGATGTGGATCCTATAAATTGATGGTTTTGGGTGCCAACATTACCCCATAAAAATTGTTAGTCTATATTTAGAATAACCTTTCAGTGCCTTAGGTGCATAAAACTCAGCTACACACTCCTTGAGTTTTGCTCTGAAGTCCTCAAAACCCTAGATTGTTATCTTAGTTTATTATTGAGCACTATCTATTTCTATGGAGGTTATATTGAGCGTAAACATGTTAGTATTGTATAATTCATTCTAAAAGGCACGTAGCCTTTCCTTTACCATTTTTATGCCTCTATCAAGGATTTATCCTTGATTGTAGGCCTTTGATTGTAATGAATGGAAGAGTTATTCTAGGTAATACTCCTGTGTCTTGATCTAAGTGCTCAAAGTGTTGACCTGCATTATTATTTGAGTGTGCTCAGCCATACTCATAGTGTGTGCTTGTGCCAACAATGCATCCTTCTCCCCTTTTGCCTTTTTGAGGCATGCAATAATGACTGATGTTTAGGTGGACAAGTTGTAAAATATTACATCAATTACTTCTGTGCCCTCTTCTAGCTTAGTGAAGAGGTCTTCTACCTCTTCAAGTTTCATGATTATCTCTTGATTTATGTCGGTACAAGGGTCCTCTTCTTCTTCTATCTCTAATATCACTTTTAACCTTGGAAGCAACTACTCCACTAATACAAATACTTTATCGACCTCTAAAAAATTTGAAGTGTCAATGCCATCCAAGAGGGATGGTTGGCTTCCTCCATGTGCTCGACCAGTTGCTACAACTTGAAACTTATGGCCTTGTTCTTTTCTTCTTCTTCTAGCATGATCTTCTTCCATCTTGAGGCTTGAACATCATTGATGATGTTCTTGCATGCTACCTCATAATCCATTCAAAAGAGGGCATTATCTAACCTTACTAGATTCATGGCATGAGGGTTGATGAGAAGTGATTCTTGCCCTTCCTCTTATTGGTCTATGTTGAGGATTTCCTTTTTTCCCACCTCAAATTGAGGTTCATCCATATAACTGTCAAAGGTAAAGGATAGTTGTTATCACATCAATGTTGTGGTAGATATAGGGAGCATGTACTCTATCATGTAATAATCTTCATCCATGAACCCCTTTTGCATCTTCTCTTATAGGCTCAACTCAACTTCTTCTTCTTAGATGGCTAACTCCATCTACTCTGGTTCCTCTTCACTAGTGCTAGCACCTTCTTCAGTGTTTTCTCTTGATGTGTCTTATTTCTCTAGCAGGGATTCTTCCTTAGACTTTCCCTTTTGTCCACTTCTTCCTTATCTTTAGTACCAGCTTCACCCTCCTGAGTCCACCATATTTCAACTATGATCTCCATTCATTTCTATAAGGTGCTAGTATCACCTTCCTTATCTCTAGGTGCCCCTTCACTACTTGGGTGCACCTGTGTTGCAACTTCATCTACTATGTTGATAGGGGTACCAGGCACCTCTGCTACTTTGTCCTTTATGGGTTTCATGCTTATGATAACCCTATCTTATTATTTTTATCTCCTAGCCTTCTCTATTTTAGCCTTTTTTCTCTCTGCCTTTCTTTTCTTTACTAGTGTAGTCATCTCCTCCTCCTTGGCCCTTATCTCCTCTACCTCAGCATTGTCGATCTCTACCTGGGTCATTCCTTTCGCCTTCATGGCCTTCCTTCTTTGATGAAACTCCAACATTTCTTATATATGGTACTTACTAAGGCCCATTTCTATTCATCAATTCCTCTTCTCCTTCTCAAATTAGGGAGGTTGTGTCACAGGTGTTATGGTTGAGGTGTTTGATGGTTATGCTTCCCCAAGCATGGTAGTAGTGTTGCCTTAGAGAGCCTCATGAATTTATTCAGTGCTAAACTCTTCCTCTATCTCTTCTTCCTAGATGATATAAACCTTCATCCCTCCTCTTTCTTACTCTTCTTCTTGTACCCACTAAGCTTCTACTTCCTCTTGTGCCTCTTGTGGTTCCATCTCAACCAAGGTTATCATGGGCATTGTCACTAACCCATTGGACTTCTTTTTCTTTTCCATCATCTTGGGAAACTCAATCCCTAAATTAAATACCATAAGCTTCTTCTTTGGCTAAGAGGGGGTAAATTCATCTTTAGAGGTGATCTTTAACCAGAAGTGGTATTTTATTTCCTCCAAGGTTTCTCCCCACTTCTTCTAAGGGGATTTTATTTATGCCACTAGTTCCAACTGTCCTTATTCACTAACCTAAAGGTGGAGGTCATCATCCTTGTTTTTTGGTGTTCCCTTCTTCTTTGGATTCATCTCATATAAGATCATGTGGATGTGCCCAAAGATGATTCCTCTTTTGAGGGGATAGATGCCAGTGACATCTGAATCATCTGAATCATCTTCAATTGCTTGCCCCCTAGGTACACCTATTGATGCCAACATCTATGTATCTTTGCATCTATATTCTTTACTAGGATATCCACCTGTTGTGCATTGAGGATCCCTTGTAGTGCCTTTCTGAAGTACTTGGCTAAAAACACATGAGGTAATTTTAGCTAACCAGAGTGATTCCCATATACGAGTGCCAATTGAATGATGATGAAGTGTTTCATAATGACTTAAGTTTCCATTCCATATAGACTCTGAGGGAGTTTATTTGGGATGTACCATTATTATCTAAATGCTTTAATGTACTAGGTACACCATCCCATTACTCAAGCTTTATACTTTGATGTGAAATTAGGGGGGAAGTGAACTTTTGATATTTGATAATCAAGGAGTCATTATACATTGGGAAGACCCATAGGTTGTCTTTATCACCATCAGGCATATTGATCTCCTCCATCATAATCAAGATTAGCATGAACACCTAATGGAAAGTATCTCATACCGTAAGACATTTAAGCATGTTCTTGATTATGTCCTCTATAATGAATTTGGTGATGTTGAATTTCATCCCCTATGCCATGTGGTATGTGATACACAGGTAGGTCTTAATTACATCTTCCCACTAACTGATTGGGCATAGTTTTGAACTCACCAAGTACAACACTACCCTCATCTTAGGATCATTGATGTTCTTAATCATGAATATAAAGCCTCCCTTGTAATAACCTAGGAGCTTTCTGACCCTTTCAAAGTTTTCATCATCTACCATCATCTAGTAGATGTCTATGCTAGAGCTTGGGAGTCTATTGATTCAGATAATGAGGTTTTTTGATAGCCTCATGCACCTCTTTACAAATTAAAACCTATCCTTGTGGATGTGCAAGATGAGTAATTTCATAAGTTCCTCTAACTTTTTAAAACTTGACAACTCATAAAGTTATGTTATGTTGGTAGTCATTAGCTTGTCTTGGATAGAGACATCGAACAATGTTACAACTTCTATAGTATTTTCCCCTATGTCTACCATCCAGTCTTATGCTAGGTCATTTGCATTTTTGGAGGTTTTATGTTTATACTCTTTTAGGTGGAAGTTACACATGGATGATGCCCATTTTTCTCCCATCAAAACTTCCTCAAGAAACTGCATGTCTTGACAGAACATCTTCTCGAGCACCTCTAGATCAATTTGGACAATGCTCACTCCTTTTACTAGCATTGTTATTTTTTCCATAGTGATAACTTATAATTCTAATTATGATCCCTTGACATATTTTTATGCTTGTTACAAGGTTGATCTTATCCAATTTTTCCCCATTCTATATCTACTAGAATTTAACCTCAATCTGTTGATCTTGTCGAAGCCTTTAATCTTCATTGGCACTTCACATAATCGTAAGGTTGGTAACTATATGTTCATCTCTCAAGATTTGTATACCATAAATGGTGGCCTTGACATCACCTTAGTTTTTAGTTTCCCAGTTATTTTTTGAATTAGTGCCCTTTTCTTTCCTTTGCCAATCTCACAAGGAATGTAATGTATTTCTCTGCACAGTCATTCACTTTTGTTGTGGTAGGGTGCTTAAGCTCTCATTATAGCAATGTCTCCTTGGTTTGGCTCTCTAGTTTTCTAGTTTTTCTCTATTTTTGCTTGAAATTCAAATTAACACAAGGTTTGTAACCAGACACAGTTAGTTGTTCACTACTTTATACCTCTACTCATAGCTACTACCTCGATTATAATTGATTAATGGTGTGATAGCACCTAAACTCCTTGGTATTTACTATAAAATGTAAAATCCACAAAAATATTCTATTATTTATGAATTCAATTTAGATCTTTGTGCCTCTACTACCATTGCATTAATTTCTTCTAATGACTTTTTGGTGAAGTGATGTGTAGCTTAAATGTTCACTTCCTAATTTGCTTTGGGTAGATGTCAACTTATCCTGATGATCTTATTCTATGATTTTTCCACTTTGCATGACCTTGGCCTTTAATATGGTAACCTAGGTGTATCACCTCACATATGTGCAATTCATCCTCCTCAGTCCCATTTCTTTTTCCTGTTGCACTTTTATTACAAGTGTGCTTATCTATATTGGTTGATTTCATTATGCTTTCATCTTCATGTTGTTGACAAAATTTGACCTTTGGTCAAATTTGAGTCAACCCCCTACATTTTTTAAAATTTTTATAAGTTTATTCATTTCCTTTAGGGTGTCCTTTTGATCTAGATGTTCACTTATCCCTAGCCTAGCTTTGGTCCAAAGTCTAACCCTTTGTACTAGTCAAGTCAATGAAAGTCAACCCTAGTCAAATAGGTTCAAACCTAGTAAAAGGCATAAAATATATTTTTATAATCCTAATATGGTTTTAAATGTGAATTAGGGCCTTTCTAAGTCATCTAATTGTATTTACCATATTCAATATGCAAAAAATGCCTTGTGGGCCGACTTTGGAGCTAAAAAAGAGGACTTGTACGGATGGCTAAAGTTATTAACTTGTCACCAAGATATGGTTAATGTGGGAGAGGTTAAAATATTTTGGATTCAGGTTTATGACAGTTCAATTTTTAATTAAATTCAAAAAAGTGGAGTTTCTTCTTGTTTTTAGGCCCTCATGGGCACTTGTATGGTCCCCACGCTCTGATATTCATTTAAAAACATGGGTGGGATGTTTATACACCTCCCCACACCCATTTCCACTTTTTAACTTCAAGGAGAATGCAAAAATATGCATTTTCAACTCATTTTTCTTCCTTTTCCTCTTGGCATGAAAAGGAAGGTCAACTTCAAGCACTTGGTAGGGAAGGTATAGTAAGAGGTGGGAGGAGTGCTTCTACAAGTTGATTTTAATCTAAATATAATTCATTTTCATAATAGGATTTTGTGTTTTGGTGCCTCTTTTATTAACAATCGTTAACATTCTAGGTAGCCTTTTATATAATTGCATCTAAGAGGGGTATATTTATTCATCTATTTCTAGTATTTAGAGGTCCTTAGAATGTGTGATCTTGATGAAGTATTTTTATTTTGTAATAAATACCTCTCCATGATATTTTACTTCTAACACTTCACTTCTCATCTTTTTTTAAGGAGATATGAAATGGTGCTTGCTTCTTGAAGTTTACAAAGTTGGGTGCAGGACCTGTGTTTTTTCCAACATATAAGGAGCTTCATGGTGGTGATAATATACTTGATTTTCATGTATGAATAGATATTTCATTTAATTATCTTATGGTAATTCCAACTAGCACCCTTCAAAATCCAAATTGCCCATTTTTACCTTGTTTGTTGCCTTATCATTTTTAGTCAAGTTTGTCCTTGGTTCAAGAAGTTGTACAGAGGTGAAAGAGTTTGAATTACATGGTGGTATCCATGTTTGAGGTCTTAATATTCCCAAAATATCCTTTATTCATTTATAGGAAGGTTTAGAGGCTATGCAAAGGTGAATTTCCTTTCCAAAAGATGAGTTGATTGTTTTGGGTTCTTAGTCCCAAAATTGACCAAACATAGGTCCTAAGGGTTTTTTGAGATGATGTAATTTAGGACTAAGGATGCTTGAATGCTCCTTGTTTGGTTAATATAATATCCCTATCTACATACTACAACCATACCAAGTTTTAGAGCAAAAGGAGTGGAAGATTATTTTTGAAGGCCTCAAAATTGCCAAAAAATCACTGATCTCAAAGAGTGATATCTATAAGATTCTTAAGGAGTACTCACCCTACCATGCATTTGGAAAATATTAGACCTAATATTTCAAGAGGAAAAAATTATAAACAACTCAAGAATGAGTCTTGATAACTTAGGTTATTAGGAATAATCCTATTGCATGAAATGACCTTTTGGGCATATCCCCTATCCATACATAGGGCATAACATGCATTGAAGGTAGTATTTCAATGAGTGGCATAAATAAATGGTGTTGAGGGTTCCTAGGAAGGATATATGTACTATTATAAGTTATATAAGGTTAAATTCAACCTCAACAAGCCCTATACACCCTAATATGATCCAATGGATCCTAAATATAACCTACAATCCTAGGATTATGCACCTACAACGAGTGATATCAAGGGTGTGAGATCAGTCAATAGTGAAAGGGGTTTTTCAACTCAAGTAGAGCATACAAGTGGGTTAAATTACATAATATTATGGTATAAGTTAAAATAAATGATTTTATATGCTTTTTAAGTTAAACACCCACCTTGAAAACCTATAGGTAAGGTAAGATATGCACCTACAGTCCTGCAAGAAAGTGAAACATAGTCAAGTCATGGGAGCATATAAGGAGCTTGAGGAATTTATAAAAGAAGATTAAAGGTTTAATTTTCTTAAATGGATCAAATTAATCTCCTAAACTTCATTATCATGATCTTTAACTAGGCCTAATGTGCTCATTAAGGTTGTCTCAGCCCTCTAGGCAGTGACAAGAGTGAAAGGTGAAGGGTTGAAATGCCAAGTATGGAGCAAAGATGGAGGAGAAAGGATTAAAAAAAAGAGTTTTCATTAGAATAAAATTAAGGTTTTATCATTCCTATAATACTCATGACTTTCCTAATGACCTTTTCACTCATACAAGGTATGTCTCAATCTGTATAGTCAACTAAGAGAACCTTGTTTCAAGGGGTAAGTGGAGGGTTTCACTAGAAAGCAAGATTTTCAAAGATTCAAAGCTCCATAAGATTTAAATTAGGGTGGGGAACATTTAAAATAAGTTGAGAATCATGTATTAGATCTGGAAGTAGCATCTGTAAGGAGGTTTGATCAAAAACAAGGTTTTTTCCCCCTTTTTGACAAAATTGAGATGGATAGACCACTTACAGATGGAATATGATAAAATAATTTGGTAAAATTAGTCATCAGGACCTTTTGGATCTCAATAAATATTCACTTTTCATAAAAAATATTCCTAATACGCTCTCTTTTGTCTCAAAGTTAGGTCACTCCTTGTATGCACAAGAATGATAGTTTTTGGGAAAAGTGTTGGATAGTGAACCAAAGGGTAGTATAATCAATTGGTGAGGTTGGAATAATTTTTGGTCACATATAGGAACATGATAAACTAGCCTATAATGTTTTAATACCAAGGATATGGTATGGACAAGAAGGTCTACAAGTAGACCTAGTAGGAAAGCATGCAAACCCAACCCCAAATGAGATGTCACTTCAAGTTATAACTTTATCCAAGAAATATAATGTTTTTTATGATTCATATGTGTTTAAATATGATTTTTTTAATTCTTAATTAATTCATTTAAAATTAAAACTATCATATTTTGGTTCACAAATTGTAGATAAGCCTATTGGCAAGGCATATGTCTTATCCTAGACAGGGGTCATCTCCATTTTAGGCTCTTGGTGAGTCATCCCAAGGATTGGAACATGTTTTTAGGATAAATAAATAGGTGGGGAATCTTGTGTATGGCAATGGAACTCAAAAATAATCCATCTCTAATCCCAGACATACTTAAACCTCCACAGGAAGCATGAAAGCAATTTGAAGGTCAACTTCCATCACTCATATCTTTTATGAATGTTTTCATGGGACCCTAAGTAATTTGGATAAGTTAGGGATATTCCTTTAATATCCCTTAGCATAATTTATAATGATTTTAAATGTTTGACCTTTATCAACAAAGGTTAAGAGTTCAGGCCACTCAAAACCCTTATAGAAACCTGATTGGAGAAAGAAAGCAAATGAGGTATCCCGATGCAATGGAATGGCCATGAAACCACTTGGATGATGGATATGACTCTCTATATATTATATAAATGTGATTCATTTATATGGATTTGTATTAAACATGCCAAAATTGGGCTCATTTAGATCATTTTGTGTGGTGTACAGGATACAAGAGGAGTTAGGAGATGAAAAAAAGTTCAGGATGAATATTTACACTTTATATAACTCAAAAAATTCATTAAATCTCATGAATCATCCCATAAGTTTCCAAACTAGGCTTTGACTTTCAGCCAGTCTAGTGAACCAACTAGTTAACACTTAGGGAAAGTGGTAAAAAGCAACTAGGGAAGCCTTTTAAAGGTTTATTCTTGAAAATGATTATAGGATCACCTTTGAAAAGTGTCATTCCATATTTTTCATGAATAAATTTGGAAAATTGGGAGTTTTTTAATGCCAAGTGTAGAAGGTGCATGGAAAAGAGCCATTTTGAAACTACCAAGGATGATTTTACATGTCCACAAAATAGGGATGGTCAGGGATCAATCCAATGCATGTGGGGACTTTTTTGTAACCCCTCTTACTCATACCAAAAATAACACACACACACACACACACACACACACACAAACACACACACACACACACACACACACACACACACACACACACACACACACACACACACAAGGTAGTTTTTGAAGATAGATCATGAAGGTAGTTTCCTATGCCAAAATTGCAAGTTTTGTGCCACTTTTCACCATTCTTATGACTTGTTTTGGACAATTTGACCTCTATAACATGGCATATCTCACCCCACATCTCTTCCACATTCAAATTTAATTGATTCCTTCAAGGTGACACATGTCCAAAGTGACCCTTGGACTTCCTTTGCTTGTTCCTCCTTTCAAAAGCTATAAATATGCATTCTCTTGGATCTTTTGAGCAGCCTCCATTGTTTGATGGGGAAACTCTAGAAAAACTTGTATTTTAAATAGTCTTGAATAAATATATAAGTGATTTTTCCATTCACATATTGTACTATTGAGTATATGTTGAATCTTTTTGATAATGTGTAGTGAAAGAGTTACTTTTCTAGCATGTCAATCTGTGGTCACTTACTAATGTGCAAAAGGGATGTTGTTGTAGGTCTTTGTTAGAATTATTTACTAAGGTTATAAGTTTCTTAGAAGTGGTATATGTCTTATTATCTTTGTGGAATCATTCATCACCCTCATAAGTGTTAATTACCTTCTTGAATCTAACTTATGAAATACTGATGTGACAATACCTTTTATGTTGTGAGTTTGTGTGAGACATCTTTATTTACCTTTAAGTAGTGGATTACAGTCAAGTAGAAGGATGATACATACTAGTTCATCACCATATTTGGTTTAAATAGTTTCTTTTTATAATCCTTTTTTATTCACAATTGATAGGTATAAAAGATCTTCAAAGAGTGCACCAAGGGGAGCTAGCCCCTTATTTAGAGATCCATTTCTCAACATTTTCACCTATATCAAGATAAATGTCTCCATGGTGCCACTTGGATGAGGAGAATAATTCATCTCTGGAGGGGTTAAAATATAAGTGTCAATAGTTTTTGGCATGCCCGATGGGACTTCTAAGTCCTAGAATATTGTCCAAGATTGGTGTTGGTCTTGGCATAGTTAATGTTAAAAGAAGCATCTACATTCAATACCTAGTGACTCCATTTAATAATTTAAGTATTTGGTTTATGATCAATACTTTTTTCCATGCCAAATGTGACAAATAGATCTAATACTAAAGAGACACCTTTTGAGTTTGTGTAACTATCTCCATTTTCCACCAAAAGGTTTAGGTTTATAAACACTCATCCTTATAAATGGGAGTTTGTGTTTAAATCATCTAAATTTGTGTTACATTCCATTCCTAACACCTATAGTACTCATTCAAAAATGGCTAGGAATCAACCTTTTATGGCCTTCACTAGATCATCTCCCTTAAATCTTGCCTAATATGATCAAATTCCAAGATCAACCCTTAAGAGTGTTCCATATTTTAGTGGGGAGGGTCATATTACTGCCATTGAGCATATTAGAAATATAGATAACATTTATAACATCCATAAAATTACCCAAGAGAATGTGGATATTAGTTTTTCAACTTTGTCCTTTAAGGGTAAATTCTTGGATTGGTATGGTACTTTACCTCAAAACTCTATTGGCTCATGGGATGGACTAGGAGACCTATTGACTTAAAGGTTTGGGGAGAAGAGTGACTAGCTATCTCTAGCTAAGTAATTAACCACCATTAAGAGAGCACATCATGAATTAATGCAATATTTTAATACTAGGTTCTAAAAAACTTGGGATAGTATCCCAGCCCTTATGAGACCTACCCAAAACTATGCATTTGTGTATTTCCTAAAGGCACTAAATAGTGATGTGGCCATGATGATTCAATATATGGGTGGGAATACACTCCTTGTTACCTATGAGATAGTCATAAATATAAAAAAATATTTTGTCCAAGGAAAGAAGATATCTCTTAGGCCTCTAATGCATTTGTTCCCTAATTTACAACCTCCTAATCAAGTCGCATTGTAATGCAAGAGCGTCAACATACATCTTCATGGTTAATCTCTCATCATGTTTGAATTCAAATTTAAATTATTATATTTTCCCTCCAAAATTTTATCTAAGGAGGAGTAATTGTAATTATTAAAAGTAAAAAGAGTGAAAGGGTAAAATTTTATTAGAAAGGAATCCCCATGATGGAGGCTTATTGAGAAAATAAGAGGGAGGTAGTTGAAATATTTTAACCATAGAATTTTTTTTGGAATATCTTCTAAATATTAGCATATTAGTTTTATAAAATATTGTTTGTTTATCTTGAGCCCATGTTGGCATAGAAGGAGAAGACTCTTTCAAAAGAGTAATATATGGAATGGAGGAAGAGAAGAATGGAGGTAGAAGGAAAAAGAGAGAGAGGATCTCTCATTCAAGGGCAAATAAAAGGATAACTATGAAGATTAGAAGAAGGTAAGAAAGCAAGAGAAGGTAGAGATTGCATATGAGGAAAAGGTGAAGGTATAAAAGTGTCTAATAAGGCTTTTGAAGCCATTAACCATTGAATATGGGATATTTTCATCTCTAAATTTTAATTTTTTTTATTGAGTAATAATAAATGTGTTTTTGATTCACATTATTTATGTTATGAAAAGTAATGATCTATTTGGTAGAATTTTGGTTCACTTAGTATGCAGGCCTATGTGTATATCTTTTCAAAGAGCTTAACAAAGTAATGAACACTTATTGGCATAAGGTATAATTGAGGAAACTATATAAATTTGGCATTAATCATTTATAACTTGTGTCTTAATTTAAATGAAGGTTAGATTGGATGGATTCAAGAAAGGGATTAAGACAAGGTATGAACAAAGTATTTAGACATTCAAGACATACATAGTCCACTGTCAAATGGAGATTCACATATGAATGATTTCATGGAGTTTATAATATCATGGAGATAGGTTTATAAGTTTTTTATAGACATTAAATAATAATTAATAGGCTTTATAAACCCCTTTGATGTTTTAAGACCCCAAAGTTGACTCTCAGGTCTATAGGTGATAGTGTACATGTAGTGAGGAAGAGATTTGTAAGTTTTGTGTGAAAAATTGATTAATGAGAAATATTTTGACCTGAAAATATATACATGATAAGGTATATGGATGAACAAATGTTTTATGATTCCTTATAGTCATTTTGATAACCTATTAAGGAGTAATTCCAAGAAACCCCTGCTACTGTCAAGAAAACAAAATCTGAGCAGTTTAGATCTTCATGTGTAGAAGGGATAGATAGTATTTATAGCTTTTTTAATGAATGGAGGAGGTGGAGGTTAATTATATATACCATAAATATCAATTTTTAACCTTTGATATGCTATAACACACTCCCAATTGAAAACATTATGCTCTTGGCCCTATAAACTATGAATAGTAACCTTGTCTAGGGTTTCTATTGAAAACTCCTTATAACTCACATTATAACCATGAAAAATTCTTGAAAACTTTCTAATATATTTTTATGAATATTATTAATGGAATATAAAATGTTTCATATTTAATCATTATGTATGGAATAATAAATTCACATTGTAAGAACTATTTTTTGTGGAGACTGTAAGTGAACCCTGTTTACTCATTTTTGTGAAGGAGAAAAGATTGCGTGCATATAAAATGTTATAAAATGGTTTTAATAACTCCCATGGATATTCATACAACCTATAATTATGATTGGATATCTTTCAAGAATCAATGGTGAAAATAGGCTTGTAGTAAGGGTTATTAGGCTTAGTCAAGAATAGGAAAAGTGGAAGTTTGGAGAAGATGTTCCAAAGGAACCTTATATAGATTTTATGTATGTTGTATAAATTTATAATGGGTACCATAATCTAGTATTTTTTTGATTAAATAGTTTTTATTTTGAACGATGAAGAATAAAAACTCCTCTGACAAGGCTATAAGGTCTAAAAGGGCTTAATAAAGAGAATTTCTTTTTGAGATAGAATAAGGAGCTTAAAAAATTATATTATAGCTTGGGATGTGAATGAAATTGTTTTAAAAATGAGAAAGTTTTATTTTATGATCCTTATTCCTATATAGAACTATGTCACCAATAATAACATTGGTGACTCAAGTAGTATCTTGGCGCTAACAAAGAGAAAAGTTCATCATATGCAAGATCATAGGATTGAAGTGATATATTGGGAAGGTAACCTAAGGTGTAAACAAGGTGAGGGTTACACCACATTGCCTACATTATCCCCTTTGCCTAATCATTACAAATCTACTATAGTCCCTTATAATGAGATCCGTGAGGTCAAGATTTTGTTGCAATGTGTTATAAATGAGTTGGTTGCACTCAAGAGAAAAAAAGCCCAAGGATATAGACTATACCAATCCTATAACCAATTTGGATAAAATAATAGACCACCTTTTTAAGGAAATATATAGGGACAAGGTCAAATCACCCATACTATGCCTCTTCAAATCCATAGTCCCAATGTTCCCTCATCCTCCAAGGCCATTTTTCCCACTCAAAATAATTTAGTTCAAGAACAAACATGCTATCCATATTTTTAACAAGGCCAAAAGCAGGTTGCTTATGCAAATGAAATGCAAAATCAAGATTAGGGATGCAATGATATTAAGTAACAAAATTTCCAAGTTTTGAGATATCAATGCAACATGGAATTAAAGATGGTCAAGTTAAAAATGATTCTAATCTCATCAATCACTTGGAAGGAGAGTTTTTTTCCATCAATTACTTAGCAAATACAAACAACATCAATGCTAGTGTGGCTTACAACACTAGATTAAAAAGGAGGGATGTTGATGAAGCTCAAGGAACCAATCAAGGACCTATTTTGACCCATACATCATCTCTTATGGTAAGTAGGTCTAATAAAACTCCTAAAGTGAAAGAAAATCAGAGGATTTCAAAATTTAGGTCAGCTCCTACAACTCTACCTCCACAAGCTACATGACAAGGTGCTAATGTTCATAAAGAGATCCCCAATGTAAATAATCCTTCCATCAATGTGGTGGACTAGATGAAGAAGCTTCATATGAATATCTCATTATGATATTCCTTGACAATGTCAGGGTAGAAAGATATACTTCAAAAGGAACTACATGAATTGGGTAAGCAAGTTGGCCCATCTAGACATGACAATGTGGTCTTAGTGAATGGGACCCAATAAATTGATGGTCAAGAAAATAAGAATGAAAATACCCTTAATTTTTATCTATCTCTAATCATTGGTGATTTTTGGTTCATAATTGCATTATAGATAGTAGGGATAGTACTTTAGTTATGCCTAAATGTATAACAGATAAACTAGGCCTAAAATATGAGCTAATGACTAAGGGAGTCTTACAATTTGATACTTCATGCTTGTCCTAATTTTTCTATTCCTCATGATGTGGTGGTGAAATATTTACCTCCATACTTTTCCATTTTATTTTCAAGAGATTTTATAGCTAAAATAGGTGGATACTTGGCAACTAATTGGTCCTACATGGTGTTTAGGATAAAGTATGGCACTAAGGTGAAGATTGAATCTGAACCCATCCAAAAAGATCACTTGGAACCATACTAACATAAGGTGTAATATTTTCACTATGCCATAATTTATGAAGAGGAGATTCACATTGACCAATCTCCATCATCTTCCCTTGAGGTAGTTTCTAATTTGTTCCTAGATGAACAGGGAAATAAACACTATGACCATGATCCTTACAAGTTTATTGAAGAATATAGTCTTAGGGTGTAATATATGCATGAGAAGGATTCCTTCATACCCAATCTAGTGAATCCAAGTGAATAGGTTAATGATTAATGGTAGATCTTCTTTGATGGGTCTAGAAGTAAGATTGGGGCAGGTGGTGGAGCAATGTTAGTTTCACCTTCAAAAGAGAGGTAATTTTCAACATTTAGATTCTAATTATCATTTAATTTTAATGTATAATAATATTAAGACCTTATTAATGGCCTTGAATGGTATAGGAAAAGAGGGTTTAGAGAGATTCAAGTGTATGGAGATAGTGAACTTGTTGTGAATCAAGTTAGAGGGCAGAATTTGACCAATAACTACTTGCTCAAGTCTTACAAGCATAGAGTTTGGGATATTGTAGAATACTTCATGGATTTCAACATCACATATATTCCAAGGTAATAAAATACTCATGTTGATATTTTGGCATATATTGGTTCTCAATTTGATGTTCCAAAAGGCATAACAGAAGACAAGAACCAATCTCATCTAAAGGTGATTATTAGGCCTTCCATACTAGATAATGTCACCAATTGGTAGGTCTTTGGGAGTGACCAATAAATATCCATTTTTTTACAAGAAGATGCTTATTTCTCTACAAAAAATCATTCCAAGATTCAACAACAATATGGATGGTAAATTATCCAATTAAAGTCTAATAAGCTTCCCAAGGGCCTAGTGACTCTTGAAAGCATATTCAATGAGGATGACCAGATGAAGAAGGAGAAGGTAAGTATGTCCTCTAAGTAAGAGGACTATGAAAGGGTATATATATTCAAAGACAATCTAATTTCACTTGGGAAGGTATGCACTAATCAAGAGAAGCATGATTTCATTGAGTTATACAAGGAGTTTAGTGAAATTTTTGCATGGGAGTATAGTGACTTGAAGGGTTTTGACCTAATATTATCTCAACACACCATAGAGATAGATGTAAATTATAATCCCATAAAGAAAAGGTAAATACCAATCAATCCTAAGATTTAACCTCTCATGAATAAAGAACTCACTAAGTTGATTGAATCTAGGATCATTTTTCCTATCAAGCATTCTTCTTGATTGGCCAACTTAGTCCCTATTAGAAATAAGAATGGGGATATCAGATTGTGTGTCGAATTTAGAAAATTGAATAGAGTCTATTTGAGAGATCATTATCCCCTCCCTTATATGGAGTAAATTCTATAGGTTGTGGCAGGTAGTCAGAGGTTTTCTCTCCTAGATGGTTATTTTGGGTACAATCAGATTTTGGTGAAGGAAAGTGACCAATACAAGAAAATGTTCACCACCAAATGGGGCACATGTGCCTCTAGGAATATTCCATTTGTATTTTCAAATTCTGGGTCTACTTTCCAACATGTAATGGATATGGCTTTCCAAGGACTAATCAATGACATTGTATCAATTTATCTTGATGATGCGACAGTTTTCTCCAAGGATGCAAATGATCATTTGAAGCACATAAATAAAATATTTGAGAGGTGAAGAGAGTATGGGATCTCTATAAACCTAAATAATTATGTGTTTTATATCCATGAAGATAAACTACTAGGATATATTATTTCTAGGAAAGGCTTGTCCATTGATCATGAGAGAGTGAATTCCATCTTAGCATTGTCTTTGCCCAAGCATAAGAAAGGTTTGAAAAGTTTCTTTGGTAAGATAAATTTCATAAGGATATTCATTCTTAACTTTTATAATTTGGTCAAAACTCTTACATATACGTTAAGGAAATATGAAATGTTCACTTGGACAAGAAGGAGAAAAGAAAGTCTTGAAGAGATCAAGCAAGCCATTGCCCAAGCTCCTACACTTGCAAGTCCAAACTTTTCCAAGGATTTCACCTTGTATAATTTTATAAATGAATAACTAATTAGTACCATGCTCACTCAAAAAAATTATGAGAATTTGAAATAACCTATTTCCTTTTTTAGCCAAGGTTTGGAGGGTTATCAGTTAAGGTACACTTATATTGAGAAACAAGTGCTTTCAGTTGTTAAGATCCTCAAGAAATTTAGACACGTGGTATAAAATAACAAGATTCACATACTTATGTCTCATCCTAGTGTGAAGGAATTTCTATTGAGCATATATTTGAATGAGAAAAGGGCAGGTTAGATCACCAAGGTAATGGAGTATGATGTGGAAGTCAAGACAACCAAGCTAGTGAAGGGAAAAGGACTATGTGAACACCTTGCTTTAGAATTGAAAGAATAAAGGGAGGTTGTTTTAGCACTCAATGATGACCCTATAGTATTTTTACCTTCATCCATGAGAAGTTGGACACAAGACATGATTCATTTCCTTCAAACTAGTGAGTCTCCACAAGGTCTTGATAGAGCTAGAAGAAGGTACTTTAGGCTAAAATCTATTCCTTATGTACTTGTTGATGGAGTACTATTTAGGAAGGAATTTTCAAGTATGATTTTGATATTCTTAATTTGGATCAGATTGAAAAAGTATTATATGAATTCCATGATGGACTAGCTGGTGGTCATTTTGCTCCAAGAACTACATCTGTTAAGATTATGAGGGCTAGTTATTTTTGGCCTAGCTTGTTCAAAGACACCCATGCTTGGGTGAGAAAATGTCAAAAGTGTGCTCTTTTTGATGGAAATCAAAATGTAGCTGCCTTGCCTCTTCATCCAATCTAGGTTGAACAACTCTTTATGCAATGGGGTTTGGATTTCATAAGCCTAATCAATCCACCTTCTAGTGTTGGCCACAAATGGGTGTTGACTACCACTGATTACTTTACAAGTTGGGTGAAGGTTGTATCTCTTAAAGAGGCAAATGAAAACTTAGACTTGGACTTCTATGAGAGTATAGTAACTAGGTTTGGTGCTCCTTCAACAATCATTTCAGATAATGCATTAGCCTTTCTAAGAGCAAGGACAAGTGAATGGGATTTGAAACATGGAATATATCTTAGCACCTCCTCCAACTATTATCCCCAAATAAATGGACTAGCTGAGTCCACAAACAAGAATCTAATCAGGATCAAAAAGAGAACAATGGATGACAATCAAAGGACTTGGCATTCTAAGTTAAAGACAACCCTTTAGGCTAATAGGATCACCCCAAAGAGAGAAATTGGGAACTCACCATACAAAATTTTGTATGTAAAGGAGGCTAGGCTTCCTATCTCACTTGAGTTACCATCTTTAGACCTCAACTATAAGCTATAATTGATGGAGAATGAGAGCATGGAAGTCATGTTGTGTGAGTTAATAGAGTTTGAGGAGAAAATATATCAAGTTATGAAAACTATGACCACTCACCAAGAGCAAACAAATAATTATTTTGAAAATAAATCCATTCCAAGAAGTTTCAAGGAAGGAGACATTGTCCTAAAATGGGATGAAGATAGGGCCAAACCTAGAAGACACACAAATTTTGATGCTTTGTGGAGTGGCCCATATGTGATCACTTAATTCAAGTCACATAACGCTTTCTAACTTTCAAATTTGGAAGGAGAGGATCTTAATATCCTAGTCAATGGGACACACATCAAGCATTATTACTAAGGTTCTCCTCTTCCCTTATACATGGTTTCTTGCTTTCCTTGTGTTCCCTAAGTACTTATGCATAAGTGTGAGTTTGTCCTTGTCTTTTTTTGTGTTGTCTTTATTTAGTCTTGTTATTTTTGTTTTGGTGTGTTTTATTTATGTTTTGTTTTTTCATGTCCTTGTTAGTCATCTTCAAGAATCCATTGACTCCATTGGCCCTTGGTTGGATAAGGCTACTAGTCTCAAACATAGACAAACATGTTTACCCCAAGAGTTGCTAAAATTGTTTACCAAATTTGAGTCAAAAACATATTTTTTTAGAACTTTGTATAAGGTTATTCATGTCTTTAAGGGTGTTCTTTTGATCTAGATGTTCACTTATCCCTAGCCTAGCTTTGGTCTAAAGTCTAACCCTTTGTTCAAGTCAATAAAAGTCAACCCTAGTCAAATAAGTTCAAACCTAGTCAAAGGAATGAAATATATTTTTATAATACTAATATGGTTTTAAATGTGATTTAGGACCTTTCTAAGTCATCTAATTGTATTTACTATATTTAATATGCAAAAAATGCCTTGTGGGCCCACTTTGGAGCTAAAAAAGATAACTTATACAGATGGATAAAGTGATTAACTTGTCACCAAGATGTATTTAATGTGGGAGAGGTTAGAGGATGTCATATTCAGGTTTGTGACAATTCAATATTTAATTATAGTCAGAAAAGGTGAGTTTTCCCTTATTTTTAAGCCCTCTTGGGCACTTGTACAGTCTCCATGAACTGATATTCAGATAAAAACATGGATGGGGTGTATCTTCACCTCCCCACACACATTAAAATTTTTTAATTTCAAGGATAATGCAAAAATATGCATCTACATTTCATTTTTCTTCCTTTTCCTCTTGGCATGCAAGGGAAGGTCAACTTCAAGCACTTGGTACAAAAGGTACAGGTAGAGTTGGGAGGAGTTATTATAAAATTGTATTTTAATATAAATACACTTAATTTTAATAATATTATTTTGTGTTTTTTTGCCTCTTCATTTATGAATAATAGTTAACAATCTAGGCAACCTTTTATAGAATTACATCCAAGAGGGGTATATTTATGCATCTATTTCTAGTTTTTAGAAATCCTTGGAACTATGTGATCTTGATGAGGTTTTTTTTGGTTAGAATAAATCCATATCCATGATGTTTTCAACATATAACACTTCACTTTTCGTTGTTTCTGAAGGAGATCTCAAATGGTGCTTGCTTCTTGAAGTTTGCAAAGTTGGATGCAAGACCTATGTTTTTTTCAACATATAAGGAGCGTCATGGTGGTGATAATGTGCTTCAGTTTCATGTATGAATATATATTTCATGATATTATATTGTGGGAAGTCCAACTAGCACCCTTCCAAAGCCAAATTATCCATCTTTACCTTGTTTGTTGCCTTATCATTTTTAGGCAAGTTTGTGCTTAGTTTAAGAAGTTGTATAGAGGTGAAAGAGTTTTAAGTACATGTTTTTATCCATGTTTGAGGTCTTAATATTCCCAAAATATCCTTTATTCCATGATAATAAGGTTTAGAGGTTATGTAAAGGTGAAGTTCCTTTCCAAAACATGAGTTGACTGTTTTGGGTTCTCAGTCCCAAAATTGACCAAACAAAGGTCTTAAGGATTTTATGAGATGATGAAAGTTAGGACAAAATATTTTTAAATGCTCATTATTTTCTTCATCTAATAACCCTATCTACATACTATAACCATGCCAAGTTTGAGGGAAAAAGGAGGAGTGAAATATTGTTTTCGAAGGCCTCAAAATTGCCAAAAAATCACTGATCTCAAAGAGTGATCTACATGATTCTTAAGGAGTACTCACCCTTCCATGCATTTGGAAAATCTTATACCTACTCATGTAAGAATAAATAATTCCAAACAACTCAAGAATGAGTTTTGAACACTTAGGTTATGATAAATAATCCTATTGCATGAAATGACCTTTTGGGCCTATCCCCTATTTGTACATAGGGCAGATCATGCATTGAAAGAAGTATTTCAATGGGTGGAATAAATAAATGGTGTTGAGGGTTCCTAAGAAGAAACTAGGTCCTAGTATAAGTTCTATAAGTCTAAATTCAATCTCAAAAATTCCTATACACCCTAATATGATCCAAATGATCCTAAATACAACCTACAGGCTTGAGATTATGTACCTACAACTAGGGGTATTGAGGGTGTGAACTCAATCAAGAGTGAAAGGGGTTTTTGAACTCAAGCAAAGCGTAAAATTTGGTGAAATGAAATAATATGATTCTATAAATTAAACTAAAGGATTTTATATTATTTTGAAGTTAAAAACACACCTTAAAAACCTATAGGCAAGGTAAAATATGCACCTATAGTCCTGTAAGAAAGTGAAACATAGTCAAGCCATGGGAGCATATAAGGAGTTTGAGGAATTTAGAAAGGAATATTAAAGGTTTAAGTCCCTTAAATGGCTCAAATTACTCTCCTAAAATTTATTACCATGATCCTTAACTAGGCCTAATGTGCTCATTAAGGTTATGTTAGTCCTCAGTCAATGACAAGAGTGAAAGGTGAAGGGTTGAAATGCCAAGTATGGAGCAAAGATGGAGGAAAAAGGTTAAAAAAATAAAAAAGGTTTCACTAGCATCAAATTAAGGTTGTATCATGCCTATAAAAATCACAACATGCCTAATGACCTTTTCACCCATACAAGGTATGTCTCAATCCGTACAGTCAACCAAGAGAACCTTGTTTCAAGGGGTAAGTGGAGGGTTTCACTAGAAAAAAATATTTTAAAAGTCTTAAAAAGATCCATAAGCTTTAAATGATGGTGGGGAACATTTCCAATAATTTTATAATCATGTAAGAGATTTTGAATTAGCATCCATAAGGAGGTTTGATCAAAAACAAGTAGAAAATGTTAAGGTGTGGAGCTAAAAGCTTCAACTGTTTGCAGACACAAGGAAGGATGCTGAAGAACCAGAGCCACCGGCGTTGGCAGTATGACCGACGTCGGTTAGATGCAGTGGAGAAGGAGACCGGTGACGGCAGGGAGTCGGCTGACGTCGGCAACACCAGACTAGCAGGGACTGGCGTCGGTCGCCTGTGTATTTCCAGAACTGCTGTTGACGAACAGTCAATTAAGTGAAGCGAGTGTTTGCATGTTAAATGACTAATTATAGTCACGAGCTGTGTGTCTAATTATTGTAACTAGAGTTCTATTTTTGTAAGCATGGGATCTTATTTATAGACCCATAAGGCATGTATTGTAATCAAGCAAGAAGGCAAGTAAAAGCATTGAAGCTAGCAAGGTCAAGGAGATCAGCTGAAGCATTCAATGAGGGATAATAACTTAGGCTTTAGATTTGTTGTGTTGAGCAAGAGAGAGAGGGAAGAAGGTCTTGAGGTGTGGCAAGCCTTTGAGCTGGAGGAAGAAGTGGCATCTTCCTTATTGTATTTTCTTCTATTAATATTTAATACAAGAGTGTGTATTGTCTCTCAAATTCTTTGTTGTCTCAAGTTTCTAGCTACTTTATCATTCTGGTATAATTTCATGTTTAATTGCTAATACGAGAAGTAATCATATATTTTCTAATTGGTAGAGCTAGATCCCCTGACAAGTGGTATCAGAGCTATGGTTTGCAGGAAGTAGGGTATTGTTTTTGATTACAGGTCATTCACAGGGTTTTTTGATTGAGTGGGAGTTCAACAATGGCAAAAGAAAGTAGACTACGAATGGAGAAGTTTAACGACAAGAATTATCAACATTGGAGGATGCAGATTGAGGACTATCTGTATCAGAAGGATTTTTACTTACCGTTGGGTGGGGTTGCATGCAAGCCCACATATATGAAGGATGAAGAATGGAACATTCTTGATCGAAAGGCTCTCAGTTCCATAAGGTTGAGCCTTGCATCGTCTATGATTTCTAGCTTATCACAGTGTAAGACAACGGAAGAGTTGATAAAGTCCTTGGCAAATTTATACAAAAAGCCCTCGACTTCTAATAAGGTATATCTTATGAAGCAGCTATTTACTTTACAAATGCAGGAAGGTGGATCGGTACATACTCATCTCAGTGATTTCCATGGTTTGGTAAACCAACTAGCTTTAGTCAATATTGTTTTTGATGATGAGGTAAAGACTCTCTTGATTTTATGTTCTTTACCTGAAAGTTGGGACGGTATGGTTATGGTAGTAAGTAGTTTTGCATCTGCTTCTAAAATCTTAAAAGTTGATGATGTTGTGAGTGTGATCTTGAATGAGGAAATACGCAGGAGAAGCACATGTGAATCATCAGGGAATGCTCTAAGTGCAGAAAGCAGGGGATGGCAAAGGGAAAAGGTTGAGCAAGGGAAATCAAGGTCGGGAAGGAGATCCGAGTCCAAAGGTATTACCTGCTGGTTTTGTGGAAAGAAAGGACATACAAAGGAGTGTTGGTTGAGAGATAAAGAGAATCAACATGCAGGTATGGAAGAAGTAAAGGATGCAAATATTGTGATGCAGGATGCTCTCATACTTTCTTCGGATAGTCAGGTAGGATCATGGATTTTAGATTCTGGTTCATCTTTTCATGCATCCCCAAACATAGATTTGTTCTATGAGTATGAATAGGGAGATTTTGGAGTGCTCTATTTAGGGGATGGTACGCCTTGTCAGATAGTTGGCAAAGGGAAAGTGCAGCTGAGATTGCAGATTGACAATACATGGGTGTTGAAAGAAGTCATGCATGTTCCAATTCTGAAGTAGAGTTTGATTTCTGTAGGAAGGTTGGGAGATGAGGGATGCACAATAACCCCCACAGCGGATTCTTGGAAGGTTACCAAGGGAGCACTTGTTCTAGCAAGAGGTAAGAAAGTAGATACTCTTTATCTGTCTACTTGTATTACTGATTCTACTTCTGGTGTAGATTCGAAGATGTGGCCTAATAGGCTTGGTCACATGAATAGGAAGGGAATGGAAGTTCTTGATTCAAAAGGTATGTGTTCAAATTTGGAAAGCATAAATATAGTTCATTGCAGAAAGAGGAAATTTGATGATTTTGACAAGAAAAAAGAAGCCTTGGTGTTTACAGAGGAGATGAAGGACAGAGATCAGTCACAGGGGCTGAATAAATTTGAGCAGGGCAGCATGGATAGCGGTTTGATCCAAGAAGAGCTCACGGATGAAAATTTCATCACTTACAGGAACACACAGACACCAATGTCGGTCGCTTGGCACCAACGTCAGTCATCCAGATACTGACATCGGTCATGTGCAGACCAACAAGGTTGGTAGGTCAGGCAGGAGAAGTTCGACGTCGGTCATAAGGACAGACGTCGGCAGGAGGGACACTGGCGTCGGCCAGGGAAACGACGTCGATAGTCAGGGTCAGTGCAGGGAACCAACATCGGTCGGGATCAGACTGGGAGATGGCCTAGATCGGTCACTGGAATGGATGTTGGGTGGATCTATAAGTCTCAAACACCCATGTGGAGGTCAAGAAAGGTATGTGAACCTCATATTTGTTGTTCACCTTCTTTATATTGCTTACTAATAGTCATGAACTAGGAAGATGGAAGAAGAAATGCAGGTAGAATCCAGAAATAGTGGGAGCTTGGCATGGATGAGGAGTGTGAGTCCTTGGAGAACCAAACAGGTACTTGTTGGTAGTGTTGTCAACTGGAAGGAAGCACTGGATAGAGGGATGGATTCCTATTTTAGAGAAGAGAGTGGATGGACACATGAGACAGAAGGCTATGGTATATGGTCTTGATTAGGCTGCAGAACAATGGAGGTTTGACCATTGTATTTTATCTTTACTAGGTTAGATAATATTAGCTACATTATCCTGTTACTGTATAGTGTTACTTGTTGCAGGGTTTCATATACAGGGAGTTTTTTGAGCTAAGGGTAGAGTTGGTTCAGAAGTATGTCATGGAGAATTTGGGAGCAGCAAAATTCTTGTGGCATAAGATACAGGTATTGCATCACAGGTTTGCGTGGTGGTTGGTATTCAAGAGTGACATTGAAGAGGGATACAGAGCCTAAGGAACAAAATAGATGGTGTACAGGTACAAGTATAAGTCATAGCTATTTATCTCCAAGTGGGAGATTGTTAAGGTGTGGAACTAAAAGCTTCAACTGTTTGCAGACACAAGGAAGGATGCTGAAGAACCAGAGCCATCGGCGTCGGCAGTATGACTGACATCGGTTAGATGCAGTGGCGAAGGAGACCGGCGACGGCAGGGAGTCGGCCGACGTCGGCAACACCAGACTAGTAGGGATTGGCATCGGTCGCCTGTGTATTTCTAGAACTGCTGTTGATGAACAGTCAGTTAAGTGAAGCGAGTGTTTGCATGTTAAATGACTAATTATAGTCACGAGCTGCGTGTCTAATTATTGTAACTAGAGTTCTATTTTTGTAAGCATGGGATCTTATTTATAGACCCATAAGGCATGTATTGTAATCAAGCAAGAAGGCAAGTAAAAGCATTGAAGCTATCAAGGTCAAGGAGATTAGCTGAAGCATTCAAGGAGGGATAATAACTCAGGCTTTAGAGTTGTTGTGTTGAGCAAGAGAGAGAGGGAAGAAGGTCTTGAGGTGTGGCAAGCCTTTGAGGTGGAGGAAGAAGTGGCATCTTCCTTATTATATTTTCTTCTAGTAATATTTAATACAAGAGTGTGTATTGTCTCTCAAATTCTTTGTTGTCTCAAGTTTCTAGCTACTTTATCATTCTGGTATAATTCCATGTTTAATTGCTAATACGAGAAGTAATAATATGTGCTCTAATTGGTAGAGCTAGATCCCCTGACAGAAAACAAGGTTTTTGCCCCCTTTTTACACATGAAATATGACAAAACCATTTGTAAAATTTGGTAATAGAGACCTTTTATATCTCAAAAAATATTCACTTTTCCTTTAAAAAAAGCCTAATACCCTCTCTTTTGTCTCAGAGGTAGGTCACTCCTTCCATGCACAAGAATGATAATTTTTGGGAAAAGTGTTGGATAGTGAATTGGTGACATTTTAATAAATAGGGGAAAATTATAGGGATATGAGAAACTAGAATAAAATTTTGGAATACAAAGGAGATGGTCTGGATGAGACGGTCTGCAAGCAGACCTAGTAGGAAAGCATGCAAACCCAACCCCAAATGAGATGCCACTTAAAGTTATAACTTTATCCAAGAAATATAATGTTTGTTATTGTTCCTATGGGTGTAAATATTATGTTTTCATGATTTATGAATTTGTTAAAAGTGCAAACTATCATCTTTTGGTTCACAAAGTGTAAACAAGCCTATTGGCAAGGCATAGGTCTTGTCCTAAACAGGGTTCAACTCCATTTTAGGATCTTGGTGAATTATCCCAAGGATTGGAACATGTTTTTAAGTCATATAGATAGGTTAGGAAGCTTTTCTTTGTGAAGGTAACTCAACAGGAAGCCATCTCTAACCCTAGACATAACGAAGCCTCCACAGGAAGCATAAAAGCAATTTGAAGGTCAACTTCCATCACTCATATCTTTCATGAATGTTTTCATGGGACCCTAAGTAATTTGGATAAGTTATGGAAGGTCTTTTAAGATCCCTCAGTGTAATTAAGAATTATTTTCAATGTTTAAACTTTATGAACAAAGGTTAAGAGTTTAGGCCACTCAAAACCCTTGTAAAACCTATATAGAGATCCGATTGGAGAAAGAAAGCAAATGAGGTATCCATATGAAAGGTAATGGCCATGAATTTTTTTTTATGATGTATAGGAATCTATGGATATTATACAAATGGGATTCATTTGTACATAATTATATAAAACAAGCCAAAATAGGGCTCATTTTGACATTTTTATGTGGTATGTAGGCTACAAGAGGAGTTAGGAGAAGAAAAAAAGTTTGAGATGAATATTTACACTTGATATAACACAAAAAATTCATTTAATATCTTTAATAATCCAATATGTTCCCCAAATAGGCTTTCACTTTCAGCCAGTCTAGTGAACTAGCTAGTGAACACTTAGGGAAAGTGGTGAAAAGCAACTAGGGAAGCCTTTTAAAGGTTTTTAATTGAAAATAATGATAGGATCACCTTTTAAAAGTGTCATTACCTATTTTTAATGGATAATTTTGGAAAATTTGGAGTTTTTTTATGACAAATGTAGAAGGTGCATGAAAAAGAGCCATTTTGAAACTACCAAGGATGATTTTACATGTCAAAAAGAATAGGGATGGTCAGGGATCAATCCAATGCATGTGGGGACTTGTTTGTAACCCCTATTTATTATGCCAACCATTATAACTGAACATATATAGAGATATCATAGTTTTCTAGGATAGATCATGAAGGAAATTTCCTATGCTAGAATTGCAGGTTTTGTGCCACTTTTCACCATTCTTATGACTTGTTTTCGACAAGTTGACCTATATGAAATGGCATAGCTAACCAAACCTATCTTCCACATGTAATTTAACTAATTATTTCAAGGTGACAAATATCCAAGTGACCCTTAAAATTAATTTTCTTGCTCCTCTTAAAAGCTATAAATATGCATTTTTTTGGCTCTTTTGAACAACTTTCATTGGTTGATGGGGAAAATCTATCCAAATTTATATTTGAAATGCTCTTGAAGAAATATACAAGTGTTTTTTCCATTCACATATTATACTATTGTGTATATGTCGAATCTTGTTGATAATGTCTAGTGAAAGAGTTACTTTTCTAGAATGTCAATCTATGGTCACTTACCAATGTGCAAAAGTGATGTTGTTGCAGGTCTTTATTAGTATTCTTTATGAAGTGTATAAGTGTCTTACAAGTGGTATATGTTGTATTCTCTTTATGGAATCATTCATCACCCTTATAAGTTTTAAGTACCTTCTTAAATCTAACTTATGAAATATTGATGTGATAATACCTTTTATGTTGTGAGTTTGTGTGAGACATCCTTGTTTACCTTTAAGTAGTGGATTTCAATCAAGTAAGAGGATGACACATACTGGTGCATCACCATATTTGGTTTAAATAATTAATTTTTCTAATCCATTTTCATTGATATTTGATAAGTATAAACTAACTTCTAAGAGTAGACCAAGGGGAGCTAGCCCCTTATCTAGAGATTCATTTCTCAACATTGTCACCTATAGCAAGAGACATGTCTCCATCATGCCACTTGGATGAGGAGAATTATTCATATCCTCAAGGGTGAAAATCAAAGTGTCAACACTTGCCTTAGCCTTTCCTAGCTCATAAAAATCCCTTAGATTGGCCCTCCAGCATGGCATTATTTTTTGATCTCTTGTGTATGATTATGTTGTGCATCTTCACTATATCTCTCCATGCACCTCTTATGGCCTTGTATCTTATGTGACTCTCTTGGTTCACATTTTCTCCAAGTCTGGTAAGTTTCATGTGCCTAGTGACTTAGGTGTCTAATTTAGGTGCTTAGGAAGTAGCCTCACTCAACTCACTTGACTAGGACTATACTTGGAATTGCTAAACTAACCTTTTTGTAGGCCTAAAGATGCCTCACTTATAAAATCTTTTGGCATGAAGATATGGTATGCATTGTGTCTAACTTTTGAAACTTCGCATGCCCATGACTTAGGTGTCTAGCCTTAGGAACTTTGAAAGTGGTCGTGCTAAACTCACTCGACTAGAATTATGCATGAAAATGCCAGAAACATTTTACTTATGGCCTCAAAGCCACACTTATTCACTTATCATGGAAATTATTTGGCTTGCACCAAAATTTATTTTGGTCACTCAATCCAACCAATTCATGACCAAGAACTCAGTGTCTAATGGCTCAAGTTCCACCTTATTGCCGATACATCTTCAATTAGTTGTCATTGAAATGCTCAGGGAGAATTTCACTTGACAACATGCGTAGATTGCATGTGCCAACCTCTAGGATGTTGCAGATGATATATGGGCCCATACACCTTATCTATAGCTTGCCCATATTCTTAATATACTTATATTCATCTATAAAAATGAATTCCCCTTCTGTTAGCACCTATCAATTTATATGATTATCATGTCAGAGCTTTTGGTATAATTTTTTGACCTACTAGTTCCACTTTACTTGGGCACGTGCCTCATCTAAGTGCTTTAAGTCCTCTAGCCTTATATTTAATGACTCTTGGTCATCAAAATAAATAATACACATGAATAAAAATTATGTCACCAATAAATCCATTGGTAAGATCACCTTAGTGCCAAACACTAGTTGAAATGGTGTGACCTTGTTTAGGGACATGTAGGTTGTGTGATATGCCCATAACACTATTGATACTTGATCATCCCAATATTTACGACCAATGCCTCATATATTTTTGAGGCACATCCCCAAGATATTTTTAACTGCCTCATCTATGACATTATCTCTGGGATGCTAAGGTGTTATCTTATGGTACACCACCATGTATTATATTAATAGGATATACATAGTTTTATTTATGAATTGTGTGCCCCTATTTCTACTTAAGTTGATTAGTAACCCATACCAGCTTATGATTTTCTCCCATATGAACCTTGTGGTTGTGGTAGCTATATATATTTTGGTTTGCATGGCGTTGGATTACTTGGTGAAATATTTTATGGTCGCTAGAATATATCTTGTGCCTGTATGCCTTACTACAAGGGTAATTATTCCAATAAATTCAATGGCCCATTTCTTGAATGGTGTATGGGAGATAATGGAGATGAGAGGCATCTCATCCCAATGGTTAGACTTCCCTATGCATTGTAATATGCCATATCCCTTAGCATAGTTTTTTGCATCTTGAAATAGACTTGGCCACCACAAGCTTGATTGTAACACTTTGCATGTCATTGCATCTTAAGTGCATTGGCCTCCTGTTATCCCCTCATATGCTTCATACAGGATAGAGTGGATTTCATGCTTCAAAACACATCAGTGTAGAACTTCATCTCAGCCTAGTTTCTATAGTTCCCCACTAATGAGCTAAAAAAGGGTGGCACAAACTATGAGTTATTTCTTTTCTTTGGTTATCATTGTTTGGGGCATAGATCTAGATGATAGAAAGGTAGCTATCTCCACCAACTCCTCATGGGCATGTTGGATTATATAAATTTGTGCATCTATCATATCATCCTCAATTGACATTATTGCATTGCTTGAGTCTATAGAGGATAAATGGTCTAGCCCCAAGTTCTATTTTCCAAGATCGATGACAATAGAGAACTAGAATTATTTAAATAGAATGATCCATCTATAAATGCACCCATGGAGAATGGGCTTATTCATGAGGTATTTAAGCACCTCATGATCTATGAAAAATATGAATGAGGTCACCAGCAAATATTTTCTAAAATTTTATAGGGCATAAACCATGGCGAGATCCTCACACTCGGTTTTAGTATATTTTTTCAATACCTTTATTAATTTTTTACTAGCGAAGGAAATGGGATGATCCATTTTGCCTTCACCAAGCTACGCCAAGATTGTGCCAATCATAGAGACAAAATCATAAACATGGACATGGAATGGGGTCATCTAGTCAGGAAATTGCAAGATAGGCATGCTAGTCAATTTGAGCTTTAGGGTATCAAAGGAATCTTCTTACATTCTACCTTAGTAGAACAAGCCATCATTCTGAAAAAGCTCTTCTAGAGATGCTACAATATTCACATAGATCCTTATTAATTTTATATAATATCGATAGTGGCCAAGAAATATGTGAACATATTTTTATATGGAAAGAGTCTAGAGTTGAATGATGATGACAATATTCAATAGATCAATGAGAAAACCAATATTTATAGAGGATGTGCCTGAGTAGATTTCTAAATAATGTTGTGAAAATGCACTTTTTTAGTTTTAGGGATATCTAAAGATATCTACACCTCTCAAACATTAGGTGAAAGTTGTCAAAATGGTCTTTGGTGAGGCCATACACTATCCAGTCATGTAGTTAAACCTAGAGGAACTTGTGGATGAAATATTTAAATGTGATGATCACCACTCTAGAGAACACAACTAGCACATTCTTGAGTCCAAAGGGAATCACATTATAAGAAAAACACCCCCATTCAATTGTAAATATTTTTTTGCGCTTGTCTTCCTCCTCAATTTGGACTTATTGTTATCCAAATAACCCATCAATGAAGGTGTATATTTTGAAGCCTATGATGCCTTCTAGGACCTCATCAATAAACAAAGTCAGGAAGGGGTCATTTATGCATGTGGTGTTAAACATTATATAATTGATGTCAATGTGAATGTTCCCATAATTTTTTATGATTATTACCATTGGGCTCACCTATTTGGACTCTTGCACAGGGTAAATGATCTCTGTAGCTAGCATTGTATTGATCTTTATTTTGACCTTGGCACAGAGGTTGGGATTCATCTTATAGGGGCTATTTTTGACTGGTCTTGCACCATCAATTATATTTATGATCATACTTCCAAGTCATGGGTGGGATAATTTCATATCCTAATAAGTCTTGGGGAACAAGTCTTTGAATTCCTTTAGGAGGTCTATGATGCATGCCAGCTTTACATCAGACCAATAGGCACCTAGAGTATCCATCTTTGGCTCTCCTAATTTTATGTCCACTTTGATGGTCTTTAGTGGTGCTCGATATGGTTCATTATTCTCTTGGTGTGAGTCCTCAACTTTTTGAGTTTCCTCTGTTGTCTCTATGTAAAGATCAATGGGGTCTTCTTCATTGGGATTTATATCATCTACTTGGTACATGAGCTTTCTTTTGGCAGTCAACATTTTCTAGTAGTGATCCTTCCAAGTTTCATCATCTTCTTTGGTCGAATATCTATAGAGTGTTTTTTCCTCAAATAAATTTAGGAGAACTATCCCCATTTCCCTAAACATGTCTTTCAAGTACTCCTTGAGGATGATAGTGTCTTCGAACACTTCCCTCCAAATTACTTGTAGTGGCTTAACCAACTCCAAGCTCTATGAGGGAAAGTATAAGGTGTGCACAAACTTCTCATTAAGGGCCTCCCAAATGGTTATCTCTTGATGCATCTCATTTACCACATACCATGCTCACACCCATGACTTCAAAGTCTTGTAAAAGGCATGTACTCATAATTTATTTTGGGTAGCCATACCACAGTTAGTCCACATCTCTTCACATAAGTGCACATGTGTCATGGGATCATAGTCACTAGAGTACTTTGATATATCTAAATTCTCATTAATCCTCCTAAATCTAGTGAAAATGGACACTTTTACCTCTGGCCAATTTGGCAAGTTAGATTTTTGCACTACCCACCAATGTGTAGAAGTGATTATCAAGGTATCCACTAGTACACCCATTCTATCTATCTCTTTGGGGATGAATGCTTCCATGTTGTGGACATACCTTTCCACTCAATTGCTCCCTTCAAATTTTGGGATCACTACCAAATTACCTTTACTCAGGTGGACTATCCTTTTTCCTGTATCCTCATGGTGTGAGACCCATCATTTCAGAGTGTGATCAATCTGGACCCAACTAGTCTTCAAGGGTTTTGATGCCTTTACATGCACCAAGTAGCATTTACGACCAGTGACTTCATAAATCTTTTCAACCTATTAGTCACAAGTGACATCAATGGTGCTTGAGGCTAACTTCCCATCCTCCCAAGAGTGTACTCCTTGATCAGAGAGGTTAACATTCTTGGTGCCTTACACCATGATGTTATATATATGGTTGATCTCATCCTCCAAATAAATACTCTCCATATAAAGGGGACCTTAGTTACTTGAAATAGGAATCACTACACTTTCCTTTCCATTTTTGAAGGTCATTTATCACTTCTTGAATTGCATATCTACATTATTATCATAGTACATGGCCTTCTGAGAAGTGCTAGATAGTTATCCTATTCAGCCATGCCCTTCAAAATTATTATCAACTATACTTGAGTCTTGTTGGCCATGAAGAGTATATGGGGATAAGGCCTCAAGGCTGGCCTACCCATTTTTTTAATGAATTCTTAGTCAGGATATTGACCTTGGCACATGTGTTGATAAGGACATCATAGATATACCATCCATCGATGGTGGCATTCACTAGGATTTCTTGGTCATACTTCATGTTATGCATATGCTTGACCTCTCATGCCCTTTCCATGCATAACATAGTGACTTCCATTGACTGTTGTCCTGCATGTTTTAGAAGCAAGTTATTTAATAAGGGAAACATCTCTTCTATTTGTAAGAGGCACAAGATATTCATAAACTCTTTCACTTCAACCTCCTAGCCATCTTACTTTTTGTGAGAGGTAATAGCCTATGCCTATAAGTCATGTACTAATTGTATCTCTCCTTATAGGTTTTGGTCACACTCATGGCTTGTTATAGTACATATTTTTAATGCATAGGGTTTGGATAAAGTGAAACCTTGGGTTTTAACTACATAATACACTTAGTAAAGATTGACATCTCATATTCTAGGCATAACTTTGGTATTGGTGTCATTGTCAGTTGAGTGATGAGTCCACTCTAAGTATTTTCCTACACTTTAATTGACTCTGTGCATGTTAGCTACACCTTTGGAGCCTATTTTCCTCTTTAAAATTATGCCTTATCATCCATACACCCCTATCAACATTGGGCCTACCTTGGGTTAATTTTTTTATATAAATTATGTTATTAACTGATCGGATGTGGTCCTCAATAATACCCATATGTTGGATGCATCAAGTAGTCATGATGATAGTGCTCAGTTGACCTACACTTATAACATGATTACAGTGGGAATATTCCTCCACCACATCCTCTACCTCATATTTTGGCACCTCTTTGGTTCCTATATCTAGCATTTTATTATCTATAACCATCATTTCCTTGGTTCACCTACCATCTAGCTATTAAGTTGCCTACCATGCACCTCTCTCCATGTTTTGGTGCATCTCATCAATTACCTGATAGTCAACTATGGTGTGAGTGTAGGCATCACATAAATTGAAATAGAGGGTTGTACTAACCTGACTAGTGCATTGTAATAAAGGGTAGTTGTGAACATCATGCACCTTATGATAAACTTCATAGCTAAGAAGTAATGTGCGCATATTCCTCTAAGGGTAGTTACTTATATTATGACCCTTCATCTTCAAATCAGTGCACCAAAACCCATTTGATCATCTTGTGATGAAATAGTGATCAAATTTTCTAGTTTAGAGGTTATAGACACAATTTTTACCTCTATAAAGGGGTTAATTCCTATATCGGTACCCACCACAACCTTAACTTTAAGCATGGCTTCAAGCACTTCCCAAGGGTTTATAAAGATTTTCATAGATAACGCCCTTCTAAAAGTTAATAAATATCCTCCAATGAACCATTATGCATGATGGGAGGGGTGAATATCATAAGGGATATTAGAAATGAGAGTCCTGAATCTAGCATTTTATAAGCACATACTCTCTAATAATTTATGGGTGATCTCCTTGAGCGTGGTGATGCTCTACTACTCAAACTCAAGTATATCAAATTCCTTCAAGGAGTCATAATCAACCATATCCTAGTTAGGATAAAACTTCTTATACCAAGTATGGGTGTAATCAAATAAGGTTGTCACAAATTGGGTTGCTTTGCACTCAGACTAGGTTATTCCCTAAGCAGGCCATTGTAATTCACACTTGAGAAAATTCTCTATGACATTCTCCATGCCTTGATACTTAGGCAAATGTATGACCATCTCTTAATAAACCTAGGGTAGAGAAGTAGCCAGTGTTTGAGGTGTTTTTCCCTTAGTACTTATCTTGGTGTTGGTCTTTTAAGGCCTCTATCCATTAGGCTAGGTGCTGGTCCCTTGGTTATTACTAGCACCACAGATGATGATGGCACTATACTATGGACTAGTGTTGTGGGGCCACTTCCTTTGATCTATTACCCAGGTTGTGTAGTTGACATTGATTAGATTGGAGTGCTTACACTCACCTTTCATCTATTTGGGCTAGCACCTTGAGGTCTAGAGGTATCCTCACTTACCTCCTCATAAGGAATACCTTGTTCAATCATAAAATTATGGATATTGAGATCAGTTGTCAATATTTTGTCTTCTTATGGGGAATCTAATGCATGAGCTCATATCATAGGTTCAAAGGGGGTAGGTACATCCAATGCATCTCTAATGGTCAATTTATATAAGGACCCTAACTATTCATTGATCAACTATAGAGCTTGTTCTATGGCTTCAAGGGTTCTTTCCTCTAGGCACTACTACCATTTAAAAGATTCTTCCCCATACCCTTCCCACTCACTAGATGTCCTCTCTACACTTTCAAGTTCTAGATCATCCATCAACCCTCACCTCATCTTGTTATAAGTCTATCTCTTAAGCTCTTAACTATCAATCTACTCATCCCCTTCTATTTTGTCTCATCTACACATCCCTTTCTTCCCCATTGTGTTGGTCATACTAAGAGGACTTTATCCTTCCATCCTTACAATTTCAAAGTCATAACCCACCATCAGTTTCTTGATCTCAATGTTGAATTCATTCACAAATGTGCCTCTGGGTTCACATAAGAACTAATATTTTGCTTCTTCAAGGTAGGAGTATGTTGATACTATGAACTCAAGCATATAGTTGTTTAACACCCCTTGCCACCATTTGTATATGGCTCTAGTCCAAGTGGTATTTAAGTTATCAATCCTCTATACATGTTCTTTCATCCACTTTAGGTCCTATCCATAGCTTTAACTTCTATGTATTGTACACGCATCCAACCATCACTACACTTGCTTCAGTAGTTTACAAAATAAAACCTTTTACTAGGCATCATATAAGTGGTTCTAGACCCACTTCCTTGGGTTTTGTCCTTTACAATTTGGATGCCTTTGTGAAAATTTATCTTCCACTCATTATAGCTAATGCTCAATGTTCTCAACGGAAAGTTGAAACACTATCCTAATGCACCATTGTAGCAATAAAATTTAACAAGTCCTGAAAATGGAACCAAAATGTTGTATAAAATTAGGTTTTTTGATCATGGGCCTACTCATGTGCTTATATATTTATCCAGGTTAGATTTAGGCTTGTTTTAATGGGGTGAAAAACTTGACTAACCCTATGGTTCTCAACATTTAACACTTAACTGCACTGGCATCACTTTACATAAGGTGCAAGCCTTATGTTTTCACCCAAAACTTAATGAAAAAGGGACCAAGGTATATGTTGGGCTAGTTATGCCATAGAAAAACTCTATCCTTTGGGGAATTTAGTTAGTGAAATTATGGTTATGCATTCATGGGCACAAGCCTTAGGTTTCCTAGGCTCAAGGGCATTTAGGCACTTGATGGGGAACTAAGTATCTAGATGGGGGATTTAGATGTAGGTTTGTGCTTATTCATACTTATCATTAAGAGGCACATGGTCTTACCCAGACTTAGAGCATTTCCTATATCATTTATGGGAGTCCTCATGGGTTAAAATCATGTCATAGATAAATAGATTAGAAGCTTGTGAGAGCTCAACATACATATGATAGAATAAAGCATTCAATCTATTAAATATTTTCACAAAGCTTTCATCATTAACAAATTTTAACAATAATACATATATAAGTCAATATAAATTAAGCACATGGTCGACTTAAACTACTAAAATCCTAGAGGCTCATAGGTGAGCTTAAGTATTACAATGGGGAGCATCAAAGGCATCTCAAACTAACTTATAACTCTAATGGAAAATATAACATATAGAATCAATTTTCCAAGGCTTTTCTAATCCCATAATATATCTTCCTCACTAACTAGACTCTATTTCCTTTTATAGTGATTTGGGGTATCTTAGGTTCATAGGAAATAGAGCACACTGATCATTGAGTTAGTTCTAGAGGTACTCATTCTACAATATCCACTACATTGTCTTTAATGAGTAATTTTTATCCCATGTACCCAATTCCCAATGATGATTGATCCAAAAGGGAGTGGTTAGCCACCTACCAATTGGCACCATTAGATGACAAAATAGCAATCATGAAAAGTGATTGCCTCGTGCCCAAGTGTCTAAAGTGTTGGTGTGGATCTTATATATCGATATATTTGGGACCCAACAATTAGTACATTAGGTAATGGTCTACCTACATTGGGATTAGGAGGACACCCATTAGTTTTTAGTTATATAAAGGTCTATATAAATGATATGAATATTAGTTTCAAGGATATCAAACAAGTAAGAGTTGATTCTTCTATTTGGTAGAATAATATTGGAATTTTTTGACTCAAAGAGGCATTGTGGATTTCTTCCTTCCTAAAGGAGTATTGTATGGTGTTCCCTAACTTAAGGGTATTATTCAATTTCTGTATATAATTTATATTTGGGCACCTTGACTTATATATATATAGTGTTGTGTGTGTTGCCATATGTTATATTATGCATAATTTAAATTTTATAAGTGGGGATCATAAAAATTGGTATTAGAGCATCGATTTGGGAAAATATTATGGGTGAAACCCTAATTTTAGAGAATCACTTATATGTTAAAATTTGTTATTAATTTTTCCACATTTTTTTACTAGAGTTAGATAATACAAGGAAGTCATAGTAAAAATAGAGGCTTTTTTGTTAGCCTTGAGGTATATATTGATATTTTAGGGTTTGTAATAAAGTCATCATATCTACTAAAATTTTTGGATTTTTTTGTGAATTTTTTACTAAATTAGTATAATAATAAAAAAAACTATAGTCACTTTTGTGATTTAATTTAATTTTTTTCATTTATATAGTGTTGTGTGTGTTGTCATATGTTATATTATGCATAATTTAAATTTTATAAGTGTTAGGTTGTGGAGCTAAAATCTTCACTAATGCAAACAGGAGAGGAGGTTGCTGAGGGTTGCTGAGTTGCAGAGCAACCGGCGTCAGTCTGATCAGCCGACGTCGGCAGGATACTGAAGGGAAGCAATCGACGTCAGTCAGGGATCGGCTAGTGTCAGTCACCTCCAGGTAGACAGGGACCGACGTCGGTCACCTGTGTGGTTCGACTGCAAGTTTATTATGGGCAGTTAGCTAACGAACCAAGTGTTTGCATGATGAGTGCTAATTTTAGACTCATAGCGGTGGATCTAATTATTGTAATTAGATGTCTAATTATTGTTTGGATGAGTTCTATATAATAGACTCATGGTTGTATTGTAAAATTAGTGCTAGGGAGTAAGAGAGCATAATTATAAGCTCCTTCGGTGTGTGAGGTAGAGCAATGGTGCGTTCCTCTTAGTGCCACAGTACCAGTTGTGTTGGTGCTGGATTGGAGAGTTAGCTGGATTCTTCAGGTATGTATGATCTTGGTCATCAGGTGAGCATGGACCTTATAGGAGATCTACATTGTAAGTAAGATCGTTGATCTATAGGTGTGTGTGTGTGTGTGTGCAAGGTCAAGGTTCACAGGTGTGCAAAACCAATATTGATCTATAGGTTGGAGATCAGATAGGACATCAACACAACAGGGAGCAAAATCAAGCAGGATCTACTTGGAGTACAGTGTGTACTCATTGGTATGTACGTGGAGTACATGGAGAGCTAAGAGGAAGGCAAGGCAGTTCCTTCCATAAGTATGGTCTGTTGAATTGTAGGTTGTTGCAGGTTCATGGGAGATCTACTTGAAGTACTTTGAGTACTTGTGGAGTGTGTGGAGAACTTGTGGAGTGCATGGAGCACTTGTGGAGTGTGTGGAACACAGGTGTAAGGTGAACACCAACTCTGTGTTTGAGTTGGGTGTTGGGACCTAGTAGAGAGAGCTTTGAGGAGAGAATTACTGTTCACTTGAGGTGTGGGAAACCTCTGAAGAGGTGGTGGAGAAGAAGTGGCATCTTCTTTATTGTATTCTTTTCTGTAAGAGTTATTAATACAAGTTGTGTATTGTCTCTCATATTCTGTGTTATTTTGAATTCTAGTTACTTGTTGAATCTGGTTTATTTCCGCATATTAAGTTGCTTGGTTTGGTAATCAACTGTGTGCTTCCGGTGTTTCACACCCTGACAAGTGGTATCAGAGCTAAGGTTGCAAGAAGCAGGTTTTGTGTTTGGTTACAGGGCACTCTCAGGGGTTTTTGATTGAGTGGGAGCAGAGCAATGACAGATGAAAGTAAGCTAAGAATGGAGGAGTTGAAAAGCACAGATGGTCACTTAAGGTCCCATGGAAAGAAAGAGCAGGTAAAAGAATATTGTTGGTTTGTGGAAGATCGGCATGAAGAAACTGAAGAAGCAAATGTTGCAGGTGATGTTGCACAGGATGCTTTGGGAGGTTTCTTGGATAAAGTTAAATCTTGGATAAAAGATTCGGTTGCCTCTTTCCATGCAGCCCCAGGTAGAGGAGCTGGTGAGTCTTGCCAAAGAATTGGCAAAGGGGAAGTGAAGCTGAAATTACAGGCGGCCAACACACAGGTGTTGATGAAGGTCATGCAGGTCCCAAATTTGGAGATATGGCTAATTTCTTCAAAAAGATTGGGTGATGAGAGATGCACAAGAACTCTCACAGTGGATACACTTGAATTAGCTGGTGGTAAGAAAATAGGTACTCTTTATCTACTTGTTTATATTACTGATTCTTCTTCTGTTGTGAAGACATGGCTTCGTAGGCTTGGTCACATGAGCAGGAAGGAGATGCATGTTCTTAAGCAGAAGACAGATATATTTGACAGGCTTAAGAACTGGAAAGCCTTGGTGTTCTTGGAGGAGATGGCAGACAGAAACTAGTGGATGGTGCTAGATACTTCTGAGCAGGGTAGTTTGGACATGGAGATTGATTCAAAGGAGCTCGCGGGTAAAAATTCATCACTCACAGGTGAACACAGATACTGACGTTGGTCAGGAAGAACTGGCATTGAACAGATAGGTGCCGATGTCGATCATGTGTAGACCAAAGCTGGTGATGTCGGGCAGGGTAAGACCGACGTTGGTCAGAAGGACCGACGTCGACAGTAGGTAAGACCGACATCGGTCAAGAGGACCGACGTCAGCAACAGGGACACCGATGTTAGCAGGTTGGTAGTTAGGGACAGACGCATGGGAACCGACGTCAGTCGGATGCAGACTGTGGAGTGACCGAGGTTGATCACTGTAACAGATTTTGGGTGGATAGCATGCTGTCAAGGAGTCTCAAACACCCATACAGAGGATTGAAGATGTAAGTAGGCCCTCAAATTTGTTGTTCCTCTTCTTTATACTTGTTGTTGATTGTAGAGCAGGAAGGATCCAGGAAATAGGTGGGAGCATGGCAGGGATATGATGCAGAACCAAATGGGAGTTTTGGTAGGGTTGCCAGCTGGATGAAAGCATAGAGATGAGTGGATACCTTAGTTGAAGAATAGAGAGAACGGATATGTGAGATGGAAGACCATGCATATGGTCTTGAGGAAGCTGCAAGACAGTGGTACAGGTTTTGACAGGTGGAGGACGGAGCATGGCTTCAGTCAATGTCAGGGTAACTACTATGGTTTGTCTTACCAGGTGGATGATGAGTCATGACATCATTCTGTTGTTGTATGTGGATGGCATATTTGCTAGCAGGTTTTGTACATACAGGGTTTTGCTGAGCTAAGGGTAAGATTAGTTCAGTGGCATGTCAGGAGGAGTTTGGAGCAGCAAAATTCTTTGACATGGGAGACGTGGAGATCACAGGTAGATTTTGTCTCCAGTGGGAGCTGATGTGAATCAGGTGTTGGCGAGGTTCATTACGCAGGATGCAGAGTCAAAGCACACTAAGGGCTGGACAGGTACAGTGTCTAAAATCACATGAGGTCTGGTATAGACCTGAGTATTCCCACACAGTGAGAGCTGTCAAAGAGTTAGGAGCCAATTCAAGGAAGTGGGTTCTCATGGATTTGAGAGGGACCAGCAGTAGGTATACATGGAGAGTCAGGACTTCACTACATGTGTTTGTAGGTTCGGATGTGGCAGGGTACTAGGATGACAGGAGGTGCACCACGGGATGTGTGGTGGTTAGTCTTCAAGTGGGAGCTTGAAGAGGGATACAAACCAGGAAACATATTAGACAGAGTATAGGTACAGGTACAGTGCAACTATTTATCTCCAAGTGGGAGATTGTTAGGTTATGGAGCTAAAAGCTTCACTGATGCAAATAGGAGAGGAGGTTGCTGAGGGTTGTTGAGTTGCAGAGCAACTGGCATCAGTCTGATCAGTCGACGTCGGTAGGATACTGAAGGGAAGCAACTGATGTTGGTCAGGGATTGGTAGGCGTCGATCACCTCCAGGTAGACAGGGACCGACGTCGGTCACTTGTGTGGTTCGACTGCGAGTTTATTACAGGCAGTTAGCTAACGAACCAAGTGTTTGCATGATGAGTGCTAATTTTAGACTCATAGCTATGGATCTAATTATTGTAATTAGATGTCTAATTATTGTTTGGATGAGTTCTATATAATAGACTCATGGTTGTATTGTAAAATTAGTGCTAGGGAGTAAGAGAGCATAATTATAAGCTCCTTCAGTGTGTGAGGTAGAGCAATGGTGCATTCCTCCTAGTACCATAGTACCAGTTGTGTTGGTGCTGGATTGGAGAGTCAGCTGGATTCTTCAGGTATGTATGATCTTGGTCATCAGGTGAGCATGACCCTTATAGGAGATCTACATGGTAAGTAAGATCGTTGATCTACAGGTGTGTGTGTGTGTGCAAGGTCAAGGTTCAAAGGTGTGCAAAACCAATATTGATCTATAGGTTGGAGATTAGATAGGACATCAACACAACAGGGAGCAGAATCAGGCAGGATCTACTTGGAGTACAGTGTGTACTCATTGGTATGTACGTGGAGTACATGGAGAGCTAAGAGGAAGGCAAGGTAGTTCCTTCCATAAGTATGGTCTATTGAATTGTAGGTTGTTGCAGGTTCATGGGAGATCTACTTGAAGTACTTTGAGTACTTGTGGAGTGCGTGGAGCACTTGTGGAGTGCGTGGAGCATAGGTGTAAGGTGAACACCAACTCTGTGTTTGAGTTGGGTGTTGGGACCTAGTAGAGAGAGCTTTGAGGAGAGAATTACTGTTCACTTGAGGTGTGGGAAACCTCTGAAGAGGTGGTGGAGAAGAAGTGGCATCTTATTTATTGTATTCTTTTCTGTAAGAGTTATTAATACAAGTTGTGTATTGTCTCTCATATTCTGTGTTATTCTGAATTCTAGTTACTTGTTGAATCTGGTTTATTTCCGCATATTAAGTTGCTTGGTTTGGTAATCAACTGTGTGCTTCTGGTGTTTCGCACCTTGACAATAAGTGTGGATCATAAAAATTGGTATTAGAGCATCGATTTGGGAAAATATTATGGGTGAAACCCTAATTTTAGAGAATCACTTATATGTTAAAATTTGTTATTAATTTTTCCACATTTTTTTACTAGAGTTAGATAATACAAGGAAGTCATAGTAAAAATAGAGGCTTTTTTGTTAGCCTTGAGGTATATATTGATATTTTAGGGTTTGTAATAAAGTCATCATATCTACTAAAAATTTTGGATTTTTTTGTGAATTTTTTACTAAATTAGTATAATAATAAAAAAAACTACAGTCATTTTTGTGAATTTTTTTTTACCATTTTTGTGTGATTTAATTTAATTTTTTTCATAAATTTGCTCTACAAGATAATTTTTTGAAAAAAAATAAATGGAAATTTTACTGAACTTGTTATATCATACATGAAAGCTACATTGTTTGGATTGTTTGGATAATTTCAGTGTGAGTTAATTAAAGTTTATGGTTTATATAACCCTAGTTTGTGTTAATAATGGAATTACAACTATTTTCAGGATAGGGTAATATTGATGATTTAGAATGGTGGCTTCAATTTAAGGAAAATTATTTTGAACCATGATCTTGGCTATAAAAATTTGGCATTCATATAGAGGGTCTTTCATTTTCTTGGTGTGTTGAGATTCTGTAATTGTGGAAGTTGTTGTCCTTAGAAGAAATAGAATAGGTTTTTCTAGATTAATGGGACTAAAATAAAAATAAGGGAAAGAAAATAAGGATGATAATGGTAATGAGGAAGAGAATGTAGGTGATGAAAAAGAATAAAAATAGGAATAAAATAATAGTTATGTTGGTAATGATGAAGACTATGTGGATGAAAATGGAGGTGACAAAGAAGACAATGTAAAGTATAATTATGATGATAAATAAGTAACAAATGATTATGATGATGATGATGATGATGATGATGATGATGATGATGATGATGATGATGGTGATGAAGAAGTCTACGCCATTGATGTAGATGAAAAATAACAAGAATATAATGATGATGAGGAGGATATAGATGATGAAAAGTGAGAAATAGATGATCATGATGAGGATAAGGGATCAAATAGATTATGTACAAAGAGAGATGATTCCATGTTTTAGTTTCATGGATGCATTGAAAAGATTCAAGTTGTTGTGTCCATAAACCTTAGTAGCAAGTATAACTTCATTAAGATAGGTGTGGCTCAACATTTGCATGTTCAGGAAAAAAATATAAAGAAGGTTCAAGTGGATGGTAAGAATATTCAATTTTCTAAATATTTAATGTTCAATATGGAAAAATATGATTTGTATTCATACTTTTATACTTTGGATAAATGGTGTGGGTGTGGTTCTTAGATATCCTTAGTTAGAGACATTGGGAACAATAAATATTAATGTGCAGAAGTATTTCATGAAGTTTTGGTAAAAATAAAAAGAATGTTAATTTACAATGTATCATAGTTGGAAAGGCATAAAGAAAATTTAAGGTAGAGCATGAGGATGCGATTGAAGTATGTGAAGAAGAACATGAACAAGATTTAGATGAAATCATAAATGAATAAATAGTACAAGCAAAGAATAATACTTCATCTAATCAAGAGACAAAAGAAACACCAAATAAAAAGGTGGAAGAGGTAGAAGAAAAGGTTTATAAGGTCAAAGTATTAGAAAAAATTGAGGTATATAGACAACCAGAACATCATAAGAGGTAACAATCAGGGAGGCATGTCAAGTAGTGTCATAAAACCAATCACTAGTATGGTTACACAATAAATTAATGGAACAATCACTTTGACTATGCATGAAATCCAAAGAATAATTACTATGATCATGTTTGGAATCCGAAAAGAAAAATAGACTATGTGACATGGAATAAATGGGGAAATCACTATGACTATGCTTGGAAGCCACATAATAACTACTATGATCGTGAATGGAATCAAAGTATCACAAATAAATATGGAGAATGGAATCAAAGTAGTGTAACATAATATGGAACATGGAATCATAAGAGGAATAATTCTATAAGGACACCAAGGAGGTACAATTATGATCATGAATGTAACCAAAGTAGCAAAATGGAATTTGGAAACAAGTTTTGAAGGATATCACCAATGAATATCACATATGGGTGGTTGGATGATTGAGCATGGAGACAAGTTTGAAATGATTTGAAGCACAGTCATTATTTGGTTTCTTCTTATGATTTGAGGACAGAACATGTCAAAGAGTAAAGGAATGCTATTTACTTAGGAATATGATACATTGATGTATATGGGTTGATGGAGATGTTGACATATTGTATATATCCCCCTTAGGTATTTATATAGATCTAATATATTACTATAAATGATTAACTTGTGGAATTAGTACATTAGGTAATGGTATGCCTACATTTAGTTTATGACGTCAAACATCTATTGCTAGTTATATAGAGGTATATACAAAGGATATGAATATAATTGTAAAGAATATAAATCAAGTAAGTGTTGAGTATTATATTCAGAATAAGGATATTAGAGATTATCCCCTCAAAGAGGAATTTGTGGAGTTATTCCTTCCTCTGGGAATATTGTATGGTGTTTCCCTACCTTAAGGTTATTATTCTATTTATGCATATACTTCATATTTGGTCACCTTGGGACACTAATATATATTGTATTTTTTTAATCTACATTACATTCCATACAATTTAAATATTATAAGTGTAGATCATAACACAACATATACAAATGCATATTCTGAAAGTTATCATGAGAAACTAATGGTGCTACAAAACATGATCAGTGGTCCAAACAAGGCACTAATGATCCTACCCAGGACATGAATGATGAAAACATATATCCTATCCTTAAAAATTTATCTTTATAAATTGAACACATAGTCAAATATAGACTTGCATAGTCCCATTTTCACTTAGAAGTCCGTAAATCATCAAATTGTTACTATTCAAACTATTTGATTTTTTTGTAGTAGATTTATTATTTGTAAAGCTCTAATTCAACATGTTTACTATTTTTAGCCACTAAGGTATATTTAAAAGTACCCTTTAACATTTTAAAATGGTAAATATTTTTATTCCATTATGTTTTTATATTATTTCATTGATAATCACTTGCAATATAAAACATGTTGGTGAACCCCTCCATTATTCACCATCCCTTCATATTATTTCATTATTTTTTAGATTTGATTTTATATGTACATTTTTGCTTGCATGATTATGTTAACCATAGATTTCATTCACCTACTTTTTTTAATTATATATTAAATCAAATTTAAAAATTAGGTACCTACGCCTTTGTTCCTTGATTGTAGATATCTTTATAGGTTACTATGAGTATGACCCTCTTAATTCAATTATATATTTCATAATTTAATCTTGTGTAAATCTCCTTACATCTTTTCCATTACATTATTCATGTTTATAATTACACCTAAGGGGCATGGCTCTCCACATCCTACCACATATGGTGTTAGATTATGAGTTAGTACTTTTGAATTGATACAATTACCTTTTTGTACCACCCATGTTTCAAAAATTCAAATATATAATGAGATAATTTCCTGTGATATATTTCCTTCCAAAATTGACTAAAATATAATACAAATGAAATGCATTTTTATAACACTAATTTTGATGATACTTTTATAGAGTAAAATAACCATGTCATTGATGATACACTGAATGAACCTATAGTTATGCAAAATATCAAATATATGAATGAAGAAAAATCTCATGATTTAATTACAAACAATCCTAAAGAGCTTGATGTTATGGACTTAATACAATTGAATCTCACAATGCACAAATTAGGAATAAGGATCATTTTCCTAAGCAACTCCCATTATATGGTTCTATACATTTTACATCATGTGGTGAGGTTAGTAACCCTCATGATACTAATAATCATATGCCCTCACCTAATACCACAACACCTCCTCAATTTTATGCATCTATTCCTAACACTTCTATGGTTCTATTTACCAACATGAAGCCCAATGTGCTTCCAACAAATTCATATGTCCAATCTCTTGTTCTTGAAAATAGCCATCATACTCATCATGTCTTGCATATAAAATATTAATCACTTGAAATTTCCTTCACATACACATGTTAATCCTACACTAATGGTACATCTACTAATATGTAAATGCAACAACTTAATAACACAATCATGTAAAATTTTTAATGATCTAAAACATCTAAAAAACCTAGCCACATGGCTTTATCTTATGACATATTACACAACTCTTTGGATTTAGAAGTGCATGTTTACCCCTTGCCTCCATAGATAAATGTTCATAAATTTATAAAATTTAGTGGCAATGAGGATCCATCTCATTATATCAGATATTTCTTTGCATCGTGAATTGTTTGTTAACATGATCAATTGATTTTGAAAAAGCTATTTTCTAGGAGTTTAATGGGATATGCCTTGGGTTGGTTTTATTCTTTATAGGTTTGATCTATAGAAAGATTACATGACTATTTGGACCTCTAATCAGTGTTTTTTTTAATAATATTTAATCAAAGGGTTGTATTCTCTCAAATAAATAAAATCAACGAAGGACTTACTGAATGCATCACTAACTATGTGCTTAAATTTAAAACTATGCTTGACAAAATACCACACCAACTTCTTAAAAGTGGGATTCAAAGTATATTTTCCAATATTTTTCTCAACCCACTCAAGGACAAAGTCATTTTCAGACTAATTTGATGGTATTTTTCATATGCTACATAACATTGAGGTTAAAAATATGGATGCGGTCTTGTTAAAATATAAATGTATTACTTCCACATCAACTATATCTAAATCTTTGTAAAAAAAATATTCAAATGGAAGACTAATGATGCACCTAATTTACAAGATAAGAATGAGGCCACGATATTTTATGTAGTTTCATAACCAAATAATAAGCTTACATTCCTTGCTCCTTTGTAAAGGTGAGAATTTACAACACTACCATACCCACTTCATGTAGTATTGGAGCAATTACTGAAATATTATGTGATTTCTGGGCAATAATCATTTCAAATGGATATAAATAGACATTATTTGGTCCATACATCTTAAAATAATCTCAATGCTTATCCAAAAGGTATATGTTTATACATCTAAATTGCATATGATCCTTTAAGCATTACTATTAAAAAAAAGGAGCTTGAATTATCTCTTGACAAAACCCATGTTTATATGAGCTTATCCTGGACAAATCGATACCCATACTAGTTTGTAAATTTTAGCTTTATGAATATATCTCTTTTTTACTATTGATCATGAGCCTTAACCACTTTTTAAAAATTGGCCAACATAATTTACTCATCCTAGATCATCTTATAAATACAAGGGCCTTGCCAAGTCATTTGAGCATATAGAAGGGAATAAAATAACTAGAGAGAAGTAGGATAAATTTCAACACCCCACTACACCAAAGGCCAAATCTAGAGTCATGCTTCTCCACTAAAGTTGTGATTCATTGAATCAAATCTTACACATAGGTGAGACATTTATTTATTTTGGTCTCTCTACAAATTCTATTATGCCAAAAGAGGGTATTTAGACTTTCATAGTTATATTGATCACTTTTAGAGAAGGGGAGGTTCAAACCCTCACTCAAGCTATTCCATTCACACTTTACAAGAACTACATAAAAAATTGATTTTGAATATGTATGATACATAGTTTATAATGTTGTTTCGATAATTAATCGTTTCGATTACATTTAAATTTTTTTGAAATATATTTTTCATTTATATTGATTAGAATGATATTTTATCTTTTCAATATATGAATTTGGATAAACAACATGCTTGAGATGAAATTCTATAACTATTAGAGACCTCTTCAACTAAAACTTTATAAAACACAACCCTTTTAAAGCATGTTTAGATTCGCAACTATTAATACCTATGGATGTATGTTATCTTATATATATATCATCAATATCTCTATTGATTCAAAAGGCTACCGACAATAAAACATTTCCCCGGTGCAGGTATAAAAGAAAATGCGGACTATCAATGTGGGGCTGCATTCCAAAGTTTGTCTGCTTAGTGCGTCTAATTATTTCACAGAATCTACTTTTTAAAAGCCTATCAAACAGCTTTATGTGGGACGGCATTCCAACGTTTCTAAATAATTCGTAGAAACTTAAAAAAAAATCAAGAAAGAGTTTTTTCGCGCGCCAGGTGTGTATGATTGTTCCATCTGTCATCTTCTACTACCATGTAATGCGTGCCTAATAATTTTTTAGATTACTACAACTGCTATGTAAGGGCAGTTTTATATAGAAATTAAAAAACAAGGGAATCCCTGCCTTGCTGCTTAATGGTAAAGTTAACATACGCATACATACATATAAATAAATAAAATGTTCTATACAAATTTATCCATTCTTTTATATTTGAAAATTAAATAAATTTAATTTAAATGTAAAGTTAAGTAGTGCTCCACAATATTATTTTGCATATAAGAAAATATTTTTAATGAAGAAGAAAATGAAATAGTTTTAATTTTTTAATTTAATTGTGTATTTATATCAATAAAATATTATATAGGTGGTAGGAATCACATTTCAAAATGTGAGTCGTTTTGAATCGAAAAAAATATTGAGATAAAATATAAATTATATCACCAAAATAATACTAAAATTAATGTTGTATAATAACTATAATTATGTTGAACTCATGTGGAACAAACTTACTCCTTTACACTAAGGATGTGATGAGGGAGATGGAGAAAGCAGCGACAGGGGAGCAGCGCGACAAGTAAGGGAAATCGCAGATGAAGGACAAGGTTGTGTTTTCCAAGCAAGCAACAGGTTTTGGTTGGAAGGATTTGAGGCAGACGATAGGAGAAGATAGTGAGAATTTTAGTGAACAAGGTGGAAATGGCAACATGGAAGAGGAAGAAGGTGCAGCAGAGGTCAGGTTGAGCTTGGTGGAATGAGGGGCTTCAACCAAGAATGGTAGGGGAAAGGGTAGGCACAAAACTCAAGCCTCTAACCTAGATTTTTGTCCCTCTAAGCAATTGGAAGCTAACTTTGCTCTATCTAAGGAGGTGTTAGGGCAATTTCAGTTTTCAAGAAACCCTAGCCTAGCAAAAAATGAAATTGACCTGGAGGAGAGAGAAGGAGGTTTTATTTTAGGAAAGACTGGGGTTTCTAAAACTACTATTTATTTAGCTTGCATTAATAACCCTAATCTTTTTCACTCCTATGGTATTTTTTGCACAGAAACAATCCTTAAAACCCATCTAGGTTCTAATCTTATTATAGTTCCAAGAAGCTGGTTTCTTCAAATATTTTCCTAGAAAAGGAAATAGCCATGGAGGGAGGATTTAAGGAGGTGCTTCAAGCAGGATTGTCCTCATTTTGATGCTCCAAAAATGGTTCATCTTGGTGATATCCCATAAAAAAATTTAATTCTTCTCCTACCCTAGATTTATTAGATTTATAACTATTTAAGGTCTATTTGGACAAGGGTGAAATTTCATTGATTGGTGGATGTGTTGGAAACAACTGAGGTATGAGGAGCTCCAAAAATGGGCAGTAGGCTCTTGGCCAGCATTGACACCTCCTTCCATCTCTTTTTTGTCCAGTTGTTTCTTTTTGCTTTAGTTCCAGTCAATAGAAGACATATTTTGTTTGGTCAAATGGCCCATGGTTTGTAGGAAATCAAGGGGTGTTTTTGTGCCCATGGGTCCCTTTCTTTGATCCATCTTCTTTGATTATTTTGCAAGCCTCGATATGGTTAAGGTTTAATAATCTACCCTTTGAATTGAGAGATCCTGGTCTTTTTAACCAACTAGTGAATAAACTGGGAGTCATTAAAATTGATGATTCCATTGAAGCTCATCAGAATTTTGTTAGAGTTTGTCTATTGGTGGATTTATCTAAACTGTTGTTTCATTCTATTAAAATTTCTTATTCCCATGGAGTTTCACCTCAATTTTTCAACTTTGAAGGTCTTCTGTTTAGATGCTTCAAATGTAATAAATTGGATCATAAGATGGTTACTTGCCTAGAGAATACTTTTAAATGTTTTCAAACTTCGATTGTTCATAAATGGGTGAGAAAGATAGGTTGCCCAAATAAGGATATGGTTTACAATTTGTATGGGACAACCAATTCAAAATCAGTTGAGGATCCATCTTTGGCATCTTCTTCAAAGTTTCAGATTTCACCAAATATTAATAAGATTTTGGAGGATGCAGAGGATCAAGATGTTTTGGATTCACGATATCCTCCTAGTAAGTAGGAAAAGGTAGTAGATGTTTTGAAGTCTAGGCAAGAAGATCTGAACAAAATTCCAATTAAGGAAAGACCCATAAGTTAAGAAAGCTCAGAAGAGGAGAAATAACTTTGGGAGGAAGAAGAAGAGCTAACAAACAAGGATGTTTTGACTATTACTCAGTCAGAAAACACATTAAAGACCCCCAACTTCATTCTAAAAGGGAAAAGAGGTAGGAAGATAGAAGCCAAAAGGTTGTAGTTGGATGTTCATAATTCTATTAATGGCAGACCCAATGGACTATGGAATCATTTTTGTCCTATAGAGGCAAACACTTGCAAGCAATAATTCAATGAAATTAAGATTGGTGCAGGGGTGGTTTTCCTATTTCATGTTGAAATTCTTTTCTTTAATATCTCATAGTTTAGATAGATATATTTTCTAAGTGCCTATAGGTTTGTTTAAGAGTTTAAGATTTTAATTTATAACTAGTAGATTTCTTTGGATTCTCACTAATTAAAGAAAATTTCTAGGTTAGAGGTATCACTTTAATTTTGGTTTTTTGGGGAGATTAGACCTCCCGTTGTGTCCCAAAACTAGTTGAGGCTCTGGTCAAAAGCTAAGCATTGATCCAAAAAAATGATAACCATGATAAAAGTATAGTTTGATTTAAAAAGAGTCATAAAACTATGGATCCGATATCAAAGACCACCAACCAAAAGATTAAGTCAGTTAGGCAGCAATGGCAAACATGGTGATCATAGGAGGCAAATAAAAGATGTTATAGGGTGGATTAAAAAAACCTTGGCCTCAACCCTACGAAGGAGAGCAAACGTTGGGAAGATTTGGAGGCACCTGAGGGTAGATGCACAAAGTTGGGGGACAAAATAAATGACACAATGAAAAATACAAAGTATTTTTTGTAAAGGGCATATGCCCTTTTCAAAAGGACGTAAGCCCCTTTTTAAAAAAAAAACCAATACAAAAATAAAGAAGGGTCAGTCTTTACCCTAAAGGGTGTACACACTTTGGTACTCCCTTTGTAAAGGGCATACGCCCTTTGGACTGTAAAAGGCACGTGCCCTTTGCAAAGGGCATTCATCCTTTCTAAAGGGTGTACGCCCTTTTTGGACTTCATTATTTTTACAATTTGAGGTTGTTGAAAGAATATATATATATATATATATATATATATATATATATATATATATATATATATATATATATATATATATATATATATATATATATATATATATATATATATATATATATATATATATATATGAGGTTGTTAAGCACTTTGGACTACAATTTTTTTTGCCATGTTTGATGTGTTTTGAAAGGATATATTTAGTAAAAAAAATGTTAAGTATAATTTTACATTTACATTTAATTTTAATTTAAAATTAAATGTAAACTTATACTTTAAATTTATTTTACTAAATATAACAAATTAGTGATACTCAACATATTCTGAAATTGATTATAGAGCTATAAGAATTACCATTTAGAAGTTAGTTTTTCAAATTCCATTCCATTCAAAACTTAGTTTTTAGAATTTTAGTATCAAAAGATAGAATGATAAACAAGGTTACAAATCATGTTATGTATGTAATAGATCTATACCATTAAAGATTACATGTCTATTTTACCTACTTGAGTATTCCCTATCTACTTTATCTACTTGATTATGTTCTACCTGATTAAATAACTGAGCCATAGCTTGATCTCAGGGATTATGCCCTACCTAAATATACAAGTCATATCTTGATATTTACTATACCTTATTGGTGTCAAATTAAGTGATCCACTTACTCAACCCAGTTTACTTCAAGGTCCTCTAGAAACTTGCTTGCAATTAGGTCTCTTCATAACCATACATTTTCTCTTGGTCTATCACAAAAGGTCTTTTGAGTATTGGTATTGAAAGACTAATGACCTTATTCTTTAGTATTATTTCTTAACTTATTATCCTTAATATTAAGATTAAAATACACTTTCAATTACTTAAAATAGGGTACTCAGTCCCAAGATAGTAATCTACCTTCAATCAAAACCCTTCTTTAACTCATAAAGCACTCAATTGTACATCCTCACTTCTTTGAAGAATACTATGAGGGTGTCACCAATTATTTTACTCAAGCTTATTATTGCATGAATAACTTCAACTCAAAACTCATATGACAACAACTCTACCCTTTATGGGCCTATTAGGTCCAATTCTACATCTTAAGGACTTGATACAAAGAAGTCTACAACTACTTTGTTTTTTGGACTCATTCAATTAAGAAACTCAATGAAAATATCAAGACAATGATACAAGACTCATTGGTGTCTTTACACAATATCAAGATACCACTTAGATCATAAAATTGCACAAAATTTTGACTAAGTCCTCATCACTACTACAATATTATGTATAGGTGTGTTTGGTGTTGAAAAGGAGTTATTAATCTAAGATCATCAAAGTATTCTTATAAATATTTATTAGTATGTTTGGAGACTATCTTTGAGGATAAGAAACCAATTTCCTTTATTACTTTCTTAAGAATTAGAATTCAATGGAAACTCTATTCTTTAGGTCCGAATGGCCTAATCTACATACTTAGAAGAATATTGACTTGTCTTAACTGTCAAATGCTTTGAATCACTTTACTTGTAAGTATTCTATAGTGTTTACATAATAACATTGGACCTTCATAAGAGGCTTATACTCAATCAAAAAAGTTGGAGATGTATTATACTTGGATTTTTCTATCTTTGCATTGTAATCTTCTTAACAACCTTTCTCTCAACTTAGAAAATGAACTTTAATTAATGAGTCTATCAATATGTATAAATGAATAGTAGGAAACATGCAACCTATAACATATAGTAATTATACATTCATTCATATATTACATCTACTACATACATGGTACTACATGTAGGTTTTCGGTCACTCATACATGACATCTTCATGTGGTCATGATATGGTCACTAATATTAGACATGAATGTAGTAAATAACCCTATTTCACTCCATTTCCACCTCAACCATTAACCCTAAATGTCAAACCCCTAACCCAAAACATTAAACCTTAAACCCTAGATATTGAAACCTAAACCCTAAACCCTAAGCCATAAACCATGAACCATGAACACTAAATAATATACCTGAACCCTAGAACCTAATCTATAAACCTTGAACCCTTAACCTTAATACATTAGCGCTAAACCAAAAACAAAAATACATAACCCTAAACTATAGACCTTAAACATATGAACTTAAAACATTAAACCCTATACTTTATACCCTAGACCCTAAAAACTAAAACCTAAATGTAATCCCTTAACCCTAAACCCCAAACCATAAACCTAAATTTGAGCCCTTAACCCTAATCCCCAAGCCTAAAACCATAAACCATAAGCCATAAACCTTAAACAATAACTCCTAAATCAAAAATTATAAACCCAAATAAAAAACTAGAAACCAAAAACCTTAAACACTAAAGATAATTCCCTAAACCCTTAATCCTAACCCCTAAACTTAAAACCCCAAACCATAAACTCTAAACTATTAACACTAAACCCCAAATCCTAAACCCCAATCCCTAATCCCCAAATACTAAATCCTAAATCTTAAATACTAAACACTAAGTTCCAAACCCCAAACCCTCAACCAAACCCCCAAGACCAAAACCTTGAACCTTACACTCTAAACCCTAAGTGTGAAACCATAAACCCAAAATCCTAACCCCAAACACCAAGACCCAAACCCTAAAATCTAAACTCTTTTAACCTTGAAACATAAACCATAAATTCAAAACCTTTAAGCATAAAATATAAATTATAATCCCTAAATCCAAATCCATGAGCTATAACACTAAAACTTGAACCCTAAAAGTTAATCCCTTTACACTAAACCCTAAGGTGTGAATCTTGAACCATCAACCATAAACCTTAAACCCTAAATTTATAAATCCTAAACCTCTATCCATAAACCATAATCTTGAGTTATCACCTATATAGATAAAGGAGAGGGTACATTGGCTAAGCCATATCTTGAAAGGACAGGGGTCATTCTAGCCTATATAGAGAAAGGAGTGACTAGGGGTGTTTGTGTAAAAGGCTTGAAGGTGGATTCAAAATGAATTCCTAATAATTTGTGGGTTTTTTAATCAGTAGGTCTATAAATATGTATAAATGGATAGCCTATAGCATTTAACTTATAACACATATAATAATGATACAGTCATTAAAACTTTACATCTACCCCATACCTAGTTCTACATGTCGATATTTTATCACTCATACATGACATATTCCAGTATTCATGATACAGTCACTCATACGAGACATAAATGTATCTAATCACCCTAGTACATTCCATTTACACCTAAACCATTAACCCTAAAGCCCACACCCTAAACCCTAAACACCATAAACCTTGACTTTTGAACCCTAAACCTAAACCCCAAATACCATAAACCTTAAAAACTTAACCCTAATACATTATCCATAAACCCAAAAAATCAATACCTAAAACCCTAAACCTAGACCCTAAATATAAAACCTTAAACCCTAGACTTTATAGCCTACACCCTAAACCCTAAAACCTAAACTTTAATCCATTAACCCTAAATCCTAGATCATAAGCCTAAAATCCTAAATCTTAAACACTAAACCATAAAACCTTAACCCTGTACCCTTAATATTAAACACTAAACCTTAAACACAAAATTCAAAATCATGAACCTTAAACCTTAAACATTGAACCCAAAACTTGAAACCTTGACCCCTAAACTCTTAACACTAAACCCTAATCTTGAAACCCTAAGCACTAAACCCTAAACCAAAAACCTAGAACCATAAAACCTCAAACCTAAAACCATAGACCCTAAATCCTAAAACTGGAGACTAAACTATAGAGGAATGATGCAATCATTGGTAGTGCATCTCAACCCCCTCTCCACTTTCCTATCATAATTCCTACACAAGTGCAAAGATTTTAATGTAAGGAGAAAACATGCCATAACAAAGTTAGTGGCACAAATGTTAATAATTTATACTCATGACCCACATCATTATTTGAGAATAACTCACAAACATGAGAAGATCCAAAATGCTCTGACCCTTTCACTTACTGATTTGGAAATAACTGTCTAGAAGAAGGTTTTCACCGCATACGAAGCAAGTGCAAAGAGGTAATTTCTGATATATCATCATTTTTCATCATCCCTCATCATTCAAATGGATTTTTTCCATGAAAGTACATAGAGTATATTATCTTATATCCACCATGTAAATAATTCAAAAATCTCCCTAGAGTAATCAATCATGACCCTATCTAATATACTAGACAGGAATGAGAATAATCACCCTAGTGTTGGAAATATTGTCATTGATGTCAAAGGTCTAGCATTGGTGATAAAGGCCCCATAGCATTTAATGGTATTTTTAATATTCATATCTTGGCTAATGTGTGTTAATATTTATTTAATATTAAGGATTATATTTTTGGCTGCATATAAGTCAAAAGAGGGCCCATGAAGAAGTCAAAGAGTCACGGGGTAAATACAAAAGAGGAATGTGAGATGCATTTTCTCATGAAGAGTCATCTTGAAGAATTCTAGGAGTCACCATGTGAAGACAAAAGAGGGTATGGCATATTTTTTCATGATGGGACACTTTGAGGAATATGAAAAGTCACCAAGAGAAAGACAAAAGAGGAAAGGATGTATTTGCTTATGAAGGGTCACCATGTGACTTTTCAAATATAAGGATATGAAGGGTCATGCAAATTTGGCACCATTTTCTATGAGGATTGAAGTGTCATAAAGGATGAATGCCAAAGGTCATTTGGAAAGCTATAAATAAAGGCTTGAGAATACATTTGTAATATACAAGAGAGTGAATGGTATTGTAATTATTTTATATAAGAAAAGAGGAGAGAAAATTAGGAGTTATTATAGAGTTCTATCATTTTTTAAGTAAGCAACAATGAGAGATAGTTGTGTTTTATACATAAGAGGGGTTGGTGCTACTATGGGTTAGTGCTCCTGTGGGTTGGTGCTCTTGCAAGTTGGTGCTCATTCATGTACTTGAGATTGTTCTTCATGGTTTTTCCCACTTTGGGTTTCCATCTCTCTCTCTCTCTCTCTCTCTCTCTCTCTCTCTCTCGTGTAGTGCATGTTATTATTTTAGTTTTATTACATATCTTGAATATGTGATTAAGTTGTTAAAGAAAAGAAATCAGATTAAGTAAAAAATATATAATATACTGATTCACCCCCCCCTCTTAGTATATTTCATGCTTAGCAATTGGTATTAGACTAGGTTCTTTTTAAAAAAAAAATACAACTTGAAGGTAGATTAGGGAAAGCACGATGGCTGGATCACATGAAGGTTTTTATATAAATATAGAACCTTTATTTGATCGGATAAATTATGGTTTTCAGATCATAAGGATGAGGTTTCATTTGATGGCCCTTGGATTTGACATTTGGCAAGCAGTGGTGGAGGAATATGAAGAGCTACAGACACTTGTAACTATTCTGGTAGAAAAGAAGGCAAGTAAAAATAATGCCAAAGTTTTAAATGCTATTTTATGTGGTTTATGTGAATCAAAATTTGTTAAAGTTATGTAATATAAATCTGCTCATAAAACTTGGGTAAAGATTGAGAATATTTACAAAGATGATGGAAAGGTTTGGCAAGCTAAGCTTCAGACTTTCAAAAGATAGTTTGAGAGTTTGAAGATGGAAGAGGAAGAAAATATAGAAAGTTACCTTTTGTGAGTTGATAAAATATTTAATCAGATTCAAGGTCTTGGAAAAAAGTTAGAAGAATCAATCATGATACAAAAAGTTTTGATATCTCTACCATTGAGATATGATGCAAAAGTTTTGTCAATTGAAGAGATGAAGAATTTAGCCAAGATAAAGATGGATGAGCTACATGGTATTCTTATGACATATGAAATGTGGACCGAACAAGAGAAACCCTCAAAGAGAGAAGTTACTGACAAGACATCAAAGAAAGAGAAGGCTAAGAATCAAGTGATAGTTCTAGTGATAATGAAGATTACAATGGATCTTTGTTCATTCACAAGCCAAAAAGGGCATAGGTAAATATCAAGAAAGATTACCTTTTAAATATTTTAATTGTGGAAAGATTGGACATTTTGTAGGTAAGTGCCTAGATAAGGGTAATGGTGACAATGAAGAAGGAAAGTTTACATATAAGATTAATTTAAAAAGAAAATTCAAGAAGAAGAGTTTATATTCTAAAGATCTTAGCTCAGTCAAAGATAGTGGAGTCAGTGATTTAGAAAAAGAAGAGATTCTATTCATGGCCATACATGAAGATGCCCCCACAAGAAAAAATACAAATGATCAAGAATAAGAACAGGATGAAGCCAAAGTAAATCTAGAAGGAGAACTTGTTTATGCCTTAGAAGAGTTAAAAGCTCTTGATAAGAAGAATCAAAGATTGAAGATCTAAATTGATAAAAATGAAAAGGAATTAAAGGAAACAATTGAATATCTACAAACACACTTTAAAGAATTCAAGAAGAATGAAAAAGATCTAATGGCACAGTTTCAAAAATTTAGTAAAGAATGTGAAATGTATGTTATTGAAATTTCTTCTTTAAAATTAGATCTTGAGAAAACAAATAAAGCAATCAATGATAGAGTAGCCAATGATTCAAAATTTAAGAATAACACTAATATGTTGAATAAGATATTAGAATGTAAAAGATCAATGTTAGATAAGATAGGTATCATATTTCAAAAAGATAAAGGGGAGGCCACTACTTTCATAGATAAGGTTAACATAGAAAAAGGAAAGAGATATGTTGAAGTTCTTATGAAAGAAGAAATAAAAAGGGAAGAAGTTAAGAATATAGAGGACATCTCAAATAGAGAAGGTTGGAAGGAACAAAGCTATAAAATAAAATCAAGTTAGAGATACACTAATAGGTCTTATTTTTATGGTTAATATTTTTATTATAATGGATATGATCATAATAAAATATAATGTAAAAAAAGGGCTAATATTTTTAGAAATAAAGAGAAGAAAAATCATGTAGAGTCAAGCAGAAGCCATAACTCTTTTGCTCCTCTATCAGGGTTTAATGAAGAGGCAATAATATGTTACAAGTGAAATAACTTTGAACACATAGCTTTGTATCATAGAAGTGTGTTTGAGTCAGTCAAGAAGGACCATATTTTCAAGGCTCCATTCATCAAGAAGAAAGTTCAGACAGGTTCATGGCAGAAGAAACAACCTAAAAAATCTATGTTGGTACATACAACTTTGCATGCAAGAAATGAATAAAAGCCATGGTTCATTGACAATCGATGTTTGAGGCACATGACAAGAGAAAAGAGTAAGTTAATAAACTTGAAGAAGATCAATGGTGGCACAATGAAATTTGGAGATAATACTACTGCCAAAAGTGTTAGAAAAGGTACACTAAGTTTGGATAATGGTAGAACTAAAACTAAAAATGTTTTATATGTAGAAGGTCTTTAGAATAATATTTTGAGTGTAAGTCAAATGTGTGAGCAATGGCACACACTAAATTTTTATATAAAAGGTTGTGAAATTAGGAGAAAATATTCAGATGTGTTGGTTGCAGATGCTCAAAGAATAAGCAATAATTTGTATATGTTATCAGACATCAAAGGTCAAAGAAGTTGTTTGAGTCAGATTGAAGAAAGTTGGCTATGGTACAGGAGAATGGGACACATAAATTTTGACAATCTTGTCAACATCAGCAAGAAGCAAGTACTTTAAAATATTCCAAAGATTACAAACCCATCCAACATACTTTGTGAACATTGTTAGCATGGGAAGCCTACCAGAAGGTGGTTCATAACAAAAGAATAATCAACTACTCAGATGTTAGATATTGTTTTAAATGATTTGTGTGGACCTATGAGAATTTAAATTACTCAAGGTGAGAAATATTTCATGTTGATTATTGATGATTTTTCACGTATGACCTGGGTAATATTTTTAAAGAAAAAATTAAAATCTTTTAGACATTTCAAATCATTCAAAGCATTAGTTGATAATGAAATCGGTTTGAAGATTAAGTGCCTAAGATCATATCAAGGAGGAAAATTCATGTTAGATCAATTTATTGAGTATTGTGAAGAGCATAGAATAAAGAGACATTATTCAGCAGCTAGAACTCCACAACAAAATGGAGTAGTTGAACAAAGAAACATAACAATTTAGGAGATGGCAAAGACAATGCTAAATGAATCCAAGATACCAAATAAATATTAAAGAGAGGTAATTGGTACAATAGTGCATATTCAGAATAGAGCATTATTGAGAGTCAATAGTGACAAGACTCCTCATGAGTTATGGAAAGACAAACGAGATTATTTTAGATTTTTTTGTAGTAGATGCTTCATAAAGAGAACCGATCAAAAATTGGGTACGTTTGAATCTAGAGTAGATGAAGGTATATTTCTTGGTTATTATTACAAAATTAAATATTATAAATTTTATAAAAAAAGAAACAAGAAAATAGTTGAAAGTGCAAGTGTCAAGATAGAAGAAGATGGAACACAAAGAATTAGTGATCCAATAGACATTCTTAAAATCATTAAAGAGGAAGATGAGAAGAAGGAGAAAAATGACACCAAAACCCCATATAAATATATCCATAAAAATCATAATGAAAGTGACATCATCAAACACAGATATGAAGGATTTGCACTAGAAGACTGATGGTAAGTGAATCTGAAAAATTTAATTTTTCTTTATTATCAAAAATTCATCCTAAAACTTTTTCAGAAGTTAGACATGATAGGCATTAGATTAAGGCAATGGATGAAGAATTAAATCAGATAGAAAATAATGATACTTGGGAATTAGTGCTTAGACCAAAATATCATAATGTGATAGGAACAAAATGGGTTTACATAAATAAGCTAAATGTAAATGGAGCAGTGACTAAGAATAAAGCAAGATTAGTATGTAAAATATATGCTCATATTGAGGGAATAGATTTTGAAGAAACTTTTGCACCAATGGCAAGGCTAGAGGCTATTAGAATGTTTCTTGCATATGCATTGTTTTAAATTTTCAAAGTGTTTTAGATGGATGTCAAATTTGCCTTCTTAAATAGGAATCTAGAAGAAGAGGTCTACATTGAGCAGCCTGAGGGATTTATTCTCTCAAATGTTAGTAGCCATGTATGTAGATTGAAGAAAGCACTATATGGATTGAAACAAGCTCGTAGAGCTTGGTATGCAAGACTTGATAAGTACCTACAGGATCAAGGTTTCAAGAGAGGATTTGTTGATAGTAATCTCTACATCAAAATAGAAGGTGAGCATCAATTGATTATTATGGTATATGTTGATGATATCATTTTCAGAGGAAACATTGAAAAGATGAAAAAAGAATTTTTTGATAAAATACAAAAAGAATTTGAGATGTCTATACTTGGAGAATTGTCATTTTTCTTAGGGATGCAAATATTTCAGTTAGATAAAGGAATTTTCATATCTCAAAGTAAATATACCAAGGAAATAATGAATAAATATGGTTTTGAGGATTATGCACTAGTTGGCACACCAATGAGTACAAAAAATAGGGCGAGCAAGGGTGAAGATTCACCTATTGTAGATAAATATTTATATATATCTATGATTGGTAGTCTTTTATATTTGACAGATTCGAGACCAGACATCATGCATGCATTAGGTATGGTTGTAAGATATCAATCAGCTCCAAAAGATAGTCATGTTTAGTTGGTGAAGAGAATATTTAGATATATCAAGGAGACATTGGATTATGGATTATGGTATCCCATAGGCAAAGATTTCACTTTGGTTACTTATATAGATTCATATTGGGTAGGTTTTTTGGATGATAAAAAGAGTACAAGTGGATGATCTTTATTTCTTGGTGATAGCTTAGTATCATGGCTAAGCAAAAAGAAGAATTCAATACCACTTTCTACAGTTGAAGTGGAATATATTACATTGGTATTGTGTTGTACTCAAGTGCTTTGGATGAAGAAAACTTTGGAAGATATCAAGGTAAAATATGATGAACCTATTTCTAGTTTTTATGACAACACAAGTGTTATCAATATTTTTAAGAATCCAGTGATGCATTCAAGAACAAAACATATTCCTATCAGATATCACTTTTTGAGAGAGAAAGTTGTAGATCAATAGGTGAAGATGGAATATATCAGTACTACAGAGTAAATTACAAATATTTTTAAAAAGGCACTACAAAAAGACACATTTGAGTATCTATGGGAGAATTTGGGAGTAATTTCTTTTACTTCCTACCATTGAGGATCAACATCAGTTTAGGGAGAGCTAAGTGTTATCCCCAGGATATGCCCATTTCCATTAATGTCAAAGGGGGATAAGAATAGAAATAGGTATAAGAATAGGTAAAAGTGAAAAAATAGGTACAAAAATAGGTACAAGTTGCTATAGTAAAGGGGAGTTATTGTATGTTTTCTAGATGGTAGTATGTATTGGTTTCAGGATGTGGCAATTTTCGTTTAAGGTTTCCATCAATGACAAAGGGGGATATTATTAGAAATATTTTCATTGATGTCAAAGGTCTAGCATTGGTGATAAATGCCCCATAGCATTTAATGGTGTTTTTAATTTTCATATCTTGGCTAATGTGTGTTAATATTTATTTAATATTAAAAAATATATTTTTGGTTGCATATAAGTCAAAAGAGGGCCCATGAAAAAGTCAAAGAGTCACAGGGTAAAGACAAAATAGGAATGGGATGCATTTTCTCATGAAGAATCATCTTGAGAAATTTCAAGAGTCATCATGTGAAGACAAAAAAGGGTATGTCACATTTTTCCATGAAGGGATACTTTGAGGAATACGAAAAATCACCAAGATAAAGACAAAAGAGGAAAGTATGAATTTGATTATGAAGGGTCACCATGTGACTTTTGAAATGCAAGGATATGAAGGGTCATGAAACTTTGGCACTATTTTCCATGAGGATTGAAGGGTCATAAAGGATAAATTCCAAAGGTAATTTGGAAATCTATAAATAAAGGCTTGAAAACCCATTTTTTATATGCAAGAGACTGCATGGTTTTGTAATTATTTTATACAAGAAAAGAGGAGAGAAAAATAGGAGATATTGTAGAGTTATATCATTTTTTGAGTAAGCAACATTGAGAGATAGTTGTGTTTTATACACAAGAGGGGTTGGTGCTCCTGTGGGTTAGTGCTCACAAATGCTTACAAAGGGTTAGTGTTCTTGTGGGTTGGTGCTCACAAATAGTTACTATGTTAGTACTCAGTCAATGGGTTGGTACTCCCACAAGTTGGTGCTTACGAACTTTATAATTTGAGTTGGTGATCATTCATATACTTGAGATTTGTCTTCATGATTTTTCCCACTTTGAGTTTCCACGTAAAAATTTTCTCTCTCTCTCTCTCTCTCTCTCTCTTCTCTCTCTCTCTCTCTCTCTCATGTGTTGCATGTTATTATTTCAATTTTATTGCACATCTTGAATGTGTAATTAAGTTGTTAAAGAAAATAAATCAGATTAAGTAAAAGATATATTATATATTGATTCACCCCCTCCTCTCAGTATATTTCATGCTTAACACCCAGTACACTCTAATTAGAATAAAAGGAATTGTAACACCATTCAAGATTCATCTAAAAAACATATTGTTTAGTCTGAAATAAATTTAAACTGAATACTAGATTGGAACACAATCTACTAGATGAGGGAGTGACTAAGGATAATGATATAGTGATCAGGTATGATGAGGGACAATTAGGGAATGGTTAGGGACAATGAGAGATGAGGAAAAATGAAGAGGGGGTGATTAGGGATTATTAAGGATGATGAGGGTTGATGAGGGAGTGATTAAGGATGATGAGGGGTCTAATGAAAGATGATGAAGGATTGACTAGGGATAATAGTAAATGATGATGGTTAATGAGAGAGTTATTAGGGATGATGAGTGATGATGAGAGTGTGACTAAGGATGATGTTAAATATGATGAGAGAGTGATTAAAAATGATTAAGGTTGATGATGTTTGATGAGATATTAGTTAGGGATGATCAATGATAATGAGGGATGATGAGGAAGTGAATAGGGATGATGAGGTTTGATGAGGGAGTGATTAATAACAATGATGGATGTTGATAGCTGATAAGGGAGTGGGTATAATGAGGGATAATGGGAACTGTTGAGGGAATGACAAGGGATGATAAGTTAAAAATGAGGGCTGATGAGAGAGTGATTAGGGATGATGAAGGTCAATAAGGGAGTGTCTTATGTGAATTTGGAGTGCTAGGATATGACTTTATTCTACATTACTTTGGAATAATGCATGATATTAGAATTGAAGAATTCATGGATTGACCATCTATTTAACATTTGTTTTAGATCAAATGATATATTTTTAGAATGAATTTTAATGGTGTTTTGATTTATTCTATTTCAAATGGAGTCTATCAGGGTGATCAACTACATTCATGTCTAGTAGAAGTTATCATATCATAATTATAGTTAGATTTTACGTATGAGTGACCATATAATGACTATAAGTATGTTACAAGTTAAATGATACATGATAGTCATTTATGCATATTGATAGAACCATTGATTAAAAACCCATAAATTATTTAAGAATCCACCTTCAAGATCAGGGATTCAATTGGGTAGGGCATACTCAATAGGTAAAGTAAGTAGGGCATACTCAATTAGGTAAAATATGAGGCATAATCAATGGTATATATCTATTACATATGTAACATGATTTATAATCTCATTTTTTATTCTATCTTCTGATCCTAAAATTCTAAAAACTAATTATTAATTGAAATAGAATTAAAAAAATTAACTTCTAAATGTTAAATCCTACAACTCTGTAATCAATTTCAAAAGATGCTAAGTGACCCTAGTTTAAATGTAAACTTATAATTAACATTTATTTTATTAAATATATCCTACTCAACATCAAACATGGAAAAAAAAATATATTCCAAAGTGATTAACAACAACCTCTAATTGAATACACACACACACACACACACACACACACACACACACACACACACACACACACACACACACACACATGCATGTCTTTCAACAACCTCTAATTGTAAAAAATGCTATCTAAAAAGGACATACTCACTTTTCAAAGGGTGTACACCCTTTAGAAAAGATACACACCCTTTGCAACCGGCATACGCGCTTTCAACATTTCAATTTTTTTTTGCCTTTTTCCTACAAATATACCAAAGGTATGAACCTACCTTAAAACTAGTCATGAAGTAACCCACATAGTTTCTATGAAATTTAGGAGTAGTTTTCAACTTTTTCGACACCTTTGATCAGGCAAATTTTATTAATTAAAAAAAATTATATGGGTTTGTAGAACAAAAATGTAGTTTTAGAATATATATTGTTTTTAATGTTAGAATATTATTTATAATTGTTACATAATTTATAGATAACATACCTCATTATGTACTATATACATATCATTATAAATTCCCTTATAACTTATTGAATATTAATCAAAATTTTATAAAACTTATATCTCAATAGTCTACACATTGTCAACTATGATTTTTAAAAAAAAAATCATGAAGTTAAGGTCAAAAAGTTGTGTTCGTACACTTATAGTTTCAATTTTTTAGTTGTCTTGACTCGTAAAATTATTTTAAAACTACATATATAATAAAAATTAATAAAAAATATTCTCAACAATCTTTGACATTTCACCTATCCATATATGAAGTTTAATACAAAAATTCAATCATTTACTCATAAAAAGTGTGTTTGTACACATGCAATCTCCTCATCTTTTTATAAAAAAATGACCAACTTAGTATCATAAATGCATCTATTTCATACACTTTTATCATCTAGGTATTTAAAAACATTATATATTGAGAAACTACATTCAAAATTCCACAATTAATGTTCTTACATCATTGTCAAATTCCTTTTTGAAGTGTCTCTAACATTTTCTCCAAGTTCAACTATTGTTATTTTCAGAAAAAAAGTGTCACTTTATACCCCCATTTTATCCCCCATTATCTTACATCTACCCTAGACTAACAACTCGCAGACTTCTCCACTAATGGTGCAAAATAGTTTATAGGTGTTCCACCTCGAATCAAACCTTCTTTGCCTAGACTTGGATCTAAAGAAAAACATTGGATATAAAAGTATGTTTATTAGTCACTGAAAATTCTATTTCCATAGCTTCATTATAAAAAATAACATGGTTTATATCTTTTTATATATGAAAAATTATATTACCACAAAATATCTAAAAAAACATGTTACATATTTTAGGTAATATGGTCGATTCCCTAAAAGCAACCATTTTCCAAAGTAAATAATTCTCAAAGAAAGGTTTAAACAGCGCATGAGTTCATTTCTAGGCATATTAAGCAATGAAGTAGAACTAGATATGGTGCTTAAAATTTCCATCCTAATGAAAATCAAGGAAAGTGGGATTTAAAACCCCGATGTGTTTAAATCAATCTTTAAATGGTAGGACTTCATAGAGAATACATGAGAAAAAAAGTTTTTTTTGGCTCAATATGGGCTTTCCAAAGATTGGAAAATGTTTGATCCCATACAACATCCAAGGAACTTAACTTCTAATGATGGATGAGGGTTCCACTCTAATATGTTGAGGGACAAGAAGATGATACCCAATCTAGGTTTGTGCCAACAAAAATGGGTAGTAGTAAGCCAATGCCAGTCATTCCACTATGGGAATTTATAAGATACACCAATCTTGTGAAGCCAAACATCAAGTAGGGAGTTATGCATTTCAGAAATAGATTGTGCATCATCATTCTTAAGTTGGTATTTAATTTTAAGAATATTACACAAGAGCCACCAGTGATAAACCTTCTAAATTTTTTATTGATAGTCTTGATTCCCTTTTACAAAATCCCAAGGCTCTTAATTCAGGGGATTGTGGCAAAGGGGATAGTATGAAAATTAGCAGTGGGAGACCACTAGATAGAATTAAAAGAAAACACATTTCTTAAACCATCTCCTACATAAATGAGGTTAGGTTTGATCAATTCTCATTTTTTCCATATTTTTTAAAATATGAAAATACCACCATTTTTTTAATTTAAAAGTGTAGTTATATTAATAAGCAATATATTACATCATTCATCATACAAAGAAAAGTGGTAAAAAATGTCACACCCTAGAATGCATAATAGATCAAGGAAAATTAAAAAAAAAATCCTTGAGAAAGTAATTACAATTTTTTTGTACAATAATAAATGTCACAAGTAAAATTAAAAAAGCGATTAAAATAAGAACTAGGCAATGAAAATAACATGAATGTTAAGAAACAACAAAAAACATGGTGCGCAGAGGAGGTAGGGTAGGGGGACTATCATGCTTATCTCTCCATCCATTGGTGCTCAAAAGATGTGTTGTGTTAGGTATGATTTTCCATCCATCATTTTTTTATTTTTATTTATAATCCTTATCTAACTGAGAGGGGAAAATGTCAAGATCTAGGTGAGGCAACTTATCTTAGGTAAGAACCCCCCAATTGCTACCACCATTGTGTCTAATTTGGTGAAACACACCTCCTTGTGTGGGTGAATGTTATCAATAATGGGGAGAGGATTTCCTTTTATTTGTAGACTAACAATTCTAAAAACCTTATCCTCATCCCTGAGAGAGAGAGACTAATAGCATGGAAGATTGAGACTCAGATGAATAAGTGCACACAAAATAGTCCCATAGTTGTGTAAGAGGGTCATAAGTTGCTTCACCTCTAGGTAGACATTTTCCACATGGACTTTTATTTAAATAAATATTTTAGAGATCACAATAAATTTTTAAGTCACCAAAAAATCCCTTTCCATAACTTTGTTATTATAAATAACATAGTTCCTAACTTTTCATATATGAAAAAGAATATTCACATGGAATATCTGACAAACAATGTTAGATATTGCAAGTAACATTATCAAGCCCCAAAAAAGAACCATTTTCTAGGTATATATTTCTTGAATAAATTTTTTAAAAATTGTACAGATTAATTTTCATGCCAACTAAGCATGGGGGGAAATGGGATTTGAGACCGCCATGTGCTTGAGCCAGTCTCCAACAAGTAGGACTTGATAAATAATTCAATATATAAAATGAGATTTTTTGTGATCAATATGGGATTTCCAAATATTTTAAAACCCTTTAGTATATAAGGTATATAGATACCTTGAATTTTACCTATGGTTATGATTTTCACTCTGTACATGCTGAGAACAAGAAGATGATACACAATCTAGGGTTTGTATTAGTGGAAATGAGCAATTTTAGGTAAATTTAAGTATTTCCATCATGGGACTATAGACAAAAATCTAATTTTATGGAGACAAACATTAGGTACAGAATTATGAATTTCATGATTAGACTCTGTATCCTCAGGGTTGATATAATATTTAATTCTCTACATATCCCATGATATTTAACCTTGATAAACCTTCTTAAAATGTCATTTATGGTATTTATTCCCTTACTCAAAATTATTAGGCTCAATGTAACACCATTTTAACTGACATAGGAAAAATATAAAGACTTTTTAAATCAAGTCCCTTCCATGCCTTTCTTCTAAGAGGAGTTCCTTGGATTATGTGATTCCTCAATAGAACCTTCCAAGCCTCATCATATTCTAAGCTTCAAATGATACACTTGACACTTAGTTCATGGTATTGAAGCTTGATATCAATGATCCCAAGGCCCCTTACTTATTTAGGTATACAAATATATCCTAGGAGACCCTATGGAAACCCTTATGGCCTTTTGAATTTTCCTATAGAAAATATTTATGTAACTTCTCTAATTTAACATAGGAAATGTTGGAAGGATTCTAGAAAGAAGAATATTAAATATGAGTATTATCCAACACTTTAGAACATACTTTGAAACTCTTTGATAAATAAATAGGTTTAGTGATCCAGTAGGAAATCATTTTCTCAATCCTCCTTATAACATATTACCAAAACTAAGATGGATATAAGTTGGGAAAGTAATGGAAATTTATAAAAACTTAAATTACACACATGGATGAATTTTTTCCCATTTATATCATTGGAACCAAATAGGTTTGGGGGAGAGAGAGTGTTTGTATAATTGAGTATTTCTCCATTGAATAGAGGAACTAGATGCAAGGATAAAAAAATTCAAGGCATTCCATTGCATTCTTGGTTTATTCTTATTCTTCCTAAATGTAAGAAATGAATCATTTTCAAAATTCCCATTGATGGGTTATTGATAAAAAAATATGGGAGAGAGATACCTTTCATGATACCTCTTGAATAATTATGGACAAGTAGGTAGTTGAACCCTTCTGAAACAAGCACATAGAGAAAGGGATCTAAAGGGAAACCTTTCCTAACATACATGTAAATTAAAAAATTATGAGATTGAATTATATTTATGGTATAAAAATCTCTAACATTTTGAAACAACATATTTAAAGTGTTAAAAAACCTAGGGATAAATCCAGTAGCTTGAACCATTATAATTATTAAGGGACACTCAATATTGTCATAAATTTTCTCAAAATCAATCTTCACAAACATGTATTTTTGATGATAGACTTTGGCCCATTCCATACCCTCCCAAAATCTAATGATAATTTTATGAATATACCTATGTTAGATTAACCTTTTTTTTTCACTTCTAACGCTGAGGAGAAGAAGATGTGTTAGATTCAGGGAAAGGGATTTAGTAATGATCTTTATGAGACATTTAAAAGAGTGAGATGCCTATAATTATAATTAATCTTAGGATATATAGCCTTTGGAATGATTTTTATATTAACTTGATTGATGAGAGCTCCTAGAGAGTTGGATAAAATAACTTCAAAATAAATTTTGTGAACATGTGATCCAAAAATGTCCTAGAGTAATTGATAAAATTATTAGAGGAAATGATCAATGACAAGGGATTTGTCAAATAAAATGTGCATGACTACTTCCTTGAGATCATTCAAATTAAGATACCTATTATAGCAAACTCTCTATGCTTTAGAAATTTTTAGAGGGACTTTGAAGGCATTTTAGGAGAGATGTTTAAGGAGTTACAGAAGAGGGTTGGGCAAAAAATACTCCATGATAATAGTGCAAAAAATCTTTTAGGATGTTTTAGAACTTGGTAAACCTAGAATTTTCACCTTAAATGGATTTAATTTTATCACAACTTGTCTAAAGCATGAGAAAAACAAATAATTCTTTGGTAAATATATCACCCATTGTATACCAATGCATTTTATCTCTAAGATGGGATTCATTAGCTTTGTAATCTTCCTATATTTTTATCATATGTCTCCATTGAGAATATTGAGATTCCTAATGAACATTAAATAAATAATTTTCAATTTCTTTTGATATCCTATGGAATTCATTGTATGATCCTTTGTGATCATAATGTCTAAAAATAGTTTCTTTCTTATCATAAACTTGAATAAAGGTAATACTCTAAGTAATAACACTGGCCTACCAATCAATCCAAATAATTTATGTTGTGGGTCTCAAAACTAGATTCAAAATCCATTTTATATGGCCCAAAATTATCTCATGCCTTATATGAGTAATATTGAGATAGAATTGGGTCTTTGTTTATTTAGTTATAGAGGAGGTTCTATACAATATATAAGTGAATAGGTTGATGGTTTTAAATAATTACATCATTTGAAAGACATTGGGTGAATGGTGGAAATAGATAATGAGAATAAGTCATGTTTCATGAGTAAATCATGATTCAAACCATTAACCACTTTATCTCAAATTTAACCATGCAAACCAAGATGAAATTGATACTATCCTTTAGTGGTGATTGTGATCATAGAGAAAATGTTTATTACCCATGCATAAGTCCACTTCTCACTCCCCAATACATAAATGCATAGGAAGGTGAATTTATTTATGTTTTTTTTATTTCACCATGTTAAAATCACCACAAAGAATACAATAAGCTTTGAGAAGTGAATTTTACAAAAAATCTAGAGTAGAGTTATTTCAAAAGCATTATCATTAGAGGAAATGATCAATGACAAGGGATTTGTCAAATAAAATGTGCATGACTATTTCCTTGAGATCATTCAAATTAAGATACCTATCATAGGAAACTCTCTATGCTTTAGAAAATTTTAGAGGGACTTTGAAGGGATTTTAGGAGAGATGTTTAAGGAGTTAAAAAAGAGGGTTGGGAAAAAACACTCCATGATAATAGTGCAAAAAATCTTTTAGGAAGTTTTAGAACTTGGTAAACCTAGAATTTTCACCTTAAATGGATTTAATTTTATCACAACTTATCTAAAGCATGAGAAAAACAAATAATTATTTTGTAAATATATCACCCATTGTAGGAAATGATCAATGACAATGGATTTGTATAATTATTAGAGGAAACGATCAATGACAAGGGATTTGTCAAATAAAATGTGCATGACTACTTCATTGAGATCATTCAAATTAAGATACCTATCATATCAAACTCTCTATGGTTTAGAAATTTTTAGAGGGACTTTGAAGGCATTTTAAGAGAGATGTTTAAGGAGTTATAGAAGAGGGTTGGGGAAAAAACACTCCATGATAATAGTGCAAAAAATCTTTTAGGATGTTTTAGAACTTGGTAAACCTAGAATTTTCACCTTAAATGGATTTAATTTTATCACAACTTGTCTAAAGCATGAGAAAAACAAATAATTCTTTGGTAAATATATCACCCATTGTATACCAATGCATTTTATCTCTAAGTTGGGATTCATTAGCTTTGTAATCTTCCTATATTTTTATGTCTCCATTGAGAATATTGAGATTCCTAATGAACATTAAATAAATAATTTTCAATTTATTTTGATATACTATGGAATTCATTGTATGATCCTTTGTGATCATAATGTCTAAAAATAGTTTCTTTCTTATCATAAACTTGAATAAAGGTAATACTCTAAGTAATAACATTGGCCTACCAATCAATCCAAATAATTTATGTTGTGGGTCTCAAAACTAGATTCAAAATTCATTTTATATGGCCCAAAATTATCTCATGCCTTATATGAGTAATATTGAGATAGAATTGGGTCTTAGTTTATTTAGTTATAGAGGATGTTCTATACAATATATAAGTGAATAGGTTGATGGTTTTAAATAATTACGTCATTTGAAAGACATTGGGTGAATGGTGGAACTAGATAATGAGAATAAGTCATGTTTCATGAGTAAATCATGATTCAAACCATTAACCACTTTATCTCAAATTTAACCATGCAAACCAAGATTAAATTGATACTATCCTTTAGTGGTGATTGTGATCATAGAGAAAATGTTTATTACCCATGCATAAGTCCACTTCTCACTCCCCAATACATAAATGCATAGGAAGGTGAATTTATTTATGTTTTTTTAATTTCACCATGTTAAAATCACCACAAAGAATACAATAATCTTTGAGAAGTGAATTTTACAAACAATCTAGAGTAGAGTTATTTCAAAAGCATTATCATTAGAGGAAATGATCAATGACAAGGGATTTGTCAAATAAAATGTGCATGACTACTTCCTTGAGATCATTCAAATTAAGATACATATCATAGGAAACTCTCTATGCTTTAGAAATTTTTAGAGGGACTTTGAAGGCATTTTAGGAGACATGTTTAAGGAGTTACAGAAGAGGGTTGGGCAAAAAACACTCCATGATAATAGTGCAAAAAATCTTTTAGGATGTTTTAGAACTTGGTAAACCTAGAATTTTCACCTTAAATGGATTTAAGTTTATCACAACTTGTCTAAAGCATGAGAAAAACAAATAATTATTTGGTAAATATATCACCCATTGTAGGAAATGATCAATGGCAAGGGATTTGTATAATTATTAGAGGAAATGATCAATGACAAGGGATTTGTCAAATAAAATGTGCATGACTACTTCCTTGAGATCATTCAAATTAAGATACCTATCATAGGAAACTCTCTATGGTTTACAAATTTTTAGAGGGACTTTGAAGGCATTTCATGAGAGATGTTTAAGGAGTTATAGAAGAGGGTTGGGGAAAAAAACACTCCATGATAATAGTGCAAAAAATCTTTTAGGATGTTTTAGAACTTGGTAAACCTAGAATTTTCACCTTAAATGGATTTAATTTTATCACAACTTGTCTAAAGCATGAGAAAAACAAATAATTCTTTGGTAAATATATCACCCATTGTATACCAATGCATTTTATCTCTAAGTTGGGATTCATTAGCTTTGTAATCTTCCTATATTTTTATCATATGTCTCCATTGAGAATATTGAGATTCCTAATGAACATTAAATAAATAATTTTCAATTTCTTTTGATATCCTATGGAATTCATTGTATGATCCTTTGTGATCATAATGTCTAAAAATAGTTTCTTTCTTATCATAAACTTGAATAAAGGTAATACTCTAAGTAATAACATTGGCCTACCAATCAATCCAAATAATTCATGTTGTGGGTCTCAAAACTAGATTCAAAATTCATTTTATATGGCCCAAAATTATCTCATGCCTTATATGAGTAATATTGAGATAGGATTGGGTCTTAGTTTATTTAGTTATAGAGGAGGTTCTATACAATATATAAGTGAATAGGTTGATGGTTTTAAATAATTACATCATTTGAAATACATTGGGTGAATGGTGGAACTAGATAATGAGAATAAGTCATGTTTCATGAGTAAATCATGATTCAAACCATTAACCACTTTATCTCAAATTTAACCATGCAAAACAAGATGAAATTGATACTATCCTTTAGTTGTGATTGTGATCATAGAGAAAATGTGTATTACGCACGCATAAGTCCACTTCTCACTCCCCAATACATAAATGCATAGGAAGGTGAATTTATTTATGTTTTTTTTATTTCACCATGTTAAAATCACCACAAAGAATACAATAAGCTTTGAGAAGTGAATTTTACAAACAATCTAGAGTAGAGTTATTTCAAAAGCATTATTTGAAGCATACATGTTGGACAACCAAAGAAGTTAGCTTCAAAAATAAAAAATGATCCACACCACCCAATGGATAGGGTTATACCCTTAAAAAAATATTTTATGAAAGCTCTAGTGCTAATAGCATGATGACTCCTCAACATCCATTTTCATGATTGAACACCTATTAGACAGCACTTGGAAAATTATTCAAGCATCAAAATTAAAAGAAAACAATAAATTTTAACCTTTCAAAAACATAACACTTCCATATTATGAAATTTATGACAACTATCTCTGACCATGTACCTAAATTTTAGTTTAGTGAGGTCTCATACATTCTAGGATTAAATTATAATGGGGAAACATCATGATGCATGTTACTTCCCTCCACAAGATATTTGATGGTTGAAATATTGTTAATGAAGGCATAGTTTTTCTGGTTTCTAGGCAAAAATTCACTTATTTAAAATGAATGTCCATTTTATTGAACATAAACTTTATAATCTAAAGGAAAAGGATTTCAAGATAGACTAAGCAGATATTTACAATCAAATTACACCACATTATCATCTATGTTTGTGAATATTGCCTCAAAATGGGGTTTTGAGGATTGGGTGGTGATAATTATAGGATTCAAGGTCGTAATGGTTATTTCCACTTAAAACATGAAAGAGAGAGACATTGATGTTTTTAAAGTGGAGAGTATAACTTGTTTACCATTAATATCCAAGGATCTAGGTTTTATGCTAGTTATGGGTCGACACATAGTGGTTTGCAATCTAATTGCATCATGAGATTATGAAACATTATTATTATTATTATTATTGGTCATAGTTGTCCATCTATCACCATTGAAGTAGGTCATTTTGTTATATAACATACCCTTTTCCTATGGCTCATGTCGATAAGTATTCATTAAAGGGTATTCTAAAATCATATGTTTTGAGGATTGTGAAAATAAAATTTCATAATTTTAATTTCAATGATGGGATGTGAAATGTAGTATTTCCAATCTTAGATTCCTTTAGGTCCTTGCCTAGGTTTTTTTAATGCATACTCACTTATGCAGGTGAGTCATGTAAAATTTGAGACACTCATGCAAAATGAATCACCCAAGGGTTTGATGAGCAACTCAAAAAAGTTCCAAAGTGGGATTGAAATGCCTAGAATCTCAATCCATAGTAAGGTTTTTAGCTTAGCTTACTCAAAGACATAAAAATCCCTGGTCTAATGTGAAAAGACCCCTTAAGAATTGTAAATAAAAATAAGAACCATGGATTAAAATAGCCTCATAATGGTCAGCATTAGCAAAGTAAACTTCAAAAAGAACCTTTGGTCATGTTTTTCACCCTCTCAAGATTAAAATCATGTGGTTAGAAACATTTGAGAACCCATTACTTGAGTAGGCTCTCAAGGGGGACTCAACCAAAAAAAAGAGTAAAAGAATCAAAATAGTTTAAATATTTGTAAAATTCATGCAAATCAAGTACAACATGAGGTAAAAGGTTTTCTAGGTTAGAGATAGAAAATCGTGCAAGACCTTGGGTATAAAATTCCTTTCCTTCTTTAGTGCCATGATCGTTTATAGATATATCAAGAAAACTTACATCAAATAATGTAACTATGGAGGACGTGTCCATTAATATATGGGTTTGTTACAAACTCCACCCAAGGGGCATAATGACAACCCAACTAGGTGTAATAAATGTGAAATAAATCATAAAAATCCTACCTAAATCTATTGAAGGCTAGCAATATGACAATAGTGCCACAAAGTTATAAAAACCTAAAACATTCCCTTCCAAAAATCATATTTTAAATCCTTCAATATAGAATTTTAATTTAAAATTAATGCTCAGTAACTTTGCATAATATTAATATTGTAGTAGTAATTATATGAATGAGGTGAAAACACTTATAGATTGAAAGAAGTGTCTTACAAATGGTTGGAAAAAGAAAGGATGTGAAATATGAAAAAGGGATTCTAAATAGATTCTTGATGCATAGGATTTTAAAAATGATTCATTTCTCCATATGATAAATAAATTTCAAAGGATAAAGAAAACAAAGAGAATGAATGTCAAAAACCTATGATCAATTAATATAGAGCTATGACAAGGAATAAAATATTTGCTCTTATTTTTTTCCTAACATGGATGCATGCACCATATCAAATTCTTACATATCGATCAAAAGAGAATGAAGGTGAAATCTAAATGTTTGATAAGAATTACACTCTTACGAATGCATTAATAGTTAGGCCCCAGAGTTTAGTATTACCAATGTCAATAATTGCCTTTTCCAATTTTAATTTAAGAAAATTTATATAAAGCTAGAGCCCAAGCCATTTTCACTAGATGTTATTTAAGATTTCCTCGAATTATAGGAGGGATCAAAATTTTTAGAGTATTTTATTCATCCCTTGCTACGACTATATATTTTTCATGTGCACAATCATAAAAATATAAATTCAGATAATTTGGTGATAGTTATTTAAACTATAGCATGAATTTTTATAAGAGAACCATTGACTAAGCCAAAATTGGCCCACAAATTGGATGTAATCATATTTTTTATCCTTTTGATTAAATACATTTTCTATCTAATTTATCATCATCTAGATCCATAAAATTATTTTTCCTTGTGCATTATATGTTTCTCCATGTAATTGACATGTTTAGTAACTTCAACATTTCCTTGTTATGTGTTGAAGCCAAAGAATTTGTTACATGTAAGTGAGTTGATAAATGAAATGAAAATTTCTTTAGAAAACAAATAACTAACAATTTGAGAAATCAATAATTTGGTCTTCAACTATTGATTTGGCATTTCACATAGCCTTTTTGATGAAAAATTATGCACAATGTAATAACAATATTAAGCATTATCCTTAGGATTGAAACATATGATTTTCTAGAATACATATATATATATATATATATATATATATATATATATTGAATGGAATTGATAAAAATCACTAATGAGAATGATAGTTATTGCACCAAATGGATAATTTTTGTGTTGTGGAAAAACTTCTCACAAATGTTGATCAAAATGTGTCAATAAATTTAGCCATGTGAAACTCATTTTTATCAATACTTCATTTTCACCAATTCCATGTCTAAACTAAAATTATAATGACTTTAAAATATCACATGCAAAATTAGTCAAAAATCCTAAATTGATTCAATTCACCCTCACAACTACTAATTTAACCTAAATTTATAATGATGCATTCCTAATTTAGATAATGCACCATAATGTCACAATAATTTTATCTAGTGCACTGAAAATAAACCTAACCCTTTGTAAGTGTTATTTTTGGGTATTTAAATGAACATCTAATTGATAAATTGAACATTTAAAATACACCATTATTCTAATTGTTAATTAATCACCTTGATTAATTTTACTAAACATTCCTCTAATATAAAACTCCATGGATTTTTGGAAACATATATTTTATAAAATAAAAAATCCTTTTACTATCTCATCTTGTGACATCACATATAAAATTAAATGGGAAAGGACAATAGTGAAAGAAAGATCTTACAATTGCTTACACCTTCTTCCACACTTCTCCAATCTTACTCCCTCTTACACACTCCAAAAGAGGTCATGATTGCACTTTTCTTCCAAATCTCTTCCACACTAAAATCTAACTTAATTAGACCCTCTTACATTTCCAACCTCAAATATTGATGAGGATTAGGAATAATTCCTAACCATCCATTTCATGATTAGGATGGATGGTCCTTGCTGATTCAAATAGTATATAAATTGAAGTTCACCCTTCCATTATAGACAATATCTCTTAAACTAAACTTACTATGCCAAAATCATACTAAAGATTAACATTTATTCATACAATTCTCAAGACAAATCAAGTGTAGACAAGGTTAAATTATGCCCACACATGGAGGTGAGATTTCTAAATAGCTTTATTCTACAAGTTAAGCATAATACTCTTCGAACTGGCAAGTAAAAGAGTCTCCAAGGAGGGTATAACATGTTTATTTGGTTTCTTCTTGATTCACCTTTTGTTTGATCTTGATCAATCCTAGTGGTTATGATTAGAGTGTTATGTTCTTATAATATTGTTCTTGTTCCTCTAATTTCAAGAATTCACTTAGTAATTGGCTTAATTCATCTCTTTTTCTTCAAAAAATTACTCATTTATGTCTCAAGCCAAAATAATGAAATAGTCTTGTGTAATAGTGAAATCACACTAAAAAATAATGAAACCAATTATGTTATTTTATAATTAATTTAAAAATATGAAAGCCATTTCTATGCAACACTGAAATCATCTTTAAAATAGTGAAAGCATCCTAAAGATTAGGGAAAACATAGTGAAGATCAATGAAAATGTCCACAAGATTAGCAAAAGCATCATCAAAAATAGTGAAATCATCCATAAAAATAATGAAATACTTTCTATTTTCTTACCTAAATGTGTCATACAGGGACTAAAACTAGTGAAATCATCCTCAAAATAGTGAAATAATATTAAAGAACAATGAAAATGTTTGGAAAAAATAGTGAATTCATCTTTGTTTTGTTTAACTATGTTTTTTACAGGTACTGTAGAACAATGAATTCATACTAAAGAAAATTGAAATCATCTTAAAGAATAGTGAATTTTCCCTATTACAAAATTTGAGGCCTTAAAATGAATTCTTACCCATTTCAAATGAAATTTTAATATCCCACTTCAAACCATTGAATGTTTTCTTGTGAAGCCTTGGCTTAAGAAGTGAACTCATAACTCAAAATAAAAGCATTTCTCTTCAAAAAAAATTTAGTTCAGGCTTTAAAACACACACTTTTTAATTTAAGATTTAAAAACTTATTCATTTCCTTCATATTTCATTTCATTCACTTGTCTCATTTATTATTAGTTTTCTTGAAGTTTGTGTGTTTTGTGTGGTTCCTTTACATGTATGCTCTCCCCTTGATAGGGTGACCCAGAAACATGAAGGTAACCATTTACCTTTATCTCAAAATATTATCCAAGTATGTTATTCACTTGACATTAGTGGTATTAATATGAATTATAAATTTATACCTTTTGTTTTTATTTTAGGATACATGATTGGGGTGTCATTTCCTTCTCATGGGTATTTAGGGCTGATGACTAGGATTTCATCCCCTAGAGTTTGTATAAGCCTCATACATCCAATGAGGGATATAAATTGTTAACAAGTGTAGTTTGGTCATAGTGTAATTCACCATAAAGGGTTTCATGAAATAAATAGGTTAACTCCTAATTTTAATTCATTAGACATCATCATCAAAGATTCTAGGGTCTCTTCGATAGGAGATGTATCCTCATACGAACAACTTGATGCCTGGATCTCTTCTTTGAATTTTTTTTCCCTTCCAGGACCATCTATGAAACTATTTTTTTTTATATTAATACCTATTATATGTGAAACCTTCACTAATCTAGGGGTGTAAGGGTAATATCCCTTGAATATTACCTCGCATGCACGAACTTTAAGATAGGGTGGTTTGTTCACCTACATTTACATAATTTTATTTAAATGAATCTTAAATTTCTCATCTAAAATATATTATATTTAATTCTTGATGATTGTGAGGCATTCATTGATTTACCACTAGAATAGGATCAAGTACTTAGATTATTATTTCTTTGGATGTTGTGTCAAAACTAGACCAAGTCTAAAACATAGTCCATATGTACCTACATAATAGGTTGTTACTATGTTTATATTATGATTCAAAAATTGTCCCTTCTAAAATTTCATGTCAATATTTATTCAAATACATACCCTTATTTTCTAAACCATGCTATTAGGTTATTGAATTTGAACTAAGCTCTAGTTCCAAGTAAATTCTAACTTCTAATTCCAAACCAATCTCAAAACCAAAGTCCAATTCTTGTTAAAAATATTTATTCATGCTATCCATATTAATTCAAATCTAATAGAATTTCTAGTTATATTTCTAATTCCAATTTCAATCTTCTAGTTCTAAAGTCAAAATTCAAACTATTATTTTTAAAAATTCAAAGCCTAGTTTAATTCAATTCAAAAATTGTCTAAGTCTAAATTCAATCCAATTTTCACACAACTTCAAATAAAAATAATTTTCCAAATCATACTTCTTAGAAACCTAATTCCAAACTTTTGAAAATATAATCAAAATTTTATGACAAGCATTCTAAGTTTAAATTTTTTAAAAAGACTAGTTTTTATTTAGTTTTATGAGATAAGTGGTTTAAGCTCAATTCCAAGTTCACACACTTATAATATCCAAACATCAAACACTTTCATCCTTTGTAAGACACATATTTGAAAAAAAAATTATATACCTAACTTATTTAGATCACACACCCTTATACACATGACGATTTCCATTGACACACATTTTGATTGAACCATTCCATTGTGACATTCACTTTAAAACTAGAAAAACATGTTACTTTGGACATTCAAGTTGACAAAACTTATTCCAAATTTTTACCTCTATCAAAAAAACATTCCAATTTAAAACAAGTTTTAATCATCTAAACATGTCAAAGTATACATGTAGTGGAGTCATATATGACCCCACTTTTGACAAAGAAGTAATTTAAAATCCATACAAATATGAATGGTATGTTGAATTAAATCAAAAATACCTCAAAAATATACCATCTAGTACCAACTAGGGAAAATAAAAACAATAGCTTACCAACATGTCATCTATTTTAAAACATACACAACATAAACAAAACCACCCAAATTTTCCATCTAGTGTTGAAAATGGACAAAACCAACAATACTTATCAAATTCACCATACAATTCAGACTATGGATAAAACCAATTTAAATGAGACCTTTCTTATAACAAAGATTAAAAACTTATATGACTATTAAATCTCGATATCAATTTTCTATCTAGATTTCTAGTACAAAAATTATGCTATTTGGTTATATCTTTCAAGAAAACACCCCGTGCATTACCAAACAATAAATATACTTCTAGAAAGAGTCATACTTTTGTACGAACCTCTAGTCAAGTCCTTGCAACATATAGTAAAGGAAAAGCTCAAATTGTTGACCTTCCTTCACCAAGCCAATTCATTGCCTCTCAAATACAGTAGGCTAGTCAGCTCTTATATACTTTAAACATCCTAATGTCTCTCAATATTAAAAATTTACCAATTATAGAGATACACCCACTAACCTAACCATAACAAAAAAATTTAGTCCATTCTACAACTAATATCAATCTATTTAATAGTAACACATTAATCATAGATGTATTTAACATGTCTATATATGAAAGTAATATGTTGGCTAATACTGGTTTGAATTCCTTAGTGGATTATTCTGAGCATATGGTTGATAATTCTTGATTAGGGAACTTCAATCCACATCAAGCTCCATCCAACATCTAAAAAAACATTCTTCCAACTCACCATCAATTTATTTCATCCAATATTCCTAACACTTTACAAAAATTGGTTTCAAACACACTTGAGGCACAACACCAAACTACTAGTACCCATCCACTTCAACAAGTGGATACCAATCCCCCACTTCAACAAGTGGATACCAATTCCCCAATTCAACAAATGGCAACCAATCCACCACCTCAACAAGTGGTAACCAATCCCCAACATACATTGTCTAATAAACATTTTGTTTTTATTAGTCAACCACATACTTTTTCTAGTGAATAATATGTCTCATAAGGCCAAAAACATATTCCACCTAACTAGTAACAAGTCTCCTTCATCTAATAAATCCCTATGAATCAACAATAAGTTCCTTTCCATTCTAAAAAATCCTCATTCAATACCCAAAAAAACATTCCTGCATTCAAACCATAATTATGTCCAAATCAATGGTACACTTATTAGAAAATGCCTTACCAAAAACAAGTGCCATATCAATATTATAACCCTAATCAAAGGGTGAACATTCCTAGTAGAGCGAATCAGGTATAAATTTCTTAGTACCCCATACCACTACTTTATCCAAGACAAGGTATCCACCTTTGAATACCCAAAAGCATGAATCCACTCCCTCTCAAACCATCCCAAATTTTCAAGACTTATAATAGTTGGATATATAGTTTTTACCATCCAAATAGGAAATTAGGGTAAGAATTTCAAATTGGATGACATATGCTCTTATCCCTTTGATATGAGCTATCTTCACATATCATTCCTAAATCATTTTTAGATGCCTAAAATTTAAAAATACAAAGGGAAATGAGATCCAACATAAAAATTAAAATACTTATTCATCACTTTCTAAGAGGTGGCATATAATAGTCTGTACTTTCTTCTCTTATTTCCTTGTAGTTTGGTTGGGTAAGGTTTGGAGTGGTTTCTACATCTACCTAGAAACTCTATTAATAATTTTGATGACTTGTCTGAAAATTTTATGCAACACTTTTCCTATAATGTAAAACATGGGGTGACTATGGTTGACTTGTTCCATGCCAAATAAAGAGGATGAGAGATTTTTACTAGCTATTTGTAAGGTTAGCATGCATTAGCCAATCGATTCCTGCATAATCTCCTTAATAAATAATTGGCTGAAATCTTTTCTACCAAAATGTAAATAGACATAACCTATAATCTTAGAATTCATTATATTAATATATTTCAAGATATTATTCCAAAGGATTATATTTTGAGCAATCCTTAATTGATAAAGGGGTAGTCAAAAAAAAAATCTTCAAACCAAATTGAAAACAAGGTTCAAATGCAAGCTCTAGAAAGTACATCTAAGAATCTTAAAACATTCAATAGGAACAAAAATGTTGTAGAAAATGGGGTAATATAATCTAGATATGTGAAAATGGTACACCCATTGCATACCCAAGTAACCCCACCTACTTAGCCACTCACTTTCAAGAGACCACCTCTAAAAATAGGTCAATATCAAAACAAAAAATTTAGTGATCTTAGTGAACATATCAAGGTAGTGTTAAAAAACTTGGTTTGAGATAATATGATCATTTGGATAAATCCAAAACCATTTCCTAAAGGCCAACATAAAACCAATTGGTATAGGTAAACCAAGTTTTGTGACTACCATAAGGTTAAAGGTCATTCCATTCATAGATGTTTGCAACTTAGGAAATTTATCCAAGATTTACTAGAGAATGGTGAAAAATATTTGGATAATGTTGTTTCAACATCTACTCAAAATTTGGGTATCTATCAAAACCATTTTCCATAGCTCAAATCTAAAGATTATAATCAAAACCAACATCAATCTAGTAATCAAAATCAAGGGATAAATTAAAACCAATATTAAACTAATCAAAATCAAGGTCAAGATACCCATTCTAACCAAGTCAATTATAATAGTGTCCTTAAGGCTAAGACAATGTTATAGGTCACATTACTATTGGTCATATAGACACTATTAAGATCAATCATTAACCAATAACCAACAATACTAGACATCCACCATTGTCCATTTTAAGACCTCTTCCACCATATACTGGTAATTCTCCTTTAGTTGGAAATGACATTAATTATAGCCAACAAGTGAGAGTTGCCATTTCATTCCCTAATTCCCATTCTTCTAATTATAGTAACCCCCTACCAACTTGAGATTGGGCTGTCACAACTCGACATTCTAAGGTTTCAATCCAATCTCAAACACCTTCTTCCTCTAATAATCCCATTCAACGATATTTTCCTCAAAAATGCAAACTGATTGCTTATACTAGTTAAAATCCATATGATATTATTGAAAAATTAAAAAAGACATTGGAAGAAAATTATATCTTAGACATTTTATGTATGTTAAACATCCACAAAAACATATGGAATGATTTTTTGAGCTAATCCAAGGTGCCAGGTGACATTAATTGTGACAAATTTCAAACGCTTGTAAGTCATTTGGCTCTATACCAAAAATTTAATTTTGACCAAAGTGATATGTCATCCCCTAGTCCTCTTCATAATAATCCAATTTATATATAGGTAGTCATTTCTAAACATATGATCCAAAATATCCTCACTGCTCATAGGTAATGGTTTAGGTCTGAATATTGTGTCATTGAATCTAGTCAAACATTTTGGCTACACTATGATAAACCCCCAACTAGATACTATTAAAATTAATGCATATTATAATTAGGAGAGAGAATCATAGTGAACCATTTGTTTGCATGTTATTTTTGGGCCTCTAACCCATGATACCCTTTGTCATGTTCTTGATCTAGATTTATTGTACAACTTACTCCTTGGGTGACCTTCTATACATGAATTATATGTGATACCTTTCACTTTACATCAGTGCATCAAATTACCCCATTCATTCTTGGAGGCTAACATACCTAGTGACTTACAACTTTAATAGTATTGTAAACATCTTGAAGCAAACTATAAAATCTATATTTATTATCTTGGCCTAGAGCATGTCCATAAAAGGATAAATAGGTAGTTTTTCAACCTCTCGAGCCAAATTATGTGGATTAAGACTCTAGCATTGACTTAGTTTTCACCAACTCTTTAAATATCCTCACATTTTACCATTACAGATAAATACCATGGTGAATACCAGATTGGTAATGCTTTTCATATAGATAAATTGACCAAAACACCTAAATCATATGGTAGGCCCAAAGTGAAAAGTGTCAAAATGGAATGGTGTAAAAAGGTTAAGCCATGCTAAAAATGGCCTATTGATTTTTTAAAAACTACTACACAAGATAAAGAATAGAAAAAAGGTGATGATGACTCATGGTTGTATAATGATGACTTCACCATTTGTTACCAAATCAAAAAGTATCTTATCCCAAAAAAAAATAATGGATAATCAAGCTTATGAAGGCAAAGTCCTAGGCTCAAAGAAATAATGCACTATTGAACTAGTATCTATTGTCAAACACAAAATGACTTAAAGTATTAGATAAAAAACACCTGGCGGTGCCCCCTCATATCTTGAGATTGATACCTATTTATCATCTAATGATTAAGATGTTGACATTGACATAGATCCATGGACCTCATTGATAAACATCAGAACATGGTAAACATCAGAACACTAAACATATTTAATACATATATTCTTTTGTTTATAAGGTATGATTTTCCTTTACTATTAGTACCTTAAATAAACATATTTAATAGAAAAATGATGGTGTGTTGATTTGAGTGATGCATAAGATGTTGACATTGACATAGATCCCTATCATAAAATCTATGATGAGTTAGCCAATACAAACATTTTTAATCCAAATATCATTTGTACCATTACTTATGTTCCTTATAATTTCCCTTTTTTCCTCCATCACCCCTAGTTGATTGACTAGGGCTAACAAGATTCACATATGCCATTGGATGATTTTTAGAATGACAAGGAAAATTTTAAATTCATGGTTAAGATGTTGACATTGACATAGATCCCTATCATAAAATCTATGATACACAAGAGTTAGCCAATACAAACCTTTTTAATCCAAATATCATTTGTACCATTACTTATGTTCCTTATAATTTCCCTTTTTTCCTCCATCACCCCTAGTTGATTGACTAGGGCTAACAAGATTCACATATGCCATTGGATGATTTTTAGAATGACAAGGAAAATTTTAAATTCATGGTTAAGATGTTGACATTGACATAGATCCCTATCATAAAATCTATGATGAGTTAGCCAATACAAACCTTTTTAATCCAAATATCATTTGTACCATTACTTATGTTCCTTATAATTTCCCTTTTTTCCTCCATCACCCCTAGTTCAATTGACTAGGGCTAACAAGATTCACATATGCCATTGGATGATTTTTAGAATGACAAGGAAAATTTTAAATTCATGGTCCTTAGAGATGATCATAATCAAGGCTTCACTACTACATTGAACCCTAGTGCCTATTTTTAGAAGTAGGTGAACTTCCTTGATCATAAATATAAAATAAAATAAAATGAACCATAAAGAGGTTCCAAAGTGAAAACCTCCTTGATGTGCTTTCAGACCATGGAAATAGTAAATAAAAATATGATTCCCATGGTGAAAACCTATTTCATGTGCCATGGGATAGGGAAGTTTATCCTCTTTCGAATGAAGACTAGGGTGCCTCTAGTCCCATAACCTCATGTCAATTAGAAATAAATTTATAAAATCATAATGTATTTGAATAATATTTTCAATATTTCCTTCATGCCTTTGTTGATTGGCATTTACTAGCCTTTGGTGATTTAGATTCTTCATACACAGGGGAGTTTGATGAATTAGTCGATACACAAGATGATTAAAAATATCAATGGACCTCATTGATAATTAGTCTAGAATATGGTAAACATCAGAACACTAAACATATTTAATACATATATTCTTTTTTTTATAAGGTATGATTTTCCTTTACTAGTAGTACCTTAAATAAACATATTTAATAGAAAAATTATGGTGTGTTGATTTGAGTGATGCATAATAATATCAATATATTTTTTACAAATAATGCAATGAAAATGGATGCATTGGAAAAATGTCATTTATAAATTTGAAAGATTTCTTGATTAATTTCTATAAGGATGTTACAATTTCCTTCAAGGGATTTAAAATGTTAGTATCATTTCATTTATAATGTATATCTAAGTCAAGAAAACCAAGAATAAAATCTCATTAAACTAAATATCATTGTTGGGATGTAACTATGACAAAATTTTCCATTCATCAAGTTATTTGAAGTTTTAACAAAGAATATCATCATCTTTAAATTCATTTTTAAGAAATTGTATGGAAAATGTGCCATTGGTGGTAGTAATTTTGCATGCTTTCCTAATTTTTTATTACTCATTCATTATAACAACCAATGTCATCATTAATGCTTCAAAAATGTTTATACAAAAAAATTCAATGCAATATAAAAATGCATGGGAAATAAAATATTTTGAAGGAAATGTAAATAACTTGTGGAAGAAATGAACAATAGTTGTCACATTATTTTGTTCCTTTTTTAACAATGATTTAGTTTTCTACATGACTAATTTATTGAAGATTATATTTAAGTGATAGTATATATAATGAAGAATGATGATTCATATGTGTACCAATGAAGGTTTAATTATAAAATTAGTTGGACTTACTATGGGAAACATGACATAGTATTTTATTGAAAACAATCAATGAGACAAATGATTGGATACATATAAAAAGTAGGATTTTTTTTTAAATAGTAAAACATCTTATGCACTAATGTTATGATCAATAATACTACCAATTAAAAGTTTCCTGAATGAATTTTAATATGGTTCATGTGAGATTGAAATTTTATATATTCTTGTTAGCCTGGTTATATATTTTAGATTGATTCTCTATTTTCAAAGCATATTTTTTAATACATTTTAATACAACTTCACTTGAAATAATAGTCTTATGAAAGACATTTTCTATCCAAATAGAAAGTATGGATAGATTGTGAGTATTCAATATATCATCATTTTGACTATGATTATATTTTTTGGCTCTATTATTTTCATTAAATTCAAAGGATTCTTGATGTAATTCCTAATATAATTTTTATAGACATTGAATAATCATTGCCTTTTTATTAAGCGTGTTTCTTTTTTTCACTTAGTATTCTTTTGAACATGATTCAAAAGTTCTTCGTGATAAAGAAAAACATTTCTTGAAAGTATGCCCACTTTATTAAATAAACATGAATCATCAAGAATATAATGATGAAACATTTAAATTATATAAATATATCATGTAGATTCCATGTTGATATATATTTTTCAAAACATGATTTTAGATTTGCAGTTGTAATTTGATCTTCTACATACAATGTATCAATATTGGGTGCATCTTTTAGGCAAAAAAATACATGAATATGTGTAGAGCCTTTATATTTCCATTAATAATTTAAAATAATATTTAATTATAATATATTGAATATAAAAACTAGTTTTCATAGAATAAAATATGAAATGAAATAATTTGTTTCATACCTATACCATATGTCTTGTGTCTCTAAGTGATTTTCTAATACTTTCTCACCAAGTAAATAAATGATGCATATATAGGGATGTATGATGTGGATTAGAGATAATATGTTTTATTCTATAACAATAAGCATGATGTGGATATTTTAGGGGATTTGAAGGCATTACACTATAAAACCAGGCCATTTGATTTTTAGTAGCACTCAACATGAAAATATGAGAACCTAAATTATTAATCATGCCACTTATTTTCAAATAAATTTTGTACAATATGATCTTCTTCCCCAAAAACTAAAATAAAATTGAAAAAATTATTTAATAATATAACCATCATGTATTTTATTGAGGCATTCTCAAAAATCTATAGTAGCAGTTAGAAAATTGTCCATAATAAATTTAAAAATAAAATAGACATGTTTCCTTTGGTACAATAACACATCATCAAATTAAGTAAAAAATACCTAAATTTTATTGTATGAATACCAAATAAACTATCATAAGAATTTATGAAATTAATTTCATATTCATGATTCTTAATAGTTTTGAAGAAAGGTATTATAAAGATAACTTCACCTATAGGAAACAAAGTAGGAAATGCCAAAAAAATGTTTTTATTACATTCATTTACAGGGGAGATCCCAAGTGTTAGACATGCAATAACACATGGTGTTTTTGGTGCGTTTATTATAAATACATTTTTATTTATTTTTAATGTATTTGGGATTATAATAAAAAATGAGGAAGGTAGTTTTGTTATTTAGTCAGAATATGTAGTTTCTGATCCATCTAAAGCTCATTGGTTTGTTTAGAATCTTCAATGTTAATACATACATATGGTATAATAAATTATACATCAGTAGGATCATTAGTAAATTATTCCAATGCATCATCATCAAAAATTAAATCCTTGTAGTATGTGTATGCATGGGCTATGATGATATAAAACTATCCTCTTTCTCTCAATAAACTAAGACTCAAATAGGTCAATTAATAGAGTTTTTATATATTTGGATGATTAGGTAAGGACCTAGGAAATATTTGGACCTGATAGAGGGTAATATACACTCAACTTTCAAGAGGAAAAGGATCCAAATCATAAGCATATGACATAGGTATAGCTCTCACTAGGGCTCAATTTATATAAGTGATTTTAGCAATGATTATAAAAAGTGAAAGTGAATGAATTGATGATTAAGAGGTAAATATAAATTAAATGATATCTAAGTGATTCTAAAGAAGGTAAGGTATAATGGCTAACCAAAAGGGGGTTTATGCAACTTAAAATAATTAATAACAATCCTAAACAACCCTATATCTATACCAACTTATTTGATATAAGGAAGATCCTAATGAAGGATACATACATACATACATACACAAAATAATAAATATTATATAAACTATTAAGTATGTAAAGTAAAAAGTATATGAATATAAATACTTACCTTTGGGTGGACCTGTTGACACTTCAATCTCCCCCTTTGGCTCAATTGGCCCTTTACAATAGATATTTTAGGTTGAATACCTAAAATCCTTGGTTAGGAACTATAAATACCTCTCGTAATAAAATTTAATAACACCATAAGACAAGACATATAAGATAAGGTTATAAGCATCTAACTTTCCCAAATACTACCTAGGGGAAGAAATGCAAGTGCAAGTAGAGTGTATAGAGTGAAATATGTTTTAGAAATGAAATATGACTCCTATATATATATATATATATATATATATATATATATATATATATATATATATATATATATATATATATATATACAATACCAAAAAAATAACCTTTAACTCTAATCACATGATATCATCTAGGTTGTTATAGTTGGAAAATGTTACCTAACACAATATGGTATTGGCTAGGCGGATAAAGTAGAAATGACAGAAGATAGATTCAACGCTAGATTGAGCTGGATGGTATAGTATTAGGGGAAAAATATGAATTAGGTTTTATTAGCTAGACTAATACAATATGATATACACAAGCTATAAAATATGGACAAAAATCATAAATAGGGGTAAGATAGAAAGAGAGTTAGAGTAGGTGACATTAACAATAGTGATGGTGTGATATAATAGTATGCAAAAATATCTAGAAAAGTACCATGATTTGATCCAACCCCATTCCTAATGTACCCTATAAGGTGTAAACTAAGGGATATTGATGCAATAATAATCCCTTATAAGTGAAAGCATCATTAAATTTATGAAGTGATAATTATTAGGTGTACATAGTATGTATCATGTGTTATTTCATATTTTAAATTTTTTAACACCTGATTTTCCAAGATAAAAATCATATTTTATAGAGGACCTTGTATTTTGATAAGCATTATGTCTAATTCATGTAAGAATTTTTTTCATGGAAAAATTTCCCAAGGGAAACCAACAGTATGTTGACTATATTTTAATTTGCCTCCATGAACATGTTGCACTTGTAAAATTCAATTAACACATGCCATACACATTTCATCAACCTCCATTTATAGGGTGTATGCACAAAGTGGTGGGCCAAAAAGTGGACATAATAATGCTCCCCCCAAACAAAAAACATTTTGTGTATGCAATTATTAGAACCACATACATGGTTCTTAAAGTTAGCCTCAGTTGTTATTGAGGCTAAACCACGTATGTGGAATAACCATGTATGTAGAATTACCATGTACATGGTATTTAAATAATAAAACAAAAAAATGTAAAAGCTAAATCAATTGGCATTTCACATAGTAAAATTCATGCAGAAGAGGGAGAAGAGAAAACTTGTGCTTTAGAGCAGAAAGATTGAGCAAGAAAGAATCTACATTTTAGATCTAGGTACCCTTCGATTAGAGAATGCCATGTTGATGAAGAGGTAAACCAATGTATTTTTATGCAACTAGACCCTAGTTTTATCAAGTTTGTTGTATTTTTATTGAAATTATTTTTATTTTTATGGTTTTTTACATCTTCACATGCAGTGGCTAATGTGCCAGCACCTAACCCCAAAAACCCTCCAATCTATCCTATCCATCCTAATCATCCAATCCCTCCTCACCTAAAAAATCCTCCTATCCCTCCAATAGTTACTCAATCCCCCTAAGGTAGTATCAAGCCACATAGTAGAAAATAACCTTAAACTTGAGAATTTTATTAGGTCATTAAGGGATCCACATTCAAACAACCCCCACTAAATTTTAACAAAAAACACACTATAAATATTAGTAGATCAAGTTGAGTCATTAACAAGTCAAATTGATAGGTGGGATGACTATAGAAATAGATGTATGACATAATATTCCAAAAAATATTAGTAGCCATTGTGAGAGATAAACACATAACCAAATCCCAAATTTGTGCCCTATTCATTAATGGTAGGACTGGTGTTCCACTTGATGTGATATCCATATGGATTCCAATCCATTGGTGCACTCATGATTTTCCCAAACATATTTTTTGGGACCAATGGTTGATGGTATATTATCACCCACCTTGCAACAATAATGAGTCCCATTGTATTTTTTGAGAAAATTGTAATTTGAGTTTGTGCAAAATGAAATCCCAAATTATTTTAATTTCTCAAAGTTCTAGGGTAAGGGAAAGGGCTATGTGTAGGATAGGCTAGGTGTACATCATGCACCTAATCAACTATAGAGAGCCTGTTTTAATTAACTTGACCCTCTAGAAATATTTCCCTCTACAGTCAAGGTATATTATAGATATTGATACATTATATGTGATTAAGGTGCTTACTAACACCATCATCTAACATATGATCCATGTTTCTCATACTCCTCTTATGGAGGGTGGATGTGGTGAGGCTTTGTCTAGTGTTTCTACTTGATGAGCTCACTTATGAAAATCATGTGGTGCTACATGCACTTTACATGATGAAGATGAGGAAGATTTCATGTAGTCTACTCATGATGGTATTTCTATGGGCCTGGATGATATCTATATTTATATGCTTCAACCATCTACATTTCATTTGGTTACCTTTCTTACCACTTCCTAGGTATGCTTAATATTTATTTATTAAAAAAAATGTCAAACTTGTTAAATTTAAAATATTTTTACAATTTAAAATGTAATTTGATGTATATGAACTATTTTTATGTTGTAACAAGTTTATAGGGTTCAAACAAGCATGTGTGTTACTCATAGTGTGCCTACAATTTATACCTATATAGAGGTAATTTATAATGATTAATTAATGTTATTGTTCATTGTAAATATATGCTCTCTCTCTCTCTCTCTCTCTCTCTCTCTCTCTCTCTCTCTCTCTCTCTCTCTCTCTCTCTCTCTCTCTCTCTCTCTCTCTCTCTCTCTCTCTCTCTCTCTCTCTCTCTCTCTCTCTCTCTCTCTCTCTCTCTCTCTCTGTGTGTGTGTGTGTGTGTGTGTGTGTGTGTGTGTGTGTGTGTGTGTGGGTGTGTGTGTTTGTGTGTGTTTAAGTGACTGATAATGATATTTTGTATGTTTAGTTGATGACCTCAGAAGACAATCTATCATCTATTATGGAGGGAAAAAATATAGGTGTTATTGCTATTATTTCATCTACACAATAACTCTTCGAGGTACATGGTCTAGTTATGTATTAAATAATGTTTAATTATAAATATGGATGTGTGTTTTTTAATTGTCCTCTATAATTTTTCAAATAGTTGGTGCTCAAAATAACTATCTATGTAGACTCTTATGCTAACATCTTTTGGTCTTCTCGAAACTATTATTAGGGGTGGCATGATATAGTTAGATAATTAAATTTGTAATTTTTCATATTATATTTCAATGATTTAGTTTAAGAGATAAATTTGAATTTTTATTTTGTATGTATATATATGTCTATAGGGACCTATGACTTCCATCATTAGGATTAGGTCACCAACTCATAGTAGTGATTTATTTCACACTTATGTTTGCCAAAATGAACCTATCATCAACCCTATTAAGTGCCAACATAAAAATGAATATGACTACAATATTGTGGTAGGTGCACTTCTAATTTAATTTTTTGTGATTTTAAAAAATTAACATGTTAATTTTGTAAGTATCTTGTTATAGCATGTACAATTTCTAACAATATTTTCATATGAACAGTTGGAGCTATAGGAGATTTTACATCCAAATAGGACTCATAGTCAATCTACTCAGAGACCTTCAATTTTGATCAAGGAATCCAAGAGAGAGGATTAAATAATCAAGGTAATGAGAGTGATGAATTTTGATGATTAGGAGATCATGTCTTATGACATTTTATTGTATGGCTATATGGATTGATGTATAGTTGTTTTTCATGTTGTATATGTTAAGCATTAGATATAATAATACGGGGAGGTGAATCATTATATCATATATCTTATATAAATTTTACTTAATCAAACTCCAATTAACCATACATTCAAGATATGCAATAAAACTAAAACAATAACATTCACCACACAAGAGAGAGAGAGAGACACTAAATTTTTATGTGGAAACCCAATGTGGGAAAAACCATGAAGAAAAATCTCAAGTATATGAATGAGCACCAAATTAAATTACAAAGTTAATAATAACCAACTTATAAGAGCACCAACCCCTTTGATAAGCACCAAAATAATAATTATTTGTGAGCACCAAACCATAGGAGCACCAACCCCTCTTTTGTAAAAAACAACTATCTCTCAATGTTTCTTTCTCAAAAAATGATAGAACGCTACTATATCTCTTTCTATTCTCTCTTCTTATATAATATAAAATAATGACAAACCATACACTCTCTTGCATATTTAAAATGGATTCCCAAGCATCTTTTATAACTTTCCAAATGACCTTTGGCAGTCACCCTTTGTGACCCTTCAATCCATATGGAAAATGGTGCCAAACTTGCATGACCCTTTGAATCCTTTCATTTGAAAATTCACATGGTGAACCTTCATGATCAAATGCATCCTTTGCCCTTTTGTCTTTATTTTATGCCTCTTCAAATTCCTCAAGGTTACTCTTCATGGAAAAATGTGCCCTTCCCTATTTTGTCTTCACTTGGTGACTCTTTGAATTTTGACCCTTCATGGAAAAATGCATCCTTTCCCTCTTTTGTCTTTATCTCATGACTCTTTGACTTTTTCATGGGCCCTATTTTGACTTTATGTAACCAAAAATATATTCATTAATATTTAGTTAATATCAACATACTTGAGCCAAAATATGAACATTAAAAACACCTTTAGACATTAAATGCTATTGGGCCTTTGTCACCAATAATGTTAGACCTTTGACATCAATGACAATATTTCAAAAATCTCCCCTTTGTCATTTATGACAACCTCAAACTAAAATTACCACATCCTAAAACTTGTACTACACATGCCACCCTACGCATACTACTAACTAAAAACCATACAGTAACTCCCCCTTATTACAACATCATGTACATATTTTTGTACTTATTCTTATACTTATCCTATACCTATTTTTATACTTGTTCATGTACCTATTATTGTACCTTTTTATATAATTTTCCCCCTTTTAAATCAATGGTAAAGGGTCTATCCTAGAGATAACACTTAGTTCCCCCTCAACTAATGTTAAACCTCAATGATAAGAAGTAAAAGAAATTACTCCCAACTTCTCTCGTAGATACTCGAATGTGTCCTTTGTCAGTGCCTTTGTGAAAATATTTACAATCTATTCTATAGTAATAATATATTCCAACTTAGTTTTTTAATCTACAACCTACTCTCTTAAGAAGTGATATTAGATAATCATATGTTTTGTTCTTAAATGCATCACTAGATTTTTAAAAATATTAATAACACTTGTGTTGTCACAAAAAATAAAGATAGGTTCATCATATTTTACCTTGATGTCTTCTAAAGTTTTCTTCATCTAAAACACTTGAGTATAACACAACACTACTGTAATATATTTTGCTTTAGCTATAGAAAGTGATACTGAGTTCTGCTTCTTACTTACCTAAGATACTAAGCTATCATTGAGGAAAAAGATATTCCACTTATACTCTTTTTATCATCCAAACAACCTACCCAATTTAAATTTGTATAAGTAAAAGAAGTTAAAATATTTAATCTTGGGATACCACAATCTATAATCTAATGTCCCCTTGACATATCTAAATATTCTTTTCACCAATTGAACCTGACTCTCTTTCAGGGTTGCCTGATATCTTGCAACCATGCCTACTGTATGCATGATGTTTAGCCTCGATATTGTCAAATATAAAAGACTACCAATCATGGATCTATATATTGATTGATCTAAAATAGGTGAATCTTTATCCTTACTCACCTTATTCCCTATATCCATTGGTGTGCCAACTAGTGCAAAATCCTCAAAACCAATTTTTTTAACATCTTGGCATATTTACTTTGAGATATGAAAATTCACTTATCTGACTGAAATATTTGCAACCCTAAGAAAAATGACAATTATCCAAGCATAGACATCTCAAATTCTTTTTGCATATTATCATAAAACTCTTTTGTCATTTTTTCAATATTACCTCCAAATATTATGTCATCAACATATACCACAATAATCAACTGATGTTCACCTTCTATTTTGATGTAAAAATTACTGTCAATAAAACCTCTCTTAAAAAATTGATCCTATAGGTACTTATCAAGTCTTACATACCAAGCTCTAAGAGCTTGTTTCAATCTATATATTGATTTCTTCAATCTACATACATGGCTACTATTATTTGAGAGAACAAATCCCTTAGGATGCTCAATGTAGACCTCCTCTTCTAGATTCCCATTTAGAAAATCAAACTTGACATCCATTTGAAATACTTTGAAATTTTTAAACACTGCATATGCAAGAAACATTCTAATAGCCTCTAGCCTTGACACTGGTGCAAATGTTTCTTCAAAATCTATACCCTCAATCTGAGCATATACTTTACATACTAATCTTGCTTTATTCCTAGTAACTTCACCATCTTCATTCAATTTTTTTTGTATACCCATTTTATTCCTATCACATTTTGATCTTTTGGTTTAGGCACTAATTCCCAAGTATCATTCTTTCTATTTGATTTAATTCTTCATCTATTGCTTTAACCCAATGCTCATCATATCTAGCTTATGAAAAAGTTCTAGGCTGAATTTTGGATGATAAAGAAAAATTAACTTGCTCAAATTCACTTACTCTCATTATGATTTATCTAGACATATTTGGATGGGGTTTTGGTGTCCTTTTGATCCTTCTTCTCATCTTCATTTTATTCTTCAAAATCTTCTTCATCAATGATTTTAGGAGTGTCTATCAGATCACTAGTTCATTGTGCTACATCTTCATCTATTCTGACACTTGCACTTTCATCTATCTTCTTGGTTATCTTGTTATAACATTTATAAGCTTTAATTTTGCAAGAATATCCAAGAAATATATGTTCATATCTTCTAGATTCAAACTTACCCAATTTTTCATCAATTCTCTTTATGAAGCATTTGCTACTAAAATCTTTGAAATAATCAATAGTAACTAGTTTGTCTTTCCATAACTCATAAGGAGTCTTGTCATTGTTAACTCTCAACAACACTTTGTTCTAGATATGAACTATTGTGCCTACTACCTCTTTCTAATATTTATCTAGTATATTGGATTCATTTAACATTAACCTCACCATCTCTTGAACTATTCTATTTTTCTACTCAACTAATTCATTTTTCTATGGAGTTATAGCTATTGAATATTGTCTCTTTATCCCATGGTCTTCAAAATACTCAATAAACCTATTTGACATGAATTCTCCTCCTCGATCTGATCTTAGCCACTTAATCTTCAAATAAGTTTCATTCTCAACTAAAACCTTAAATTCTTTGAAGTGGCTGAAATCTTCTAATTTTTTCTTCAAAAACATCACTCAAGTCATACATGTAAAATCATCAATAATCAACATGAATTATTTCTCACCTTTAGTAATTTGAGTTCTGATAGGTCCACATAGATTAGTGTGAGCAAGCTCTAACATCTGAGTATTCAAGTATTCTTTTATCTTGAACTATCTTTTGACTTGCTTCCCATACTGACATGGTTTAAAAAGTGTGTTGGAGGGATTTATAATCTATGGAAGATCTCTAACTACTTTCTTCTTGTTGATGTTGAAATATTGTCAAAATTTATGTGTCCCATTCTCCTATGGCATAGCCAACTTTCCTCAACTTGACTCAAACAAAATCATTGAACTTTGATATCTGATAACATATATAAATTGTTGCCTATCCTTTGAGCATCTATAATCAACATATCTAAATATTTTCTCATAATTTTATAATCTTATGCATAAAACACTAATGTGTGTCTCTGATCACACATTTAACTTACACTCAATAGATTATGATTAAGACCTTCTACATACAAAACATATTTAGTCTTAGTTCTACCGTTATTCAAACTTAATGTACCTTTTTTAGCTATTCTGAGAGTGGTATTATCTCCAAATTTCACTATGCCACCATTGATCTTATTTATATTTATGAACTTGCTCATGTCTCCTATCATGTGCCTCAAAAATTTGATGACAATGAACCATGGATTTTCTTCATTTATTGCATGCAAAGTTGTCTGAACTAACATAGACTTTTCAGGGTGTTTCTTCTACCATGAACATATCTGAACTTTCTTCTTGATGAATGTAACCTTGAAACTTTAGTCCTTGAGTAACTCAAACACTCTTCTACAATGTCAAGCTATGTGTCTAAAATTAGTGAACTTATAACATATTGTGGCCTCTTCATCAAAGCCTGATAGAGGAGCACATGAGTTGTACCTTTTGCTTGACTCTACATGAGTTTCTTTCTCCTTGTTTATAAAATTATTAGCTCTTTTTCAATAGTCTATTTTATTATGACCATAACCATTACAATAAAAATAATAGCCATGAAAATAGAACCTATTCTGATTTGTGTATCTTTGACTTGGTTGTCTTTTGTAGCTTTGTTCCTTCAAGCCTTCTTTGTTTGAGTTGTCCTCTGCATTCTTAACTTCTTCCCTTTTTTATTTCCTCTTTTGTAAGGGCTTTAGCATAGCTCTTTTTCTTTTCAAATTTGATACCTATCTTATCTGATATTGATTTTTGACTTTCTAATATCTTATTCAACATGTTAGTGCTATTCTCAAATTTTGAGTCATTAGCTACTTTATCATTGATTACTTTATTTGTTTTCCCAATATTTTATTTTAAAGAGGAAATTTCAACAACATACCATTCACATTCTTCATTTGCTTTTTATAATTGTGTTTTAAGATCCTCTTTAATTTTTCTAGCTTCTTCAATGTGTGCTTTTAGATCTTCAATTATTTCTTTTAACTTCTTTTCATTTTTCTCAATCTGGAGCTTTAATTTTTTATTCTTCTTATCAAGAGATTTTAATTCTTCTAAGGCATAGATAAGTTCTTCCAGATTCACCTTGGCTTCATCCTCATTTTCATTGTGTTCTTCTTCTTGATCAACTATATTTTTACTTGTAGAGGCATCTTCATGTATGGTCATGAATATAATCTCTTCTTCATCTGAATCACTGACTCCACTATCTTCAACTGAGCTAAGATTTTAAAAATATAGACTCTTCTTCTTGAATCTCTTCTTGTATTTTCCTTTAAATTTTTTCTTGTGTGTAGGCTTTCCTTCATGTGCTCCATCATCATGCTTTCCCTAATCTACCTTCAAGTTATTAAACTCTTTCCAAAGGAACTTATTCTAATACCAATTGTTAAGCACAAAATATATTAAGAGGGGGTATGAATCATTATATCATATATCTTATAAATTTTTTAATTAATCAAACTCCAATTAACCATACATTCAAGATATGCAATAAAAGTGAAACAATAATATGCACCATATAAGAGAGAGAAAGACACCATACTTTTACATGGAAACCTAATGTGGGAAAAATCATGAAGAACAATCTCAAGTATATGAAAGAGCACCAACTCAAATTACAAATTTCACAAGCACCAACTTTTAGGAGCACCAACCCCTTTGCTAAGCACCAACACAACAATGATTTGTGAGTTCCAACCCATATAAGCACCAACCCCTCTTGTTTAAAACACAACTATCTCTCAATGTTATTTTCTCAACAAATGATAGATCTCTACTATATCTCTTTCTATTCTCTATTCTTCTCTAATATAAAAAAATTACAAACCATGCACTCTCTTGTATATTTAAAATGGTTTCCCAAGCCTCCTTTTATATCTTTCTGAATGACCTTTGGCATTCACCCTTTTTGACCCATCAATCCACATGGAAAATGGTGCCAAACTTGCATGACCCTTCAAATCCTTTCATTTGAAAAGTCACATGGTGACCCTTCATGAGCAAATGTGTTCTTCCCCTTTTGTATTTATTTTGTTTCCCTTTTCTCTTTTTTAATCACTTGGTGTCTCTGTGACTTCTTCAAGGTGACCCTTCATGGGACAATGCATCCTTTCCCTCTTTTGTCTTTATCTTGTGACTCTTTGACTTATTCATGGGCCCTCTTTTGACTTTATGCAACCAAAAATATATTTGTTAATATTTAATTAATATCAACATACTTTAGCCAAAATATGAACATTAAAAACACCTTTAGACATTAAATTCTATCAGGCCTTTGTCACCGATAATGTTAGATCTTTGACATCAATGAAAATATTTCTAACAATATATATGCCTATATGGCATTGAACTTAGATATTGTATTGTGTTCACATGTTGCATGTCTTTATGTCTTTTATGGATATAGTATATATACATATATATTATTCAATATTTCACTTTTTAAACATTTCATCCTATTGAATGTTGTTAAAATGCATGGAACATTTACGTATAATTAAATATATTGTTCAGTAATTTGTTCTAATTTTGAATATCTTTCACAAACCTTTGTTTACAATATTTCATACTCTATTCTCTTGGATTGGTCTTAAAATACCAATATGCTATGATTTAAGTAAAATATTATCATCTACAAACCTCTAAAAAATATCTACCTCTGATACCTATGATTGTAATGATGATCCCAAACTCACCTGGCTTAATGATTTATCCTTGATATTTTCCACTAGGTTTATGTACTTCCTCACTAGATCTCTTCTTTTCAACACTCATACTCTATTATGCTTCTACAAGATTATGATATTCACCTTAGTCACCTCTCAAGGTTTAACTTATTCTAGATTCTCCAATCTCCTCTTGCAATCAATCTTGTCTCACTCTGTCAATGCACCTTCTAGGCTTGTCTAGGCATATTGTCATGTACCTTCTCTATGCACTTAGAGTCACCTCTAATAGCTTAAAAAATCCTAGCCTTTCCTCAAACATGACAACCAACCTTATTTAAGGCCCCAAATCTTCCCTGTACTTATCTTTCACTTTTGCCCAAGTAGGGCTACAAGGCTTAGTAGGCCTAATTCACATTCTCAAAGCTTTTGCTTTCCCTAAAGGCCTTCCTTGATACATAAACTAGTCCTAAAACCTATTTATCTTGCATATAACTATGATAACTAAATTCAATCTCTTATCATCATCTTGTTATATAGATTCTTATCTTCCTTGACACCATTCATTTCTCTTGGCATCATTAGGCTTAATAGCCTTCTCACTCTTCACCATTTTCTATACTCTTTCCTTCTAGGATCCATATCATCTTCCCCATGCACAAATATGAAATATACACTCTCCTTCCTCGCTTCAACTTAACTCTCTTTTATTTAGGTACATAATATAGAAATCCTAAAACATGTTCTCAGGGTTTTTGATCCCCAACTATGCTTCATATGATTATTTACGTTCACATTCTTAACCCTTTCCATATCCATATCCAAATAATCTTGAGTTACAAAAGAACTTATTAGCTTTCTTAAGATTCACTAACACATATTTAAGTCTTCTAACATCCTCTCAAGACCTCCAATCTAGACTAAAAATCTTAATAACTCTTGATTTCCTGCCTTACTTGACTGACCAAATGAAGTTCTTATAAACTGACTATGATTATGCAACATGGTATGTCCAGATGATGTAGGATGAACTTCAACCATAATATGTTCAAGATAAACCTTCTTTAGTGATGAATAAAAAATAATATTTTAACAAGAATTCAAAATTTTATCAAATACTTGAATGTATTCCAACACTTTCTTATTTTCTTATTTCTTGATTATGTTATGACTAAGTTTTACAAATCTAGTTTAAATAATATAGATGCTTGTTTACTTGAGAATTAGTAACTAAAAATTAATGTACAATCAAAAGAGATAATCATATAATATTTAATACATATCAATACTCTCCCAAGGTATTTATTTTATTTATACATATCATTCTCATCTATAAGCATGTAAAAAAATTTTACAAAAGGGTAGAGTTTTCTCCATGTTTGATCTTTTCTTACCCTTTCATTCACTCTCTCTAGTCTTCTCAAGAATCCTCTTCTCCTTGCCTCACCATTTTGTAACTCTCTCACACATATTTTCAACCTTAAATAATGTTAAACATGTAAGCACTTACTATGTTTAGTCACTCTAAGTTTTGAGGGCAGTTACATTCTTTAATGCTCCTGCATCATTCTTGCTCACTCCTAACCCCACTATCATGATTATCATACACATTTAAATTTGAAACAACTATTATCACAAGATTATACCTTCACTCTTCCACCTTATCCAATTATTTCCCCTTATTGTCTTCAAATACTAGGCCTAACTAGGCATACAATCTATCACTTGCTCTTGTATCTCCTTGTATAGACTTCATTCTAATGTGACTCAACTATGTTGACAACCTTACACCTCTATCCCTTAGCGTTTCTCACCTTTCTTCCTCTTAGGATCTTATCCCTACAAGGCCTAATTAGGATTATTGTTTTCCATAACTAATATACCTTATCTTCTTGGTCTAATGATCCTTATAACACCTCAAACACCTCACTCACAACCTCTTACAACTTTTCTCAAGATCTCCAGACCCTTGTTGATCTCACCTAATAGCTACACTCTCTTATAGACCTATAAAACTAGGGTTTATGCTTCTTTAGGACTAATTTTTGGCCATATATCCTCTCATAGACCTACCCCAACCTCTAAACCACCTTTAACACTTGAAAATCACCTATTCCCATTACTATACATAATTCCATGCCCTTTATATAGATCATATATTTATGTAGCTCTTATGAATTGATGTGATGGTGATTTATATTATTAAATATTGTGTGTTTGGATGTACCAAATTTAATAAGGTATTATATGTCTACAACATCACAACCAACACAACACCCATTAGATGATAACCCACTAAATACTATAGCACATGACTATGGATATGCAAAAGATTCGCAATGGCCATCAATTGAAGAAATAACTTTAGTCGGGGATCCCATGAATGACGGTGTGAGCACGTTATAGGATAAATATGGCCTGGATGATAAGATAAGTGTGATACAAAAATAATTATGGTTTGATAGTTTTATAAACACTAACTCAAGTAACATTCTGACCTCAAGTAGCATTGACAACAAATATTGTCAACATGCGAGCTAAGTTGGAGATATCTACCTCCAAGGCCTCCTTATTGAAAACTAGCATTTCCACCATGTTAGGGGTGTAAATTAACATCTAAGACCACATTATTTTCAAATGAGAATGTCTAGTTAGCCCCATTCTAGCCTCAATCAATATTGACAACAAATGTTGTCAATATGCAAGCCAAATTGGGGATGTCTACCTACGGGACACAATGGATGAAAAATAGCATCTCCAAAACATTGGGGGTGGTGATTAATGCCTATAACCACATTCATGGCTTCTAAGCATTCTTGATAAGGAGACAAGCACCCATTTTGGCCTCAAGATGACATTTCCCTATAAGTAAAAATTGTTTGTTTTTAGGCAAGCTTTGGATATGCATAAAATAGAAACTATAAGTCATATTCAAAAATCAAAAGAACTTTTATATGAATTAATAAGTCCTCTATGTACACTCAAAATCACATGAATTTAAAATAATCAACAAAATAGTGCTAGAATATTTTGTGATCAGTCTTACAATGCAACTTTTATGTACTTAAAAGATAGGGTATTTGCCTCCAATAGACATTTTTGATTCCTAGACCTCTAATTACAAATTTTTTACTTTATACACCTTGGGATGTGTAAATTACATTTTTTCCCACCACCATAGGCTTGGAATCCATGCAAATACATAATTTTACAATAATTGTGGCCTCAAGCAACATTGACAATAAATGTTGTCAACATGTGAGCCAAGTTGAAAATATCATCACCACCACATCAGGGGTGGAATTTAATTTCTAATACCACATTCTTATCCTTCAAGCATTCTTGATTAGGAGATGGAGCATCCATTCTAGCCTCAAGTAACATTGATAACAAATGTTGTCAATATGTGAGCCAAGCTGGATATATCTACCTCTAAGGCCTCATGGCTAAAATATATCATTACCACCACATCAAGGGTGACATATAATGTCTAAGACTACATTTTTGGCTTCAAATCATGCTTTGTTAGGAGATAGATCACCCATTCTAGCCTCAAGTAGCATTATCAACATGTAATCCAAGTTAGATATCTCTACCTCTAGGGTCTTTTGGCTAAAAATGATCATTTCCACCATGTCAAGGGTGGTGATTAATGTCTAGTACCACATTCTTGGATTTGTATCATGCTTTGTTAGGAGATAAATCACCCATCCTAGCCTCAAGCAACATTGACAACAAATGTTGTCAACATGTGAGCCAAGTTGTATATATCTACCTCTGAGGCCTTATGGCTAAAAACTATCATCACCACAATGTTGGGGGTGGTAATTAACATCTAGTACCACATTCTTAGGCTTTGATTATGCTTGATTAGGAGATGAAACACCCATTCTAGCCTCAAGACAATTTTCCCTATGAGGTAAAATTGTTATTTTTTAGGTAAAATTTTAATATATCCATGAATTGAAAGAATTATCATGTGTGTGTCTAAGTCCTATACATAAACCTAGAATCCCATGAATTGAAAAGAATCAATGAATCTATGGTATAATATTCTATGATCATTCCTACAATGCAACTTTTATGTACTTAAGAGATAGGGTATTTGCCTCCAATAGACATTTATGCTTCCTGGACCTCTAATTATAAACTTGTCACTTCTAACACCTGGAGATGTGAAAATTAAATGTGTTCCCACCACTATGGGCTTATAATCCACATGGATACATAATTTTACAATAATTTTGGCCTTGAACAACATTGACAACAAATGTTGTCGACACATAAGCCTAGTTGGAGATCTCTACCTTTAGGGCCTTGTGACTAAAAAATAGCATTTCCAACACATCAATGGTGTAAATTAACATCTAATACTATATTATTAGACTCTAAGCATGCTTGGTTAGGAGAAAGAACACCCATTCTAGCCTCAAGCAATGTTGACAATAAATGTTGTCAACATGTAAGTCAAGTTAGATATCTCTACCTCTATGGCCACATGGCTAAAAAATATCATTGTCACAATGTCAAGGGTGGATATTAACATCTAGGATCACATTATAGGCCTCCAATCCTACTTAATTAGGAGATGAAACACCCATTCTGACCTCAAGCAACATTGACAACAAATATTGTCAACATGTGAGCCAAGTTGGAGATCTCTACATCTGGGGCCTCATGGCTAAAAACTAGCATCTAAACCACATAGAGGGTTGGAATTAACATCTAGGACCACATTTTTGGCCTCAAATTATGATTGGTTAAAATATAGAGCACCCATTCCGGCCTCAAGTAACATCAACAACATATTTTATCAAGTGAAAAGTAGACCAACAAGAACCAAAAACTTTCCTTAACTTAGATAATATTGAATTCTCTATTAATAGTGCCAACCATGTGAAGGTGGAAGCTAATTTGGCACCACTAACCTGTAAAAAAGATGTTATTATCTAGTTAAATTGAAATTTATATCTAAAACCTAATAAATAAATAATAACTAATAAAATTGAATACATTTGCATTTGATAATTCAACATAAATTAGGGGTTCAATCTAAGGAACCACTAGAATTAGATCTATTATTTATATCATCAAGAATTTCTTCATGGTCAAATTAACAAACCTTCCATAGAGTCATTTTCAATGGCCTACCCTGATATTTGTGCAGATGAACATTTGTTGGAAGAACTAGATTTGAATAGTAAGGTATCTTCCTATGTATTTTGAAGTCTTCAAACAACCATACATTAGAATTTTTCACAGTATTACATCAAAACCAAGTTCTAGTAAATAAAATAGACCCAATGGGATAATAAATGTTTCCCCCATCTATGACCCTATAAGTCAATTTTTATTTTTCCTTTACACACTGACACAAGTAGTACTCTATCCCCTCCTCATTATCCTCATCTATAATAACTACACAAGCATGCCCTACATCATAAAACAAAACATGATTTAATAACATGATCTATTGATACAAATTTAGTACATGAAATACATGTGTCAAATATAATATCCAACATGTTTTCACTAGATCAGACACATGGTCAAAGTCATGTGATGATGTTAGCGCTATAAGTTTTAATATTGATGGAACTTGATAAATTATAATTGGAAATAGAGGCCTAGAAATCCATTCATCCACCCACTCTTATGACTCACACTCATTCCAATTAAATTCAATGCATTCAAAATAAAAGCACACTATGTGCCTTGTATGAACCATCCAAGAACCTATGTTTGAGCGACAAAATGAGTGTAACTCACATGATCCTATAATTTTCATACAATATTGATAGCTTGCCAATAGTTCATCCTCCATGAGACAAAAATATATGTGTAGTGGACTTTTTTTAGCACTATGGCCCATATATTCATTACACCATTCAACTATGTTCTTTACATATGACAAATCAGTAACCTCTTCAAACTTTAACTCCTCTCTTGTAAGTGATCTTTTGACACATGCTCCTACACCATCATGTTACCCTTTTCCATGGTCTAATTTAGCGAAAATCTAAATATGCTATACACTAGCACTCACATGCATCTTGATCAACTAGTAGAACATCCATGCATTATTGAATTGTGATGTGCAATTATCTAACCATATATAATGTTGATTGAAATTAATGTTCCTTTCACTCAATTTTCCATAAAATAACTGAAAACCAACTTGAACATACTCTGAAGAATGTGTTTGATAATTTCTAACATAAAATTAGTACTCCATTAATATTTTTTGATCATTCTCTAAACTATCAAGTGAATGAATGAATGTTATATGCAAAAAAAGTGAAACCAGTACTGAATTATAGTATTGTGATTGAACCTCTCTTTGTCATTTTAATACGTAATTATCTACAAAGTCAATTATTGAAACAAGAGTACCAATTAGGAATGTGTCCTTCATTAACTTGAATTGTTCTTCTATCCATCGAGCTCTATGTGTGTACCTTGAATACTCATACAATTTCATCCTTGAATTTGTCCACAAATTTAGAAACAAGTATTTGTTCTATAACAAGTTCACACCTTTTATATTCCTTTCCATCTTTCATATGATATTCCATACATTTATATTTGCTAAAACCAACTAATTATTATCTAATTCCATGTGTACTCTCCTCATGGATATAATATTTTAATTTTTGTAATCCACCACAAATGATGAAACTTCCATCTAAACATGCACTATTTTAAAATAATTAACCATTTGGTCTTTCACAAAAAACTATTGGAATTAATTATATTTCTAATTTTGGTGGGGTATCCACTCCCCACTCTTTAAAAATGTTTTTAGTGTGCAAATTACAATGAATATGATGAAAAATAATGTAATGCATAGAAAATTCAACATGTTCTCAATAATAACAAGTAGTGCATGCGCGATTAATTTTCACATAGAAGGGTTTGCACATTTTAAAACACCTTTGAGTAATAGAAATATGTGGATATTTTTCAATAAATTTAGATTACTATTGTGTTTAATTCATATCCAAAAAATGTTTAGGATGTGGTTCATGATTATGAGAACCAACTCTTCTTTTCACTAAATCTATAATATTAGGTTATACCCTTGTATTATCTTTCTAAAATTTTACAATTAAATATTTTAGGGAATCAAATATAGCCTTATCTTTCCATGGGAGTTTACCAGAGAATGCCCACAAGTCATTATTACCATCAACATCAAATCTTTTATGTCTCTTAATTAATTTCATTAGTTTTTTTCTATTTATGTTCAAAGCTTGGATTATTTTTTGGATCAATAATTTATTCTTTGTTTTACCACTTACCAAAGAAGTTATAATAACATGTCAGACAATGTTACCATCTTTGGTTTATTTATTTACACCTACTTGAAGGTATGCATTATGAAAAATTTTGACAATTGCCTTGTTTACACCATCAATATTATATGGTCTTAGTCCTAGGGTGTTCATTGTAGGTCTCATCTCAATTACTTTCATCAATGTAACAAAAAATTGGCATCTTTGAGTATCATTTAAATATTCAAAGTTCCACTTCCAAAATATTTCATCTTTTCTTCTCATATGGTACTTGAACATTTTTGTAGGCATTGGTTTAAAAATGGATTCACCAATTTCAATTAAATACATTGGTTTTATTCTATAAATCCTAGGAGGTGTTATTAATGGTATAATTGATTGATTTGTTATTTCTATATTATTTTCTTCATTAGTATGTTCTTCATTCATTGGTGTTCCCATATTATTTTCTTCATTGTAACTTTCTCTAATAGGTGTTTCCATATTAGTTTCATCATTAGTAGTTTTCCCAATGCATGTTTTCATGCAATCCACATCATCATGCATACTATCATCATCATAAATATTAAAAATAGTAAAATTTGAATGTGGAATTGCATAATAATTGGGTATACTATTAGAATTGACAATTGTAATTTTACAATCTGGTATAGTATCATTTTTTTTCTTCGTCATTATTTGTTATAATCAATTCATTAGGGATAGTAGACTTACTTGCATGAAGTTTTTTCATTCATTGCCTTTTTTCTCTCACCACTTATAATTAATTTAGCATTTTTCACTTTGAATTCTTCTTCCTACCACTATGAAAGCCATTACCCATGATTGCATAAAGTTTTAAACTATTGAGGATAGGGATAACAATCCAATTATTACAAAAAAACCTAATTCATGTGAAATACCAAGTGGGGATAACAATCTAGTTATTCTAAAATAGTTAACAATAGTCCTATGTACTATTTAGCCAACCATGTGAGTAGATAATGATTTATGCTTTTGAGGGTGTGCATAACACTCTAATCATTTACAACAAAAATCAACAAAATATGGCAACCTATAGTGTACATTACACAATAGAGTAAGGGACAATACTCTCAAAGTACAATAATGATTGTCTATGTTTTCATTTTATTTTTATTATTATAATAATTGTGTATGTAGTATTTAGTGTATGAAAAATAAACCTTGAACACTAAGCACTATACACTGATCCTTAAGCCTTATACCCTATAGGTCTTATACCCTAAACCCTAAACCCTAAAATGTAAAACCTAATCCCTAAAGCTTAAGCCTTAAAACCCCTAAGTTCCATTAATTATAAGCTCTTAAAACTCTAAACCAATCATTTGAACAATCCAATTAACATCATTTAGACTCAAAATTATAAACCCTAAACCTCAGACCCTAAGTTGTAAACCATAAACCCTAAACCTTATACCCTAAATTGTATACCCCAAGTCCTAAACTCTATTCCATAAACCCAAAACCCTATGTACCCTATACCATAAACCATATACCTTAAACTCTAACCCTAAATCCTAAGACCTACGGACCCTAAACCATAAATGGTGCACTCTTAAAGCTCTAAACTAATCATTTGAGCCCCAATTAACATCATTTAGACTAATAATTTGGTTCTAAGGGATAAATTTATCCTAAATCACACTATTAATTACCCTAATTGACTAATTCATTGAATATGTGATGACATAGAGGTTAATCAAACCCAAAAACACATTGTGTGCTTATAAATATATTCAATTAACTCAAATTATCCTTAATTACCTTCCTGATTAAACCCTATACCCTAAATTGTAAATCATAAGCCCTAAACTCTAAGCACTTTAAACCCTATACCTTATACCTATATGTACACCTTAAACCCTAATCCATAAACCCTAAGCCCTAGAAACCTTAAACAACAAATTGTAAACTAGATTAAAATTGTAAAATAAATGATTTAGCCCCAATTAACATGATAATAAAAATTAGGTTCACAAGGCTCAATTTGGCCCAAATCACATCACTTATTACCCCAATTGACTAATTGACTCAATTTGTGGTGACCTATGGGCCAATTTATCCCAAAATTACATTTCATAGTCATAAATAGGTTTAAAGAGGTTAAATTGGCCATAATTACCTTTGTGATTAAACCAAGTATGTACCCTAAACATAAACCTTATGCCAAAAAACACATTATAGTCATAAATAAGTTTAATTAGCTCAAATTATCCTTAATTACCTTCATGATTGAACTGTAAACTCTAAACCTTATCTCGCATATACCTAAAACTCTAATCTCTAAACCCTAAATTATAAACCCTAAACCAAATGATTTATCAATGCAATTAACATTATTTATAGTAATAATTAGGTTCACAAGCCTCAATTTGGCCTAAATCACATCACTAATTAACCCAATTGACTAATTTACTCAATTTATGGTGACCTAGGGGCCAATTGAGCCTAACAATCACATTTTTGAGTCACAAATATGTTTAAAGAGCGTAAATTGGCCATAATTTACTTTGATATTAGAATTTATTCACCCTAAACCATAAACCCTATTCCCAAGAACACATTGTGGTCACAAATAGGTTTGGTCAACTAAAATTTTCCTTAATTACTTTCGTAATTAGACCTTAAAGCCTAAACCCTATGTTGTATTTACCTTAAACCATAAGCCCTAAACTCTAAAAATTTAATTTTAAATCCTAACAACTAAATGATTAAACCTTGATTAACATCCTTTACAATAAAAATTAGGTTCACAAGGCTCAATTTGACCCAAATCACATCATTAATTACCCTAATTGACTAATTTTATCAATATGTGGTAGTTTGGGGGCTAATTGAGCCCAAAATCATATTTTGTTGTCACAAATAGGTTCAATGATCTCAAATTATCCCATATTACCTTTGTGATTAGACCTAATACATCCTAAAACATAAACCATATGCACAAAAACATATTGTGGTCACACATGTAGGTTTAATCAGCTCAAATTATCTTGAATTACCTTCATGGTTATATTCTAATCTATAATCCCTATTTTATATTGTCCTTAATTACCATTGTGATAATTATATATATGTGGTAATTCTATGTACATAGTAATTATGTATACATAGTATTACCACGTACGTGGTTCTTTATCTTTCCATTTCAAACACATGTCTTAAGTCTCAATAATGGATTAGATTTTTGAGCCTTAATCATGGACCTGCAACACACATAGTTAAATGCATATTTTCTTCCAACAATAAAAAATTTAACTTTACCCATGGTAGGCACTATCCATTTTATTAATTTTTTCCTTGAGAATAGTATTGTAACATCGACTAAGTCTCATATATATATATATATATATATATATATATATATATGATTTTTTTATATTTTGATTACTTTAAGGTTGTTATTTAAATATTTATTGATTAAGTATGTCTTTTTAGTGTTATATTCGATGATTATTCATGTTCATAATTTTTTATGTAACTTTTAATTTTTTGATCCAAATCATAAAAAAATATATGGTTGCAAACTAGACCTAATTATATACACAATAAAAAAACTAAAAATTGAATTTTCAATATTTTTTGAGGTAGTTGAGAGGGGGAACATGGTCAGTGATACATTTTTCTATCATATTTTATGGTATACTAACTTGTGAAATTAGTAAAA